>CM049390.1:18742545-18848475 GCA_026937815.1 Etheostoma perlongum | reverse complement strand
TTCTTTGGAGTTATACAGTAATATTGCAGAATACATTATGGAAACTAAATGTATATTTATGTCCTATTTATAATACTTTTCATGTTTAAAGAGGGTTCCACACTATGCAAATGATGTCATGCTTAATTTTAACTGGAGTTTTATTTTGAAGAAATTATTATTATAATTCTTTTTTTTTGGAGAAAATTTATAGAAGGTTTAGAATGTGTGACATCACACATCCTTTAATGGCATTGATATAGAAGGTTTAGTGTGAGGTCACAAGCGTGTCACATCACACATCCTTTCATGACGTTCTATGGCTTTGATCACAGAGCCTATATCTACCTGAGAAACACAACCTTTCAGTTGAAACCTGCCCTCCGTTAAGAGACACATCTTTGTTGGAACAGAGCTCAAAACAGAACCACTTTTTTACTAAACTGCAATACAGCAGTACTACTACGAAATACTCCACTACTGCAAGAAATATTTTTAAAATATCTTCAAAGATATTTCTTTGTGGCTATCATGGCGACCGCCGTTTCGAAACTGCCACCGCACAGCTTGAGGACCTGAGAAAAGCCCTTCTGGAGGTACAAAACCAAAACGAAGAGCTGGTCTCAGTGAATGCTGGCCTGGTGGAGGAGAAGAAGAAAATCTACAAGACTCTGCAGTCAGAAAGAACAATGAGGAAAAACCAAAAGAAGGAGCAAAAACTCAAGGAGCAAGAGAAAAAGAAGAGATCCGCCTCCTTAAGGAAAGGGTGACCAACGAGAAATACCTCACAGAGTCAGTCCAAAACCACTGGACTTCAGAGTTCCACCGGTTCTGTGCAGCCATAAAAGAGGAGGACAAGAGGAGGAGACAGACCTGGCAGGACGAGGTCAATTTAATCCAGTTAAAAAACAAGGCGTTGATCATGGAAAACAGGGATTTGAAGGAGTTACAAAAGGCTTGATTTTAAAAACAGCAGCAGGAATTCAACGAGCTCAGAATTACGCAAAGACGCCTTAGACAAGGAGTTCAACCGGTCGTTCTGGAAAAGGACGATCTCATCAACAGGTTATTATCTGAAAAGAAGGCGCTTCAAACAGAGACACTGGAGTGTGTGGCCACGCTACAGAAGAAAGAAAGCGAGCTCATCCAGAGCGAGGCCGAGTGGCAAACCAAACTGGCGGCTCTGGAAGATCAGGTGAGGTGCCACATGGCTGCAACGCAGGAGATCTCCGAGAGAGCACAGGAGCTGGAAAGAAAAAGCAGAGAGATGGAGGACGAGTGGAGCATCAAGGTTGCTCAAAAGGAGGAACAAATAAAGATCCTCACCCAGAACAACACCGAGCTCCAGGTTCTTCAAATCAGCCTCCAGGAGCTCGCCCTGAAAACCGACAAGGAGAAGGCCAAGCTGAAAAGACAGGAAAAGAAGGCAGAGAAGGAGGAATTAAAAAGAAAGAAGAAAGAAAAGGAGGAGATGGAGAAGAGAGACAAGAAAGAGAGAGAGGAGGAAGCAGAGAGAGAGAAGAAAGTGAAGAAGGAAAATGAGAAGAGAGAGAAGGAGGAATTGAAAAGACTGAAAAAAGAAAAGGAGGAGGAACGAAAGCAGGAGAGGAGGCAGAGGAGAGAGAAGTGATTTACTTTCTTTCCTCCTCCCCCCTTCTCGTCTTCACTCCTATTCCCCCATCCCCTTTCCCCCCCTACTACCCTCTACCGCCAGACTTTCCTCCTCTAAAGTCTGGGATAAAGTCTTGTGTGAACTGGACATCATCTATCTCCCATCCATCCTCTCTCCCTCCTCTTCTGAGGAGACATGGCAGCTAGTGATTGGGACTGCAGCCTCACAAAAAGGAGAAGCAAGGGTGGCAATACTCCGGGTGATCCGGTTTCCTGCCACACTCCAAAGACTATAGAAGTGTAGGGTTACTCTGGGTGATCCGGTGTTCCTGACACAACAAATAATTCATTGAAATAAAATAAAAAAAATTCCTTATCTGTCTATTTGTCTTTTAAAAATAATATGTTTTATATATTGATCTCTTTTTATTTTCTGTAAACTGAAGCTGGTCTCTCATGTTCAACTTATGTGAAGTGGTCCTGGAGTCTGAAGGCTTGATTGCAGCTGATACCTTTCATACAGCAGACACACACACACACACACACACACACACACACACACACACACACTTTGTAGGCAGCTGATACCTTTCATACAGCAGGGACATTCTGCCCTCCTTTAAATTAACTTTAGACTTGGCAATAGTTCAGCTGGTCAATGAGAAGATATGTATTTTTTATGTATGATTTATTTCTGGAAATTTCAATACAAGATTATATGTACAGGAGTTCTCACAGATACAAAGTGAGAGGATTACAGGATTCATATAACAAAGCATGGGACAGCCAAATGTTGAAGATACAGAAGACCTGAGCAAGCTGAGGCCTTTGACATTACACCTGGGCTAAGGGAGGGGCTAAGGGAGGAGTTTTGCTGCATTACTGGAGTTGCATTCACAACATCTACAGTGGGGTTCGAGTGTTACGGCACCCCAGGTAAAATTTTGTATTAATGTGTGCAAAGCCAAGAAAAGATGGAAAAATCTCCAAATGTCAAATGCAGATTAGACATTCGTATAATATGTCAAAATTTGATTTTATTTCCATCATTTACACTTTCAAAATAACAGAAAACAAAAAAATGGCGTCTGGCAGGAGAAGGCTATAAGAAAATAGCCAAGTGTTTTCAGATGCCAATATCATCTGTTTGGAATGTCATTAAGAAATGATCGTCATCAGGAACAGTGGAAGTTAAAGCAAGATCTGGAAGACCAAGAAAAATATCAGACAGAACGGCTTGCAGGATTGTGAGAAAAGCAAGTCCAAACCCACGTTTGACTGCACAATCCATCCAGAAAGACCTGGCAGACACTGGAGTTGTGGTACACCATTCCACTATAAAGAGATACTCGTACAAATATGGTCTTCATGGAAGAGTTATCAGAAGAAAACCTCTTCTAAGTCCTCACCACAAAAATCAGCGTTTGAAGGGAACATTTCACAAGTGGAATGAAAAATGGATTCAATAAAATTCCAGCAAATTTTGGACGCTAACTCGATGCCATCTGTAAAAAAGCTGAAGTTAAAGAGAGGATCTATAATGTTCCTAAACACACCTCAAAATCCATGGTGGATTACATCAAGAGGCGTAAACTGAAGGTTTTGCCATGGCCTTCACAATCTCCTGACCTCAACATAATTGAAAATCTATGGATAGACCTTAAAAGAGCAGTGTGTGACAGACAGCCCAGAAATCTCAAATAACTGGAAGACTTTTGAAGCCCAAACATTTGAACCCCACTGTGCTATGATTCACTACATTTGCCAGCAAGATTTTGTTTGGGATTTTGCTTTCCATATATGAGGTTAATTTATGCAGTGAATTGTCTCTGGTGTACATGCTTTAAAAAGCCTTCAAAACCTTGAGCTTTAAAACTTGCAGACACTAAGTGATCTGTCTCTCATTTGTTTATGCACTGTACCATTAGTGAGCCATTTGTAAACTAGGAGCGTTGGTGTAAGGATGAACAAAGTTGATCTTAACAGACATATTTAGTATTGAATAGCTTTCTACCAATCTTCTCTCCATATATTACACTGAGTTTTGTCTCTAGTGTAAAAGCCAAACTACAGTAATTGCCCCCCCCTCGTCTCCTAAAAGACTATACATCACTCTGCATCCCCAAACAACATTAGAGATTCTGCAACAAAATGCCTTTTCTCATTTGTGAAGTCAGTACAAACAGTATCTGCAGTCTTCAACTCGGCAGCCTGAAGAAGTGTCAGAGTGTCAAGCTATTGAACCCTCTGGCCATTGATTAATGAGTCTCTCTCCTTCAGCCCTTTAAAGGTGCCACTGGGCTGTCATTAGTTTTCATGTCGGCGTCACCTGAGGGGACGATTTTGGATTCAACCCATATGCCACATTTCCATGTGTTGCACACTGGGTGATAAATAGTTTGTTTCTTGATCGTATGCATTAATTATGCTCCTCAGATAGGCACTTAGATAGACACAACTAATTACCAAACATTTCTCTGAAAAACAATCTTTGCTCAGATGCAGCAAAATGTAGAATTCATCAATGCCAACACCCCTAAAAAATGCTCTCAAATGCAGCAAATGTGTATATGTTTAATTAATAAGTTAAGTATAAGATTTGTAACAGTTAATCACATTTTTCCAATTGCAAAAGGTCTTTAAAAAATGGATGACAATTATCAATGTGCTTTCAACCACAAAGTCTTTACTAGTTAAAACATACCTTAACGTTTAATGGTGCAACACAATTTTGTTTATTTGTTTATTAATTGTTTAAACTTAAATATTAGAAGAACTTAGGAAACGACTTGACACACGAACGTAAGGATGGATTTACAAATAGTTGGTGCAACCCAATCCTGAACAGTAGGGAAACTGTTCCTAAATGTGATGCACAACCATAAATTCAGACGCTCCAGTGCAATATGTGGAATAAATTTATATTACACTGCTTGAAAAACCCAGGCAGAGACAAGGATGGAGAAATCCATCACCTACTCTAAATACAGCACATTTACATACAGCACATTTACTCACACATCATTTTGGCCACAGTAATATTAGCTGAGTAAGCCACAGCTGAGCACAGGTTAAATTTGATTTCCTTAATAGGGTTTAGTTTAATGCTCCCCAACAATATTTGATTCATCTGTCTCATGGTGGAAAATGCAAGATGCACGCAATGGTTGGCTTATGAAGAATTTTCTTACAACTTATTGAATCTCCTTTGGGCTTCGGTTGAAACTGGATCAGTCGGACAGCACGGCTGGCTCTGTTGAGCTCAGCTTATGATGCGACATCTTAATTCATCATGGGAGAAACTGTTTTTTTTTCAATTTAAGAGTCCTAATCTTTATTGACACTCTATGACTTCCACTAAAGCCATGGAAGGGCATAAATTACTGCTTTAATAGTAATGAAATGTATCAGTGCCTCAAGAAAAATTCGTCAAGGGTTTTTTTGACTAAATTTACTTTTATTCCATTATGTTTGACAGCTTGAATCATCTGTGAGCCTTCGCTCTTCTAGGCGATTTTTGATGCTGGCTTAATTTTCCCAGTTCCTTCCATTTAGCAGATTATGTTTCTGCTAGGGAACACAGAGCCCACGCAGTGCTGAGGAACACCTTACAGACATGTCTAGCAGGGGAGGACAAGAGATCAGCAATATATACATGAGAATGACTTCATCTGGTGCTTTGCTCTGTTTTATTTTACTGTGTGTAGACTAAGTGTGCAGACTTTAAATAAAATCTCCAGTGGTGTCTATTCATTTAATGGAGAACATACAATTGCATTTGTTTGGATTTTGCAAAGCAGCAGGGACAGGTTCACTGGGGTTTGCATGCTAGTTCAAGACCGTTTGTGGTTAATAGTGTGCTGCCTGGGGATGCCTCTTTACACGGCGCTGTAAATGTGTCAGGCAGCAGCAGGGGGAAGTGTTGAGTTATAAAATGTTAAAAACAATGTTTTGAAAAACAATGTATTTCTGTTTATGTGTGATGCAATCAGGTTAGGAAAATATGCATTATTTGTCTCTGTGAAAAGGTCAAGACCGGCCCTATTGTCTCTCACCTTCCCCCTCTATTCCTCTGACTCTAAAGAAATAGATCAGGTCAAGTCTGGCATTTAACAAATAGAAAGAAGCCTTTTGCTTCTCACCAGGAACTAACCTTCAGTCTCCTACCCCCTGGTGTCTTAGACTAGGCTAAGACAATACAATGTTGATTAACTGTATATTTGTTAGAATTTCTCATTTACATGATAGAACCACCCGAAAGGGACGGAGTTTAGAGCCATGTACTTCCTCATTGGACAGCGAAGATGCGCTCAACAGGTTACCATGCCAATGGCGGACCAATGAGAATGGGTTTGAAAACACTAAGTGAAAAGGAACCGCCCCCAGGTGCAGGTGCATTAAATGTGTGTGATTTAGAAATATTCAGGACTGGTCTCATGTGACTCCTTCAGGGAGAAGCATGGATCCAGTCCCCTGTCAGCTGCAGTGTTATCATGTTTTGTGTCGTATTGTCTATGTCTTATCATCTTCATCATGCTGTTTTCATTAAACTTTTTCTTAATTCTCAATTGGACCCCCAGCCTTTCTTCGTCTTCATCAAATCAAAGAACACATGTTAGATTTTTCAAGCCAATCTGGTTCCTCTACTTGGATTTGCATGTGCAAAGAATGCCTGGATCCATTTGGAACAAAAGACTTTATTATAAACAGTTCAACATTTTAGAATAGAATAGAATGCCTTTATTGTCATTATACACAAATGCAGTACCTGTGCAATGAGATTGAAGCAACCCCTTTACAGTGTCAACACAAAATATAAAAATATAAAATTTTGAGAAGATAAAATATAAATATATAAAGTATAGCTGGTGCAGAGAAAAAAAGACAGGGGGGACCTGGTGCACAGTCCTGAGAGCAACTATATACATATATAAAATAGCTTTGTATACACATTGTGTGAAAAGTAGTTAAGTATTCACATCAAATAAATAAATATTGCACTGTATGAAATTGCACAGAATTCCAGTGTCCCTTTAGGTATTATATTCAACCCAAAAGTGTAGCCAAGAATCGGCTCAGCTCGTTATGACAAACAGGTTAGGTTAGAGACGGCATTGTTGTTTGTGCGAATAAAAGCCAGTTTGTGTTTACTACCCAGACTAACTAAGTTTATATTATTAGGTTTATGCATTAAGAAGGAGAAACCCCCACTGTGCTATAGAAGCTGTCAGAGCATCACCATCCAATCCAAACTGACACATCTATTGCGTTGGCTCTACACTTGCACAATAAATTTTCTCTCAACATACAATTAAAGGGGTGGACAGCGTAAAAACTGCAGTCACTTTAGCCACGCTAGTGTTCTGGTTGAAGGGATAGTCCAAATATCTTTCTTAAAAAACAACTATTACAGTAGATGGATTGGCATTCAATTTCGTATCGACATTCATGTCCCCCTCAGGGTGGATTGTTATAACTTTGGTGATCCCTTACTCTTTTCTCTAGCGCCACCAGCAGGTCAAAAATGTAATTGTCCAATCCTTTGGTTTATGATCAAATACCTGTAAAACTACAAGGCATTCCCATCACTTAGTGCTAGCAAACACTAACATTCAACATGTTGAATCCGGTAAATATTACCGGCATATGAGCAATGCGGCTGTGATCATGTTAGCATGCTGCTGTTAGCATTTAGCTGAAAGCACCATTGTGTCAGAATCAGAATCAGAATCAGCTTTATTTGCCAGGTATGAGGACACATTCGAGGAATTTTTCTTTGGAGCATCGTTGCTCATAATGTGCTTACACATACAAAACAACCAAAACAAAATATACACACTAATATATACATACTTTAAACAGAAACAATATAGAGGCATGAGTGCAATGAAGAGGTCAATAAAAATATTTAAATGTGGAGCATAGTGCAAAGGATACTGGGATAAATAGTATTATGTTATTATATTACAATATGAACAGTATGAACATTATGAACAGTTCTGAAATAGGAAATGAGAATAATGAATAAATAACAAATAATAAGTGAGATGTGAGAATGGGAATGATGGGTAAATAGTAAATGATAAGTGAGATATGAGAATGAGAATGATGAATAATACTAAATAAGTGGAATAATAAGTGGAACCAGTAAACAAGTGCTGTAGAGACAGTGTTACTGGGTTATTGACCAGAATTGAACCTGACACTGTGGGTCAGACGTCAGCTGTTCATCAGAGAGATGGCTTGTACTGGCTATGTACTGTATAGCCTCACAGAGCTGCAAGAACAGCTGTAGACTCTTAGTCTTTTGATATTTTGTATATTATTTCCGCCTAAAACTGAATTTAGATGTAAAGAATTGCACAGAACAAGAAACAAGAACCATTAAAAAAACCAAAAAAAAACATTACCACTCCCCTGCTGCTTTTTGGCATACACAGTAGAGTTCAGCGCATACAGTAGGGTTTATCATCAATGTGCTGTGCTTCAACTCTCCCCACCACTTGACAGCCTCATATAAAAATGCAAAAAGCTGTTTTCACCTGAATACTTTGTGATCCCCAGAGGAAACATGAAACCCTTATATCTTTGCTCACAATGTACCTGAACATTCATCCAATCTTATTTAAAAGCAGCACTGACTACAACAAACAAATCTCTGTTTAGTGACTCAATGCAGATGATTCACCCTCATCCAAATATGAAGGAACACAGCTCCCTGCCCTCACTTAACCTTCAGTTCAAATGCATTAACACAAGGCCATTAACGTGCACACATGCTCACATTAATGCTGGCACTCCTCTGTGGCGAGAGGTTGTTAAATATGTGCGACATTAATAAACAGTGAAACAAATGACATCTTCTGGTATCTCATTTGCTGTTAATGGCATATTCAATGGCGAGACATCTGAAACCCACAGAAGACTGTTTCATCTGTCCAGGCATAATGGAGCTGACAAACTTAGTCTCCTTCAAAATTAGCTTACAAAAAGATGCTGCTTTGTGTCTGTGAAGGATTACTGTAATGTGTGTGTACACCAACACTAAGGCTGTGGTGCATGATTTCGACTGGCTTCCAGTTTATTGATTTAATTACATTTTTGCTCCTAAAGTCTGTCAGGTTATTTGATTGGTAAGACATTTATACCGGGATCTGTGCGCACAGGCTCTGTTTTCCTTGAGCAAAATTGAATTTGTGGATGATATCTTCCAGATGAAGTGTACTGATTTCAAAGTTCATTTTTCAGGACTAATCAGTGGTGGAAAATATGAAGCACATTTACTCAAGTAATGGTAATTGAATTTCATGTTATGCTACTACATACTTCTACTACATTTCAGAGGGCAATAGCTCCGATCTCCTACACCCGTTTAGTCTTCCTCTGCTAAAGTTCTTCTGTACACTCATAAAGGCTCATAAAGGCATCTCTTGTCTCCACAGTGGACAGCGTTTCGTTGTCCCTGTCCTAGTCACTCATTTTTATATTCTTATCATTGTTTATTCTATAAATCATTTAGTCTCACCCAAACAGCTGATCTGCGGCGTAATACAGGGTGCAGCACGGTTGTGGTTATGCGTAGAAATACAGAGGTTCCACGGTTGAGAAAATGTAGTGCCAAAGATAGTAGTGCCCCCCCACACCCCCCAGCATTATTGTTAAGCTTCTGTGTAAGTACTCTGTTTTTTTCTCTAAACTGGGGGTGTTCCGACCGTCATCTACTATTGTTAATACACTGACTATAAATATATACCTCGTACAACCCCACTTGAAAAGATCTAAACTATCCCTTTAAGTAAAGGATTTGAGTAGCACCATTAAAAATAGTGCTTTTTCAGATCTCTATGCTACGCTGTTTGTACACCCTGCAGACCTCAATCCTGCTCATATTCATCCATAACAGGAGACATTTACATAAGGTGGATTTCCTTTTTTCTACAATTTCTCAATGCCCATGTAAGTAAAATCATTCATGACTCAAATGATGCTCTCACAGGGCTCTACTGGTGTCTGAGAGGCAGGAAGGATTGTCGGAAGCCGTGGGAGGACAGGACAAAAAAATGCGAGGAAACTGAACAGAAAAAGGTGGAAGGCACAGAATGGCGTTTCATTCAGGGACAGGCACCCACACAGACACACACTCATCAAAACCCTTAAAATATATATTTACGTAACAAGCTTCCTGCTCGGAGCAAAGTACATGAGTAGATCCTATTCCTTTAAAATAAACATGAAACAGACTCCTCTTTCGCATATGACGTAAAAGGTTTCTCTCTTTCTTTTAATAACCTATCTCGTAGTATACTGAGCGTTAACATTGCTGTGAAGATACCAAATGCATTCACATGAAGTAATTCACTGATTCATGAAGATGCTTCATTGAACGATCAAAGCTACAGTCTGAGGTGCAGCGGTTGGGTGCCCTTTTCCTGCCGGAAATATGTCCACCCACTTATTCAGACACTGGCTTTGTGGAAGAAAACTGCACATATACAGTATTTCTACCCCAAAGAATTTTCAAACAATCCCACAAAATAAAGACTTGATGCTTTGAAATGAGCCAATCAGTTTTGAAATTAATTCTGAGCTTGTATATAACGATTCAGGAATAATTTATGAAAACCAAAACAGACAAGATCATTCTCTATACTCACTGTAGTGCACTATATATTGTTTTGGCAGTTAGCATACAAGAAGCTAAATAAAAGTACTGCCCTATTCTAACAAAAGTAGATGCAAATGGTGCAGCTAACAGATACCAACCGAGGGATGACTTTAGACCATAGACACACCTTTCTGTCGTTAACTCTGACCTTAGCTCAAGGCTTCTTTTCACGCTTTTTGTGAATATGTGTGAACAGATTGAGGGCTGGCAGAAGAAAATCCTAGGTGGGATTCCAACACAACACCTTCAGACTGTAAAGCTCTTTCTCAATTAATTAAGGGATACATTTATGCATTATATTTCAGGTTTACCGTCAAAGACTATATTTTCTGGCTTTCAAAAAATGACAATATTTTCATTGATTATCTGCATGGTTTAAGTTTTTTTTTAAAGGATAGCAATCCATTATGTACTAAATAGTATCAAAGCCACCTTAAAACTTTCACCTTCATAAAAATGGATTAAATCAGTCCTCTGAGAGTTGAGAGAAGAAAAACAAACAATGCAGGTGGGATTTAACTCACAACTTTCTGTCAGGAGTCTGTGAGGTGAACTGCGTTTCACACGAAGAAGAATTAGACTTTGTTTGTCAGTGGGAACATGTTTCAGTGTGAATCTGATTCAGTCTGAAAACCATTCTCTACAGGTTGGTGAAGATGCTGGCGCTGGAAATGGACCAGTGGTAAAGGACACCGCCCAGTGATGTTGAGACACAGGTTTAATCTAGGGTGACCCCGGTTTTGGAGACCTGTCCCCGGCTGGATCTGTCCCTGGAAATTTCCCCGGTTTTCACTGTGACCAATAGACCTGAAATTGGAATGAAAGAAAGAAAACTCTGACCAAACATAGCCGCTAGTCGCACACCCCACACACGCAGCCTCAAGACAGCCAGAGCCAGCGCTGCTCAGAGATGTTTTAGAAAGCCGTATTTTACCATGCTAAAATCACTGATTATTTACATGGAGTCTGGTGTTGTCAGACACTTAGAATATTAATCTGAGTCTGTCAGTAGCAAAACGAGCACTTTTATGAACTTAAATACAAGCTGGACAATTATCCCATTAACTTCCATTGTTGCTTGTTTCTCTGCTGCCGACTGCAGCGATCTCGTTTCATACTGCATCAATGTCAAAGGAAAATATTTCCTCAATAGTTTTTATTGTATCTGATACTCAATGAGTTGTTGCAGAAACAAGCCTGACGCAATAAAGCAAAAGCTGTCAGATAAATGTAGTTCAATAAACATGACAACATTCCCCTCTGAGGTGTGTGAAGTATGAAGTAGCAGCAGGGGTGAGTCTAGGATCAGACCTTTAGGGGGGCTCAGCCCCTAATGAGAACAGTTTTAGGTCTAGTGTCCCCGTTTTAAGTTTAAAAAAAATTAAAACACGACGAGATTTGGAGGTATATACGCTTCTGAGCTGAAAATGTCCCCGGATTTTGTCTGAGAAATCGTGTCACCTTAGTTTAATCTCCGCCTGAGGTACCCTGTCTCACACAAGTGTGTGTGTGTGTGTGTGTGTTTGTGTGTGTAGCATACCCTCTCAAAGATGGTCTGACACTTGAGCTGATGATTTTAGATTTATTGGAAATCCCGAAACCAACGTAGGAGCTGGTTACAAAAAGAAACAAACAATAAATGCATTAGCTACCTTAACATATAGATTCAGAGCATTAGCATAGATTAGCATTAGCTCACAAGTCCAGCATTAGCCTATTAAACAAACAACTAGAAACAGCTACAATTGTTATAAACTACTTCGAAACACCACCAACATGTTCATTTTACAGTATTATGATAAATACTAACCTTGTGCCTCTTCAAAGGGGTGCTAAAACATTATATATTTCACTGAGTGCACGTTACTGTTTCTCCTTTTTTCCAACATCCAGCAAGAAAACTAGTTAAGGTGCCAGCGGGTGACTTTCAAAATAAAAGTCCCTTTATTCAGAACAGGAAGTAAGACACTTACAACACGGCTATTTATTCTGTAGAGCTAAACATATACTGGGTTATTTACAGTGTGTGTAATTTCATTTGTCTACTCCAAATAACAAAAAAAAAATGAATGAATTTCACCAACACAAAAGTTGTTTGTTAGGTGATGATTATTTTTGAGAAACAGTCCAGCCGAAGTGCCCACTGTGATGCTCCTATTCTAATTTTCAACAATTTCTCAGCCTTGGAGTCTTAATATGATTATCACAACATAAGAAACATACACTGTGTTGGTTTAATATTTCTATTCTTTTCTTTATACTGTCTATCTCCCTGCAATCTACACTCCACCCTTATTCAGTACAACAAAAAGAAAGCATTGATGATTGAGCCAAAGCCAACATGAAAGGCCACATGAAGCTGCTGCACTCTGTCATTTTTCTCTTTTCTCCCTTTGCTGCAATCTGCTGCAATCTTAGTTCTCATCACAGACACACAAACCTTAACTGTAAAAATTATCAACTTAAAACCATGATGGACTGTGATGTCAAGGTAGCTTTTGCCAAATCACTGCGCTTGTTGATACTGAAGTACAATATACGTATATTAATAAACATAAACTAACAATAACAGTAAAATACATTAAATATATACATATACTATTTAGAATTTATGTGCGCAAGTAAGCATGGACTTTATAAATTAACTTTTCCTTTACACTTTTTTGTCCCAATAAAGACAAGAACCTGAATCTAACATTAAATCAAAATGCAGGTATGTGAATGACAATAGTTTTCTTCCATTGAAAATAAACCGCCATGCACAGCCATTAGAGATATATACTTGTTATTTCTTGTGTCTCCCTGCAGTACGGTGTGAGGGTTCTAACATAAGTTCAGGGGAAACCACTGTACGATGACATTTCAAAGCTTTCAGTGATGGTCTGTAGTTTGAAGTGCATTAACAGAGATAGTTTCCAGCTGCCTTTGACCCATTTAAGCTTCTATTTTTGTACACTTTCCTTGTTTAAAAGGTAAACTTGGCCTGTGTAGCTCAATGGGCCCTGTCTTGCACCCGGATGCACGTGTCTTTGCTATTTTAAGACAGACTCAGTTGTTAATTTCCCGTCCAGCACCCACGTCGCTTAAATAGCAAATGTACCTGTGCCCATCTTTGCGCCCATGGGCGTGCTGGTCTTAAAGGGAGGTGTGTTCAGGTGAATTCTTGGCGTATTGCTATCTTGCCGGAGCAGAGAGTGATTGCGCCAAAGTCAATAGCGCAGCATTTCATTGCATTTTAACGCAGCAGCACACATACATGCAAAAGATTAAAAATAAAGATATTATGGTGCAAATCCGCCATCACAATATCAATGCGCCAAGGTACAAACACACCTGGCTTTTAAAGGAAACAGGAGATGACATTCTGATCGGTTGATTGTATGATACCCCAAAAACACACCTATGAATTAATGAAGACACTAAGTACAACCCTTAAGAACCATGCGCCAGGCGCACAGATCTTTTTTTCAGCCATCAAACTAATGCGGCCTAAACGCATCTGCGCCATGCGGTTAATGCCGTGCACTTAAATCGTTAAAATAGGGCCCAGTGTGTTAAAGGAAGTATTTGTCTACCTTGGTCATGCTCACAGTATTGTTTAGATTGTATTTCTTGGTAACAGATCTGGAAAAGCCGCTTACGTCAGTAGCAGGCAATATTGGCAATGAATGAATAAAATGGCACTATACGTAAAGCTAAATATATCAAACATATCTTCATGCACTCCAAGAGGTTTTTATGTAGGCAAAAATTATACATTTAACCATACAATCATGAACCTTCACCTAATTTATTCAGCAAAGCAAATGCCCAGACCTGACTTTCTAATGTGTTTTCGGAGCTGGTGGTCTCCACCGAGCCTCTTATTGCTCCCCGGGGGGGCTGCTGCTGCAGGTGGGGGAGGCGTAAGTAAGCAAACGAGTGGATCAATGGTCGCCAAGCCAACCTTCCTGTCCTCATCTAGTGCCTGTGGGAGGTCAACTCTCAATGGTAGAAAGGAGAGGTTGACCATGAGACCAGGGTGTGTCTGGCTTTGAAAGAAAAGATGGATGGAAGATGGGGCAAACAAAGAAACAAGGAAAAAGGAGGATGAGTGAGCAAATAAATGAATCTACACTATGTTAGGAGCATGATATTGCGGACAATTTGTAATTATTTTCTATTTTCACTAAAATGCTGACTCTATACATTTGGGTCTCAAGAGAAACTTTCAGATGCTAATGATGACAGCTTTACCTGTCCTGAAAAAAACAATTGTTTGTGGTAATCGCTTTTGTTTCTCCTTAAAACAATTGAACGTTGGGTCTAGTCGGCCTTAATGGCCTTTTTTCAGGTTGATTTTGGGGCAACATGTCCAGCATGACAATATTGTTTGGAGCCATGCATTTGTTGCAGTAATGCATCTAGGATCTGTGGAAAACATCTAGATTTTTCAAGCCCTAAATCAATAAATCCCACTCCTATATCAAAGTTTCCTCCACAGTTAGAAAAATACCAGCATTTTCCTTTTAAAAGTACAAATCCAGCAACACAGGTTGCGATGTATTACAGCACAATTTTGACTTTATATTACGTTATGTGTTCCATTCACTTTTTTTTCTGAAACAGTAAAGCGACTTCCTCCATCACTCTGAGACTTGAAATATCTCAAGTTTATGAGTTCTAATCCCTAAGGTGTGTGGAGACAAAGGAGAGTGATATTTCTCCAGCTGCTGTAAATGACTTTTCATATTCGATAAAAGTGTTTAATGGGTTTAAGTCTTTGCGCTTCAGGCTGTAGCATGAGGGCTGTTCTTCTGTTTTTCACAACTCCCAATGGACTTCTCATGCTTTATGTACACTGATGGATATCACCATCAAACTTTCATTAGACTAGAATTTCCTTTCTTTTTTTAAAACACAGTCTGTTAAAGCAGCCTACAGCGTCTCCTCTAGTTACCTGGTATGTTTCTCCTCATGGAGAATAAACTCTTGCATTGGCTGTAACATCATACAGTCGTGTTTCTTCGTATTCTTGTGCTCCATTTTTCAGCACCGGTTCTGTTTTTGCTAAATCGGAGGTAAACAGAGAAGTCCTTGGGCAGTAACAAAGCATGTAGTAACAAGAGCTGACTCCATTAGTGGGGAGTCCCTGTTGGATGCTGGGTGGGGGTTGGGAGAGGGACTGAATGTATGGATAAAGGCTTGTATGAAGCACATTGCAAACGGAAAGAGGGAAACAATAAGTTATCCATTTGGGAATCCATTTGTACATTGCCCAACACTATAACTCCTAATTTCCTTGACATTTCTGGGTTATTGAGAGTCAGAGTAAAGACCATGGAGGAGAAGGGAGTAGGTGGATTTGGTCAATAAGGAGAGTTAAACATGCTACAGTGAAGCCTTGTTAAACTATATTATTCAAACAAATAATGCCCAAAGACCCATTGATTACAGCGCGGCTCAATTTCAAACTACATGTCACAGAAGTTGTATGCTTTAGCCCACAGAAGTTTAGAAACACATACATTTGACCGATTGCATGTTTAGAGACTGAAAATAATCAATATTCTACATTTTGTGGTCAATACTCAGATTTCTTTGGGTTAGGAGACAGCCCAGTCTTATGGCAGTGAAATGGCATAAGACTATGGCAGTGGTTAGTGAAATGGTGACATTATTTAATCTATTGATTTGTGTACAGGGATACGATTTTCTCATTTTGTTCATGGTGGTGAGGACGAATTTTAAACTAATCTATCTTTTGTGAAAACTATTTTTTGTGAAAACAGCACGATTACGGTAGCGAGTACTTTCACCCCGGAAGAGGGAACCGTCCCTTTGTTGGAGCGCGTCCCATGTGTGGTGGTCCGTCCACTTATTGCCGTCGGAGTGTGGCGTTTCATTTCCCCGTCCTTGCATCCCCCAGAGACCCGGCGGCCATCGTTGTCACCATCTACCACGTGTGACGTTCCATTTCCCTGTTGTTGCGTCCCCCAGAGCAGTCCAGTGTCATGCCGTTGTTATGTCCCCCAGGAACCGTGGATCGTGTCCTGGTGGCTGTTGTTCATTTCGTGGTGACCACCACAAAATAAACAAGAAAATTGGGTCCCTGTTGACAAATCAATAGATCCAAATAACGTGACCATTTCACGAAGTGCCATGAGACCGGGTTGCAGGAGAACATTAGGCATGTCCCTGTGCAACAGGAGAGCTAGGTTTTAGTAGCAAATCCCCATCCTACTAAAAAATCATTAGGCTATTAATTGCAGCACAGATTCCCTGCAGAGCCTGCACGGTTTCAATCGGAGACAGGAAAAGTGATGCTGCACGTGGAGGCCTTTTTCTGATCACATGTCTCTTTATTCAGCCCACACATTCAGTAAAATGACAGTTGTACTCTTGTTAATGTTGCTCTCCATTAGCGATGCAGCAGTGCATTGTTGCTTGCTTGTTTTGTGGAAATTCACAATCACTCTGACCCTGGCCCCTCTTATTGAAAGGCTGTATGCAGGGAAAGAACCACCCAGCACACAATGGATCACTTAAATGCATTTCAGTTGCAGCTTTCAGCTGCTTTGGCCGTCGTATCTTTACTGACAACATGGCACTGAGAGACAACGCGCCAATCCAAGTCAGTGGCTAAGAAACACATCATTATGGCATCATTATCTTGTGCTGATTCCCTGCACAGAACTGCAATATTTAAACTCAGCATGCAAGAAGATAAACACAATTTTCCTCTCACTGGATCAATCATTCCCTGATGTCAGTAATGTCTTGGCATGAAGCAATGCAAATTTGTTTTGTGCAATCTCCACAAGAACAAAAGTGAATCTATAGTGTATGACCCCATTTTATTTCCATCAGAGCAGTTAACAGAAAAGGTTGAAGACTTGTGATCAAAAGGAAAACAACTACAAATTGTAAATGACACTCCACTGATGTATGCCAACTTTCCTTACCTAATACACACAACAAGCTGTGAAATGTTTCTGTTATATATGTGATATTCTTCTTGAATTAAGGTCAGACCGTTGGCCTAATGCAAAACGCCCATGTGACCTGTGTGATTTTGTATTTTTCCTTTATTTGTGTTTTACATTCACTCTCCTTGCTTTCCTACTTTGTCTTCAGGATGAATATCAATCTTGAGACCAAAATTACACTTTAATAACCACAGGAAGAAAATAAAAACATCTCAAAGTTGTGTTCGCTCTCATTAATTCTGCAGCATATTGAGTTTAGAAATAATCAGAAACACTAGGCACCATTCCTATTTTTTTCCTGAAGGCCTAATTTACAAATATTGCATCAGGAAAATGCATTTTTCAGGTGACTGTGAAGGGCACAGATGGTGTTGAATCCATAAACATGAGATCATTTGAGGGTGTCAAAGATGCTGCTTTTGCCCTGAGATGTCAGGAAGTCAGAAGAGTGACTTTAGGCTTTTGTCAGCCAAGTTGCCCGTTCTGCTACAGAGAACCGTAATAGCAGATGGTGATAATGTGAGAACTGTTGCATAAGGAAAGGTTACTGGAAGTGAGTGTGCAATTAAGTTTAGGCAGCGCTTTAATAAGTTTGATTTAGTACATTTTGAAGGTTAGATAAAGCCATGAACTTTGTCAGCTGCAAATGCACTGCATAAATAGCCCAATATCCCTGGGGATTATGTCCATATTGGGCAATTCTGCACAATGTAATTTACATCAAATGCCAACGTTTAGTGCCAAATTAAGGAACTAGTCTGCCCTATACGTACAGAGGAAAAAAAGGAAAGTTGTATAGGTTGGGGTGGTGGATTTGTGTGTATTGTACCACAAAACAGTTTTTCTTATCTGTAACCATGATTGTTCTGAAATCTTGACTTAAGTGTTTTAGTTTGCTAAGCCAAACCGTATTTCATTTGGAGACTGTCCTCCTAAGAAGAATGACATGACAATGCATCAGTTGTTTCAACAAGTGCCCCATAAGACAAATGTCTATGTCCAAGTGACAAAGACCATTATTAGTCACAATTAATATGATGGCGTATAAATAGCACACACCTTTTAAGGACATTTTGTGTGCCATGTCAACGCAGTTTAAGCTTTTTGTTATGGTTTCATTTTTTAGTTGGTCTCTGTATCCTGTTTTCTGTTATTTATTGTGTTTCCTCCCTGTTCTTGTGTTTATATCTTGTTTTCTCCCCGGTCTTGTGTTCCCCTGAGTGTCTTCTTGTTTTGTTTCCGGTTTTATTTTGAAGTCTGTTTTTTGTCTCGTCTTCCCTCTAGATTACTTCCTGTGTCTTCCCGCTCTTGTGATTACCTGATGTTTTCCACCTGATTCCCTGCCCTCTTGTCACCTGCCTCTCATTACCTTGTGTATTTAATGTCTGTGCTTGCCTTGTCTCTTGTCAGATTGTTCTGTCTTGTTGCTGCATCGAGTGTTGTCTGCCTGTCCTGCCTGTTTTTGTCATTGTTCCTAATCTTTCCTGCGAGTTTTCCCTGGTGTAGTCTATCTGTTTTTGAATTTCCTTCTTCCCCTGTGCTTGTCTGTTTTTGGACCCCTTGGATTTTTTTTATATCTCCTGGATTTTGGTCCCATAGAGATTCTCATATAGCTTGACTGTAAAGCTCCTGCAGTCTGTGTACTTCTTTGCACAGACTGTTTGATGGCTCTGCCGAGTGAGAGTGTGTTGATAAAGTTAATAGACTCAGTGCAACACACAAAGGAGACTTTATCCCTTATCAATGGAGGAGAATACTACAATCAACTATGTGAGCTCTGGTTAAGACAATTGAACTGTGGGTTGAATACCGCTTTAACTAATAGTGGGGCTTTTTTTCTCTAGTGTGCAAAAGATCCAGGTATTGAAGGGGTTGTGATGCATTTAGGAGCTTTTTAAGAGTTCTTTATTGGCTAGCTACAACTGTCACTTCAGCTGGCAAAATCAAGGGTGACTGGTTGGAAATGCCATGGAAGGTTGGTGAATGGCGGACCCAAAATGCAGAGACAGAAACTGAAGGTAGTCCTGATGATTTAATAAATCCAGAAATGAGTCCTGGAAACAGGCAGGAAAAAAACAGGACCCACAAATAAAGTCCAAGTAAAAACCAAAAACTCAGGAACACTAACATGACCCAGGAAGACTAACCAACCAGTAACACTACAATGATCTGACAACAGACGAGGGGAACACCAAGACTAAATACAGAGGGTAACAAGAGGCAGGTGACAAGGGCTGGGAAACAGGTGGAAGATATCAGGTAATCACAGGAAGCACAGAAAGCACAGAAAACCAGACTATCAAAATAAAACAAGAAACAGAACATACAGACACTCACTAGAGACCATAAGACAGAAACCACAACTAGACAATATAAGGGACTGAAACATACAAGACCAATTAAATAATAATGACAAAATATATAACAAAATACAAAACCATAACCATAAGCAAATTAGAAGCCTGCTTTTGCATAGTCTTACCTCTTTCTTACTTACTTACTTACTTACTTACTTACTTACTTACAAGCATTTGTAGTGGTAAATCTGCCAGCATTATCAAAACTACAAACTGTAAACAACATTATGTGACAGGCTTAGCAGCAGTTATTTTATTAGGCTATATAAAAAATAATTCTTAACATGGCAAAAATTTCACTTTTCATTGAATTTGATTTTGTGTGTTTGCTGATATATTGTTGTGATTAACAAATTAGTTAATCAGCAGCTTTGCTTATTTATTTATTTATTACATCTGTCCTCCTCATGATGCCTCCTCTGTGCTCGCACACACAAGGTCACCAAAAAAAACACTTAATCACAGATTTTAGGAGCATTCTGGTATGTGATCACTGAAAAGTCCAAAGAAATCTGTGAAGATTGTCTCTCAGAGCCGCATGGTGTGTCTGACCTAGCACCAGGAGAGACTTGGCACTGACACAGAGAGATTAAAAGATGAAATAGACATCAAGCCAAATTGGCCACTTTTCTACTCGAAGGCGGCAAACAGGAAAGATGCAGTGTCGTCCCAAACTGAGAAGAGGAGATTACACAGAAAACAATGTCATCATGGCGGAGGCATCAGCAAGCACACATCCAAAAATAGCTGATGGTCTTGTTACAAAAAATTGGTTCAGAGCCATGTTGTATTTGGTTAAATCCGGCGAAATATTTACATGGATAAACTTGCCATTTGTTGTATATTTTACCAAATTATAAGAGAATTATGAGCAAAAGCATTATCAGCACAAAAGGCTAAAGGATAGAAATGAAATACCTTTTGTTTTAATAGTGTTAGGAAATAGAAAATCAGGTGCACAGTTTGAGTTTATAGATGATTATTATATTTAATGACAGTCAAATATGTACTGTATGTTTACATGACAATCATTCTATGAATAAGCATAAACTTGTTGGTATATTATTTTTTTAAGGTAAATTTTCTTTGAATCAACATACTGATCTCAATGAGATTTTCCCATTTCCACTTTGATATGTTAATCAAACAGCCTACCATCTGATGCATTGGACACATTACTTTCAGTAGAGAAAGACGTCTATATTAATGCTCCTCTCGTTCTCAAACTGCTTTATCAAAATATGCAAATGTAATCACAGTGGCCTCACGTTGCCCTCTGTGGGTCTGGGAAAGCAGTCCGGAAAATGAGATTATTTAATTTCTTTCCCTATCAACAGTTTCGCTGAAGGCTGAAACTATGGAGCTCACGTTGCCATGGATGTCTCAGAGATGTCTGAGGTATTTGGAGAGGCTCTGGATACTGAAAGAAAAAACTCTTTTGAGCGCTGCTGCTTCTTATCTCACAAGGTGTCAGTTTCCATGTTTTCAATCCCCTCCAGGAATGATCTTTGCTCCCTCAGCAGCTGAGAGGAGAAGCTTTTCAAATAACAAACAACCCAAATCCTGCAAGTTTATACTGTGCAGCCGCTGTGCAAAGCCTCACAGACTTCTATTATGCAGATCCTGGCTTAAGGAATCTTCAGATAGTCTGTCCTGTTTCTATCAGTCAAATCAGATACAATACAATACGCCGCTAAATTTCAGAGGGAAATATTGTATTTTTTACACCACTATATTCATTTAACAGCCATATAATGCGGAAAACCTTAATCAGTTAATCAATTAGTTTGTTGACAGAAGATTAAAAACAATTTTGAAAAATAGTTACAGTAAATCAGTAGGTCATCTATTGAACAGAAATGTCCAACATTCACTGGCTCAAGTTTCTCAAACATTAGAATTTGCTGCTGATTTATCTTTTTCTTTGTTAGTTTTCTTTTATATTGTATTCAAATGTTTTTTTTTATTCAATTCAATTCAATTCAATTTTATTTATATAGCGCTAAATAACAACAAAAGAGCAGGTCTAGGCCGTACTCTGTGATGTTATTTACAGAAACCCAAACAATTCCCACGAAGAGCAAGCACTAGGCAACAGAGAAAAGGAAAAACTTCCTTTTACGAGGCAGAAACCTCGAGCAGAACCATGGCTCAGGGTGGGGGGGGCATGGTTGGGGGTGAGAGAGAGAGAGAGAGCAAGAGAGAGAGACATGGAGAATTGTAGCCGAGGGTGTCGTGCAAGAACATGGAGGCAGCAGGTGACTCCAACCACAGATCCAGAGCCAGAAACACCTGCAGGAAGCGATAGGAGGAGAGAGGAGAGGGCAAGACTCTGGGGGCGAGAGAGCACAAGACTCCGGGAAAGGGAAGAAGTCGAGTTAGTAACATGCATTAATGGGATCAGGTTGCATACAGATGGAGAGAAGGGAGGAAGAGAGAGGTACTCAGTGCATCATGGGAAGTCCCCCCCAGCAGTCTAGGCATATAGCGGTGCAACTGAGGGATGGTTCAGGACGTTGAGCCTGTAGAAAATTTGTCTGGGACACAAAGCACTGACAACAGCTGCATACACAACACATGCATTAATTATCATTCATACAGTGTGTTACAGACTGTACAGTACAAGACAACAAGGTACTTTAGGACATTGATGTATAAGATTTGAAGATATATTGCTGGGTTTTAAGCTTGCGGCGGGCGTTTTTCATAATCTTTTGACATTTTACAGACAAACCAATCGATTGACCAATCAATGCTGTTAAATGCTGTTAGTTGCAGCCCTACAGCATTACAAGTTACTTTGCTGATTAAGACATTATAAAACGTGTTGAACCTGTAAAATATGAAATGAACTGCCAGTTCAATGCATTAAAAGGCTGCTTAGTAGGGGTGCATGATGCAGAAAATGTCACGATTCAATTCAACATCGATTTCTAGGCTTAAGATTCAATTCAAAATCGATTTTCGATTCAAAAACGATTCTCAATAAAAAAAAACGATTCACAATATGTAAATGTAGTTACTTTTGAGATAGCACCCAGGCCAAAACAGAAAAAAATAAAGTTTTTTTTTTAATAAAAAATATTAATCTATTTTGAATCGGTAGGGCTTGAATCGATTCATGAATGTGTATCATTAAATGTAGGCTGATATATAATAATATAACAATCTGAAATCATGAGTACTATTACTTTTCACACTTGCTGATAATACAGTAGGCCTACTTTTGTGTTAGTAACAGTTTGAATGCAGGACTTGTAGGCTAATTGAATATGTTTACATTGTTGTCCTGCTGCTCTTTAATAGACTAATCAAGTTAAGAGAGCATCTTCTAAAACAATACACAGTATTGTCTTTGGTTTAGTACCATATACATGGTCTATTATATCTGCATGATGATCACATTGTCAGGATGACCTCTCATTGTTTTCCGTATAATCTCCTTAACAATTAGGTTGGAAGCCTACATGTTCAGTATTGTCTAAGACACTAGGTAGCCTATCTGTTGTTATATCTCGCAGTAAAACTCATTAGCGGAGCCTCTCCACACTGACAGTTGACTTGTCCAATGGTTGTTTGAAATCCGTTGGTTGTCCAATGGTAACCCAGTCTGAGCTGATGCTGGTTGCCTATTGGTGAAGAGTGTGTCCTATCGGTTGGCCTGCCTCCTCGGTGCTGATGCCTTTCCTCTGTTCAAGGTTGCGCTTTCAGTAGTAGGCTATTGCCAGTAGGACGCGACTGGAGATCCGTTTACGCACAAACAGAGCAGCTGAGACTCTGTTGTTAACTTCTCCTGTTTGTGTTCACACGCCCCCGAGGAATCTCTCACCCCACAGAAGCAGCCATGGATGAAATGGACGAAGAGTTAAAATGCCCTGTTTGTGGCTCTTTTTTCCGGGAGCCCATCATACTGCCGTGCTCCCACAACATTTGCCTGGCGTGTGCTCGGAATATTCTTGTGCAGACCCCGGACGCTGAGTCCCCACAGAGCAGCCGAGCCTCCGGATCCGGCGTCTCTGACTATGATTACCTGGATTTAGATAAAATGAGTTTGTACAGTGAGGCGGACAGTGGATACGGTTCCTATGGGGGCTTCATCAGCACTCCGACCACCCCTTGCCAAAAATCACCAAACGGGGTGCGGGTTTTTCCCCCTTCTGTCCCCCAGCCTCCTCCGCAGCACCTGCTACCGCAGCCCAGCTCTTTACCCCCGATCCCACGCAACTCCTGCATCACTTGCCCGCAGTGTCATCGCAGCCTAATACTGGACGAGCGGGGGCTCCGCGGATTCCCCAAGAACCGGGTGCTGGAGGGGGTTGTGGACAGGTATCAGCAGAGCAAAGCGGCCGCTCTCAAGTGCCAGCTCTGCGAGAAGAGTCCGAAGGAGGCCACCGTGATGTGCGAGCAATGCGACGTCTTCTACTGCGACCCGTGCCGCCTCCGGTGCCATCCTCCCCGCGGTCCCCTCGCCAAGCATCGCCTGGTGCCGCCAGCGCAGGGGCGGATAAGTCGCCGCACGAGTCCGCGCAAAATCTCCACTTGCACAGAGCACGAACTGGAGAATCTAAGCATGTACTGTGTACAGTGTAAGATGCCCGTTTGTTATCAGTGTTTGGAAGAAGGCAAACACGGCACACATGAAGTAAAAGCTTTGGGCGCAATGTGGAAACTGCACAAGGTACGTGCGTAAAGAGAATATCAAGCTGCAAAATCTGTATTTTCTGTTTACAAGTGCGTCTTTTCTGTGTAGGCTATGTGTGTTTATTCACAATGATTCATCATCCTCTGAGCTGAGCAACAAGTCTGCCTTGGGGATCATCTGCGCTATCTTGTCAGTTCCGCTTAGCATCCAGTAGATATACAGAGCTGTGGGAATTTATTCTGTCACATTGGATTTAAATGAATGTTTAACAATGCACAATGTAGGAAGTGGATGAATTTACCTCCCCGACACACCTCCACATCACGTTTCAGCCAGCTTCATGAAATGCGCACGTCTCCAAACTGAGAACTCTGCTGTCTTTAGTGCGCAAAGCTGTCAGGACACAGCTTTATTTGAAATTCTGTTCACGATTGGATAACCAAGAGCAGGCCTCCTTTATCAACAGGAAACAGCTTCTATTACATCTTCTATTATTTCTTCTCCTTAATGATGAACTCAAGTTACACAGTGATGCTGGCATGATTTCAGCTCTTGGCCATTTGTCTCCCGAGCTTCCATAGGAGATTCCTTCTCTCTCTCTCTCTCTCTCTCTCTCTCTCTCTCTCTCTCTCTCTCTCTATATATATATATATATATATATATATATATATATATATATATATATCCACTCCCTTCTGTGCTTTGAAAGCTCAACTGGCGCCCCACAGATCATTAGGCACGGCTGATATTGGAGCGATGCTTTAATAAGAGCCAGCATGAAGCACATGCAGGCCTTTAGTGTGGATTGAGATGCTATTTTTGAAGCTGAGTTGTTGTGGGCAGCACATAAAATGTAGATAGTGCCCATGGGGGGCCCTCCATGTTATGGGTGAGAGTGTCTCAGATTAGATAACAGCTTTAAATTTAGATTTACAGTCAATTTTAGCAACAACAAAAAATCTCACTATGAATGTAATTACTGCTACAAAAGTAAGGGGGAGATCTGGTCAAGTCATTTAAAAAAATAAATCAGATCTAAAGGAATCACACAAATAATTTATTTTGGAAACGGCATATATTTTTGCTAAAAGTTGACAATTTTGTACCCCTGAGATGAATTATTTTTACATATATGAATTTTTGTGTGCAATATGTATCTAGACGTTGTCTAATGTCAAGTCTCCATTTGATTATGTGACAATACCATAACAGTAGCTAGTTTAGGTGCGAAAACTGTCAAGACTTACTGAGCATATCTATAAACGAATGCCTAATGGTGTGTGTGTGTGTGTGTGTGTGTGTGTTTTATTACTACTTGTGCACTAGGGCCCATTATATAGCGTGCACCTTACGCGACAGGTGGGCAGGGGGAAGCTTCAGAGAGCTGCAGAGCTGAGTTTATCTCTGCCTCGGCAGCTGTAACCCTCACCTCCACACTCTCCGCTTCCAGTGGCGAGGGAGGATGTAAAGCTAGATAAAGATGCTCTTCAATACTTACTCATACACCCACACACACACACACACACACACACACAGAGGGGAAGGTGATGTGTAGTGATGGTGTTGCCTGGTTTTCATTAGAAAACCAAAAATATGGTGAATGCATTGATTTGTTTTGTTCACAAGAAACTCAATCTCTCTCTCTCACACACACACACACACACACACACACACACACACACACACCTTTGTGTCCCTTCAGGTGTAAAAAAGCTGTTGTTTACAGTCAGAATTGGTCTTATATGTCTCCAAAGCAGCCTTATAACAGACCTCCAGTGCAGTCATCTCTTCTAGATGGCTGTGAAGATAGAGTGTCGCCTCAGATGTATAAGGCAATTTTAAAGTTGATAGAAAAATCTGAGGGGGGTTGATCATTTCACTCACATCAAATTGACATCACTTGAGAAGTTACCAACCTTTTCTGCTTCATATTTCTTGGATCCAAACTGGAAAAAAAGAGCTAAAGGAGCATTTTTAGAAACCAATCAATGCTACCAGAGATATTGGTGCCAACATGCAGCCTGTCACCCTGTTTTTGGCTTCTATCATGGCACCTGCTTATTTCTGACCTGTGTTCTGAAGCTGCTGCCTGCAGAACTGTAACAGATGGCTGAGAGTTCGGAGCTGGCAGTGTTGAGAATGGGCATCTTTCAGAGCCTCAGGGTGTTCCTCACATAATTCTTTAGGGAAAAACTGTTTTTCAAAACCTGCAGATACTTTGTAGATTCTCATGCGTCACTTGTACCTGTGCTTAATCCACATCATCTTTAGCTGAAACTCAAAACTCAACTGGCTTACTCTGAAATGTGATTGTTCTTCATGTATAAAGTATGGGTGCACCTACATTGTTTAAATTATAAAATGTCAGAAAAGAAATGAACTTCACAATTTCCAAGAAACCAAAGTGATATTTTTAAAAGGCTTCTGTCATTGTCTCATTTGATCCATTGTATATATAAAAACCAACCATTATTCAAATACAGGCCTAACTATGCTCCCCCATATGCTCAAATACAATATCATATACAGAACCCAGAAACAAAGAAAAACACACACACAAACACACACATTTAAACAGATCAAAGCTGTTGGTTGTTTGATCTTGTGACTGGGTTACTGCATGTTCCAGAATGTTGATGCAGGAAACACAACTCTAAAAAACTTGAACCTTGTTTCTCAGCGACAGCATCTTAAATCTACAGTTTCAGCATTTACATTTCAGAGCAGCGAACACGCTCGTTGATATCATTTAATAAGATCTCTTCTATTCTTCATTTGGGATTTTTCTTCAAGGTCCTTAATCTGCACCATCATCGTTCGCGACGTTGTCTGCTCTCTCTATCTTTGTGAAACATTTCTCTCTTTATGGAGACAGAGTTGAACCACCTGCCGCCATGGCAACCAAATCCCTCTTGATGTTGTGCGGAGCAGCAGAGGTCTCCAAGATTCCGGACCCCATAAGGAATCCATCCCAGATGCTTTACAGCCGTTCCCCTCCTCCCGCTACAGAAGCTGTGTTGCTAAATGAATGTGGCTACATATCATTACTCCCGCTTTTTGCTCAGACGTCTTCTCAACTTCTCCGCTGGTCTCTGAGGCAGTAAATAACACAGTGTTTTATCTCCAACCCTCCCTTTTGGACTGGGTGACCGTGTCTAAACCGCGATGGTAATCAATTTCATGTCTCCAAAGTCAATTTCACTAGAAATTCAAGAGCTACATAGTGTGACTCGCCCAGTTCTCGCCTGCCTTGTCAGATTTGTGTCAAAAGCGTCTTTTGTGGTACTAGGGCGTCTGTGTTAATCTCTGTTAATCACATTTAAAAAAAAGTTAAGGTGCTGGTAAATTTCAACATAGTAAAGGGTTCTCAGCTCTTCATGGGTGTCATAAGAGGTCGCTCAGGACCCCTTATGCAATCTAGGTCAAGCTCTGTCTCCTCTGTGTGTTTAGTGGCAATTAAAAGTGATTAATCGCAGAAGTACAAGAAGATGCGTGGGTGTGCAGAAAATAAGTAGCAGAAAATTAGTAATTAGTATTTGCCCTTTTGCCACAGGAGGAGAGACAAATCAGAGGCAGCAGGGGAGATTTTAACCCGACAACCCTGAACGTTTCCCTTTGAGCTTTGCATGCAAGCAGAAACCGGTTGTAGTAGTGAGTTGTTTCAGGAATTTGCAAGTGATTTAAGGAATTTTTCACTTCTAGTGAGCACATGTGCTACCCTATAATGTCAGCATGTGTTTGATCCTAAGCCACCTGACATCAACAGACGGCATGCGCACCCTCACACAAAATCAACACAGACGGAGACTCTGCAAGCTCTCATCCAAGATGGCCCAAAAAGCAGGCTAATGAGAACCGGCAGAGCAGGTACCTGGACGAATATTAAAAGGCTTGTCTCAATCTTGATGCCGATGTTGTCAGCAGCAGTTGATTCGTGTCTGAATGAGCGATCTGCAGCTCTGCCTGAGCTCAGCAGGAGCAGGGAAGGAAAAGCCTTGAAGAGTCAGACACTGGTGGTGGGTTCCTTGTCCTTCTGTCCTGCTTTAACTCCTGTCTGCTAATAGTAATGAGGCTGGCTGTCACTCCTGATCCATGTTATCCGCACTTGCTCCTTCTGTGTGGCTGCTCAACACTCAGGACATCCAGACAAAGACAGCATGCAACTGTCCCATATAGAGGATTAATGAACTTCATTAGTTAAATGTGCCATGCAACGAATAGTCCAGATGCAAAATACAGAATGACAGCTCCACCATAAATAAGTGTGAAAAATGTGTATCTGACTTCTTTCTCACAAAAAATGGTAGAATTCAAACATATTCATAATGTCTGTAAATGTATACATAATAAAATATACTGAACAAAATTATAAATGCAACACTTTAGTTTTTGCCCCCATTTTTCATGAGCTTAACTCAAAGATCTAATATTTTTTCTATGTATGCAAAAGGCATACATAGTACATTTTGAGTGGCCTTTTATTGCAGCCAGCCTAAGGCATACCTGCACGTCAATAATCCGGCTGTCTAATCAGTATCTTGTATGCCACACCTGTGAAGTGGATGGATTATCTCTGCAAAGGAGAAATGCTCCCTAACACAGATATAGACAAATTTGTGAACAATATTTGAGCAAAATAAGCCTTTTGTGTACATAAAATGGTCTGAGATCTTTGAGTTCAGCTCATGAAAAATGGCCTTATTGTGGCCTTATTAGCCAGCTGTACTCAGCAAGTCATGACTGTTGTACTTAGTGCTTTTTTTCTTGTGAGTGAATATGTCCTGGGTCCGTCTGAGTCCTACATTGTTTAGGATGAGTCAGTCGTTAGAGTGTGGGGACGATCTTTCTAATCTTTAAGTATGTCGTCTTTGCTGTAAGTGATTATGTGCAGATAAAAGACACGTTTGCTCGATTGCTCATGATAGCAGACTGATTCACTGATATGGGGATGAGACGGAGGACAAAGGCGGGTCAGATGTCTGTAGAGAATGGGGGGGGGGGGCTTGGATGTCTCAAAGCCATTTAGGTTGACGCTGTTCCATTACAGGCGATGATATTCACCCCTCGAGCTGCCATGTAAGGAGATTAGTTGTGTAAATGTTAATGAAAGAGGGAGATAAAGAACAGGAAAATGAGAGTGACAGAATGACCCAGAATGCCAAAAGAGAAGTTGAGATACTTTGAACAGAATACTTCATGTCCAGTCTGGGCCATGCTGTCATCTTCGGTCCACACAGAAAAAACTGACTTATACATTAAGGGGGATTTTTGTTTTGACATATTTTCATATAACTTTTCTGGGTGGGAACACAGACCAGCTGAATATTTCAACAAGCTCCAGGCGTGTAACTGGAGAGAGATAAATGCCTCAAAACTCCAATGTGCCAGTTTCCCTTTTGTGGCACGACTGGGAAAGAAAAAAGTTTTTTTCTTTTTCTTTTCTGTACATAAATTAGTCCAAACCAAAAGAAAGTTTATCAGATTTAAAGGAGGGCTTTAAAACAGAATAATGTATTATGCTTCGTCACATCTGCCCTATAACACAGTTAGCCCACATTAAATGAGAACATGAGTTGAGTAAGAAAGTGGAATCTGTGCAGCATATGAGGACAGGTTAAAGCCTGCAGTGACCCTGTTTTCATCATCGTTATCGCTATAATTATCATCAGCATAATCATCATCAGTAATAGGAACTACTGTAATTATTCTCAGGCTGTACTGGTGACTCAAAGACAACCAGGACTTTACAGAGCAGAAATCAGATTTGAATTCATTAGAACAGAGCTTCATCCTATTGGCTGAGTTAAATAACTGTAGGTGAGGTCAAAATCCAGGATATTGTGAAGGAAAACTACAGACTTGACTTTATGATCTCAGATCCCAGACGATCAGGTGGACAGTTAAAGAATGAAGCACCACAGCAACAGAAAACTCCTGGTTCCTATTGGCTGACAGATGTCTATTAAAAGTGTTAATTTGCGACACCTCAAACATTGTTCCTCTCTAATCTGCCCTCAATACTGCAGGTGAATACTGTCACAGTTAACTAATGGTTAAACCAAATATTGACTTATTGTATTTGCAATAACAAAAAAAATATCTTTATTCATAAAAGTGTCCCTGGTGTGAGCACGCTAGTGGATTCTGAAAATAATGACCGAAAAGATGTCCACCATGGCCATTCATTTCTTAAACTTGAGGCAATTTGTCATGTTACTTTGGTGGTTTGATCGGACATATAGCTGTCTGACATATCACCTGAATTAGAATAATTGGTGCATTCCTTCTCATTATCCCCCCGCATTCCCAGCCTGTTTCCAGCTTCACCACAGTTGTGTCTGTTTAAATGTAAATGTGCTGTATTTATATAGCGTTTTTCTAGTCTTAAAGACTACTCAAAGCGCTTTTACATCATACAGGATACATTCACCATTCACACACATTCATACACTGTGGCCGAGGCTGCCGTACAAGGTGCCACCTGCTCATCAGATAAACACTCACACACAGATGCGCATCGGGGGCAACTTGGGGTTCAGTGTCTTGCCCAAGGACACTTCGACATGGGACTGCAGGGTCAGGGCTTGAACCACCAACCTTCCGATTGGCAGGCAACCGCTCTACCACTGAGCCACAGCCGCCCAGCCGCTTTGTAGTGTACAACACTGACAGATCAAAATCTAGCCCAAAAAAATGTCAAATATCAACATAATTTTCACTGAATAGGTGAGGTAAGTTCAGACTGTGCCTTAAATACTACAGACTACCTGACATAAGCAGCACATTTTACTTCTCTGACTATTAATAACCACATTAATTTAATCCATGTCTGGAACGGCTTAAACCCTCATTTTTAAAATTGGTTCAGCGTCAGACCTCAAAGCTACAACACACACACACACACACACACACACACACAAACACACACACACACTCACACACACCTACAGTGCATCCATCCAGGTATTTTCACTTACATAGACCTCTGAACTGCTTGAGCATGAACAAACTGCACTTTATTGATGGCTTGTCAGTTTTGTTGCACCAGTTTAGGGCGAGACATCTTACACCTATATCTTTGTTAGCACATAGAGTTTCGTGATCACAAGTCTTTTCTTTTTTTCTTGTTTATCCTCCATTTTGCTGGACTTTTACCAAGTAAAAGAAAGGACCAATACCTGACTAGAGGCTAATCAAGCATGGTCATTTAAAACACATGTGTGGGTGTTCAGGCCCTTTGAAACAGAAACGGTTTGCCCCCGACACCTTAGGTAGGAAAATCAACATATTGACTTATGATGATTAAGCATGATTAAGCTCAAATGTTAAATCCAATAAGTTGCAGAAACATACCTTTTTAAAAAAAAAAGAGAGAATGTATATACTTTATTTGACAGCTGACAGCAGAGGGATGACAAAAATGAGGGGAGAGGGAGAGAGAAATGGAACGCTTCCCGGATTGGCATGAATTGGGCTGTTTCCACCCCAGAAAACAGATATTAAAAAGATACAATTACCAACAAATGGGCTTTAGTGACAGAAGAGAGTATCTGACACTTGACTGAATGACCCCACAGCACCTTAAAAAACACCGTACTCTTCCACAGGTTAATCAGTATCAACCCTCTCCATTTCACTCTTTCTCTGTACTTTATTTTTGACTGATTTAAACAAGATCATCAGCGTATATAGGCGACCTGATCATTTGTTGAAGATGCCGTCTTGGCCAGATAAATCCAGCGCTGACAAGAATAGATCACTTCTGCCCCATTTCCTGCTGCGCTGTCCCATGCGTCTGTCAAATAAGGACTCCTTATCTTACATTAAGAAACCTTGGCAACTTTTTTTCATCTGAGTTTCATTGTTTGGATAGTTAACGACTTCTTCTGCATTATTAATGATGGCAGATATAAGCTATGAATAATGCACTAGCCACTTAGCTTCTGCTTGTGGAAGATGGGTTGGATATGGGATCTTGTTAAAGACGGAGGAGTATAACAATCTGGCCAAATCTTAACTCTCCCAGCGTGTTGGAAGATGTGAGAGCTTAAATTTTAACAACAGAAATGTTACCAGGACGGTAACTATCATCAAGTCGCCAGCTTAATATTTCAATCTGTATTCTCTGAGGGCTGTGGCAGTGCATGTAAACAACCACAACCTTTCATGTCAGAGTGTCAGATTAGTGATAACTGTAGGGGGAGGCAACACAATCAGTGATCAAGCTGTACGAAATTAAACTCATTTCTACTCATGTCTTTCATTGAGCTTTAGTGGAAGTTGTTTGTTTGGGGTTTTCTGTCCTCAGTTTACCCGTTTACAGTGTGAAACCAAATAACTGTGTATTAGACACAGGATTGAATTAGGCTAAACGACTGTTTAAAGAACACCAGAGAAGGTACCTAACCCTGAAGCTCAGTGCATTCAAAACATTTCTCTGAGAGGTAACACAGTTTTTTGAAAGTAGGTTATGGGAAATCAAAATCTATCTTTACCGTAGAAACATTTCATGAATTCTATATATATGTGTGTTTTCTAATTACCTTGAAGAGTAATGATGTTCCTTTGCTGCAGCTTTAAAAGCTTAGGAGTGACATTACTAGGCGCTAACTGAAGCTTCCTTTCCTTGCACTTCCCACTTCCTAGTGGGGGCTTTAATCCAAATTGGCTCTGATGCCTCTCTGACATACGAGCTATCCTGTGACAGATTGGCTAGTTTGCTCGGCCGCAGAGAGAAAATGAAACAAGCCAAATGGCCCTGGAGCCACTTGTACATTATTCATGCCATGCACGTGTTCCCACTCGGCTTAATTACTGAGATGATTAGCGCTTCTAGATAGAAGGGACATACATAATCCCCCACCACCTCAACAAACTCTCCAGAGCTCATTGCAAACATTCCGGCATCCTCTTCTCTACACTAATATAGCACGATGCTTTTATTTCTACTGTCCCTGAACCAGTTTGAGAACTTTAGTTTTGTTTCTGTTAAATTTCTAGCTGCGTATGAATTCAAGGACTTAATGTTTCAAGATATACTAAGAATTTAGTGTTGCATCTGCCCCTGTTATCACCTAAAACTGTGTCAAAAGAAATTACGCCTTTCTAATCATAAACTGTGAAGCTCTGGTGTTTCTCCAATGATGCTTTTCAACCTATTTGTTGCTAAAGTCTCTTTCCATATGCCGACCTGCCGTCCAATCCATGGCACTGTTGTCTTTACCAAGCAGGAAGTAGCCGCAAGCTGTGCAGAAATAAAACAGCCTCTACTTTCATGGCACGTTTTGACCTGGTTTTGAGGACTGAGCTCTGCAGGCTCTCGAACAGACACTGCGGAAAAACGCCCCAAGACAATCAAGGGCTTTTCATTTCATCTGCTCTGTCACTGAACGCATGCTGACTGTTAACTGGTTGAGGCCAGGAGCTCCCTCATCGTCCATCACTGTATCACGGAGAGGAAAATGAAAAAGCTGAAAGAGAAAATGAACTCCAATTTAGGACAAGCTGAAAGCGCAGGTGTGAGTGACCTTACTTATTTGCAGTGAGTCTGAGGGAACGTTTTGGATGACTTGAGTGTGATTGGCAGGATAAAATGTAGCATGAATTCAGAGACTCCAAAGTACTCTCATCTCAGAAACTTAGGCTGCCCCGGAGTCACCTAACACATCAGGAGGCAAAGATATAAATTATCTGCTTTTGTTTTTACTAGTGGATTTGTTTCTTACTTTCCAATCCATGAAATGTCCTCCACTCACATTTGCATTCTCTCAAGTAAAATAAAAACACCTTAAAAGAATAGTGTGACATTTTGGGAAATACCCTTATTTGCTTTCTTGGTGGGAGATAGATGAGAAGATCAATACCATTCTGTACATTTAATATGAAGCCAGCAGCCGGATAGCTTGGTTTAGCATAAAGACTGGAAATAGGGCAACTGCTAGCCTGGATGCTAACACTTTATATCTCAGATTATGTTTGTTATGTGGCCTTTTGTTTTAAAAAGGTAACTGTGCCCAAGCTGCAACTTGCTCTTCAGTTTTTGTAGGGATTAAACAAATGAGATATAACATGTTGATCTTAAGGGGTGCTGGTATATTTGGCCAGAGCCAGTCTCGACAAAATGAATAAAGATATTTTTTCAAAATATCAAATTTTCCTTCCAAAAGCAGGAGAGTGTAAACTCCCATCAAAGCTAAACATTCTGTAACTTCACTAATAAAAACATGCCTTTAAAATGAACTAACTAACTAACTAACTAACTACACTCTGATTTGGAATCAGGCCCCTTAGTAAATTGATTTAATCGACAATAATGTTGTTAATGCATCATTTAAAATGTTTGCAAATGAGCTTCCATGCTCAAACTTTAGTAATCAATGAATCGTTTAACACACCTAGTGAGCTAAATTGCAAAACATTTACTGATTTCTGCTGAAAAACAAAATTGAGACTTTGCTGTTTAAATTCAGGCATTATTCAGTATTATTTTACATTTTATAGACACAGTGGCTGCAGCTTTAAAATCCATCAAAAGGCTTATTTGTCCTCAAAAGTCTTTTTTTAGATGTCCTTGTGACAAACAAACAAACTAACATGGGAAAAAACATACAGTTCATATGTTTTCATACATGTAGGTCTCTTGAGACTTTGAAATAAGAGTCCCGAGTTAACAAAGAGGAAGTTTCTTACAGGAAAGTTTACATTTGAGTCTTTGCTCAGCTGTTACCGGCTCAGACTGTCCCTTGGTGCGGTAGACTCATGTTAGCGGCAGCTGTCACGGTTTCCCAAACGCTGGTGTCAAAGGTCATCTGTTGGCCCCGCAGACAGAGTCCCATTCGACCAGCTAACGTCAGATGCCAGGAGCTGCGTTGACACAGAGTTGTTTTCACAGAGGTTTTCTCTGTGTCAGCTCGTTCCAAGGTTTTATTGCTCTCTTCCTGGGGTGAAGTGATTTTTCTTTTTCTTTTAGCTCGATACACCCAATACCCTTTCTTTCCTCAACAAACACAATACCCTCCCCAACTTGACGGTTATTCACTCAACCAAGAGAGGTTCCCACAGGGTCTTGCCACGTCCTCTCGCTCCGTCACCTCCATGTTCACACAAACCTCGCTTCACATACATGAATCTCTCTTTTAAATTTCTCTTTTCCCCGCTATCAAAACAGGAGCATTTGTTTGTCATCGCACACATCCAAAGCTATGGTATTTCCCGTCACATGCGCATAGCTCTTCTCCACATGACCAGGGACTATAATCCAGTTATAAAACAGAGCAACAGTCAAGTGCTTTATTTGTACATTAATCATCTTAGTTTTAGTTAAATGTCATTTTGTGTGTGAGAACAAGGCTGACGGTTCATTTTGTCTCAGGGGTGAAAACTTTGACTCTTCAGAATGTCAGTTTCTCAGCAGCGATGAAAAGCAGCTTTGTTTGTGAAGTGACCATTTTGAGTTCATTCAAAACTTAAATACTGACAAACTTAGAGTTAAGAGATTTTTCCAGTATTACGGCTGTATATAGGTTCTTTATATGCCTAATACTTTGACCTGAACAGGCCATACTGACCTGGGAATCTGCATCTAAAATAACTTTAAATACTTGGAAAATCATGCTTGGCTGCCTCCATGTGTCTTTCCTGTTAGTTGTAAAGGTCCCGTTAAATATAGTTTTCCAACATGGGTTAATATGTTTCTACTTGAAAGAACATGATGATGCGGGATAAGAGAGTTGATAGATAAATCATGTTACCATGGCTGCAACTAACTAAGATTGATATTTGCTGATTATTTGGATTAATTAATATTCATTTCCTAAACTGGTCCAATAAACAGCCCAATTTCCAGAGTAATTCAGTTTACAATCACAAAAAAGCAGCAGATCATCACAATTTAGTTCTGTTCAGTCGCTTTATTACCCCAGATGGGAAACTTGATTTGCAGTCAGGAGTGAGACATAAAAACGTGTACAAATAAATGAAAACACAGCAATAGAAAAACAAAGTAAAACTAGAGAATGTTTGACATTTTAACTTGAAATATGACTTATGGCGGTGGCAGTAGATCCCTATGTAGGGAGTTGGGTTGGGAACTGGAGGGTCGCTGATTTGAGTACAGAATGTGGATTGGTAGCTGAAGAGATGCTAGTTCACCTCCTGGGTGCAGCCAGGTGCTCTTGAGCAAGGCACCGTACCACACCCAAGTGGCCAGGGCGCTGGTCTAGCACTGACAGCCAACACATTTGTGCATGGATAGGTTGGTGTGTATTTCAGGCCTATGTGTAGTGATTTCTAACAAAAACAGTGTAAATTGTAATTTCAGTATACATTATTATTATAAACGTTTTATCGATTTATAAAAAGATTGTCTCACCTCTACGTTACCTTTAGGTTTTATGTGATTAAGGAGGCTGGCTTAAGTTGTAGTGTGTAACTTTTTGATGTTGCATGTTGCAGTTGTACAAGAAAAGAGAAAGATGAAAAGAAAGATTTATGGAGGCATTTTAGCCTTTATCCTCATTTCTTGCTACCCTAATAACAGAATTTGAATACATATCATGGAGTTATATTATCTCCTAAAAAATAAAGTCCTATGTGTTTCAGATACTGCACAGCATAGATGTCATACTTTGCTTGTCTGTTAATATCTCTAGTATGGAGAATGGCCCTTCCTGTTGGCTGTATTGTTGCATTTCAGTATGTCACATAGCTGAGTGTAACATTGCTGCCAGTGTGCACCCTATAGAGGGGTGAAGTCCCAAAACATCCATGCATGAGTGAATTCTCAAATTGGACTCCTGTCTGGAATACTGATTATTTTTTAATACTTTTGGTCCTGAAGATTCAGCACTTATTTAAATACAATGGAGTGATGATTTGTTATTTGAATGCAGTACAAAGCCATACAACTGCAGTGCTGCTGCTGCATCTCTAATGTCCTCTCTCTGTGCTCTCCACAGGGTCAGCTGTCTCAGGCTCTAAACGGCCTGTCAGACCGAGCCACCGAGGCCAAGGAGTTCCTGGTTCAGCTGAGAAACATGGTGCAGCACATCCAGGTACTTAAATACACCCATACACATGCAGGCAACTGCTGCTGCTTTACACACTACCTCCTCCGTCCCTGTAGCAATACACTGACTTGTCTTGGCAGTTGGTTTCCCGTCTGTCATCCCCCTCCGTGATCCCTGTCCTCCACCGCACGTCACTGCAGTAAGCGACAGAAACAATAAGTCTTATCTTATTATTTCACTGTTAACATTTTGTAATTCCTGGCTTGGAGTCATTGTCCAGCCATAGTGTTGCATATGAAAATAACACAATTTAGGACTTCACTTAAAGCAACACTTAAAATTAAGCTGTTTGGTAAAATCTGACATCAATTTCAGTTCAAAGTTCTCTACTTTATTTGCATTTTTAACGGATCAAATATTAAATTTGAGTAACTTTAATTATGGTTGCTTTTGCATGTGGCGTTATACACTCTGAAGTTGTACTAAAATAGGGCCGCAACTAACAATTATTTTCACAGTCAATTCATTTGTAGATTATATCTTTTCCATTAATCGTCATCCATTAAACGTAAAAAGAAATGGTGAAAAATGTCAATCAGTGTTTTCAATGTCTTGTTTTCTTCACAATTTAAAGATATTCAGTTTAGTGTCATAGAGGAGTGAATTAACCACAAAATATTCACTTTTAAAAAGCTGAGTTGGAGAATTTTTACCTTTTTTTTTCATACAAAAGACCTCAAACCGTCTAAGCAATATTAAAATAGTTGGCGATTCATTTAATTGTTGACAACTAATCATTTAATCTTTGCAGCTCTATACTAAAGTATATTTATGATGTAAATGTGCATGCAGTATGTCAGGATGTATAGAACAGTGGCATCATAAAAGCAGCTACTATTAATGAAACTGATGCTTCGCCATGGTAACAGCTGAGCATTTCTCTGCTGCAGGGATGCTCTGGATGCGAGGATATTGATTTGAGTGGAAATGTCCCTGTGTTTACATTCAGTGGTATTACATGTACATGTACAGTACTTAGCCTAATATATATATTGACCAGGAATAGATTAAAACACTCAACAACCTTCTGCTGAGTGTGGCCAGTTTAAGAGGCCGATTAGGGGAGGAAGGTGGGATTAAAAGCCATTATTGATTCACCGAGACCAATCAAGATGGGAGATGCAGGATAGGAGAGGAGGTGTGGGAAAACTCTACGAGGCATAATCACTGACGCTTCATGATGATTTTACCCACCCACTTCGTTGGATAGCTAGAGGAGATGTGTGAATGAAGATGCATTTTTAAATAAACTCTTCTCAAAGGAAACATTACGAGTTTAAATCCTATTCTCTGTACGTTTTCAACGTTAATCATGCTGTTAAATATGTGTCAATGACTGCCTAAGTGATTCTGTATCGCTCATTAGTTTCTCCTCTGCTTTAGGTTTAGTAGACTGTGTATTTTGAATTAAAAGCTTCTATATATTTTCAGTCTTGATGCGTTATTCTTTTCAGCCTCTTTCTGTTGTCTTGCAGGAGAACGGAGTGGAGTTTGAGGCCTGTTTGGTGGCGCAGTGCGACGCCCTCATCGACGCCTTGAACCGACGCAAGGCCCAGCTGCTGTCTCGAGTGAACAAAGAGCACGAACACAAACTGAAGGTGAGTGAGCATGACCGGACAAAAGAAATATACTGTACATCTCAATGTGTCACGTGGATATAAAGCTTTTCACAAATCTACAAGATGGTGTGTTCATTATCAAGAAACAGCATTTTGTTTGTAAATATAACCAAGAAGGTAAAAAACAAATGACTTTTTGCATTAAACACTTCCTGTTTGTAAAGTGGAAAAACAGTCTGCAATAATAACATAGGCTTGACTAAAATAAATGCACCAATATTTCTGATTAATTTGGTATTTCAGGCTTTGTTTTAAGTGTTTGTAAGTTGCCTTCTTGATTGGTAAGAAAATCACTTGCATACTGATGAACTAAAAGCAATTGCTGCCTGGAAGGATGGAAATTAATCTAAATATTATTTTAATTTATTTAAGCTTTTCTGCAACTCTTGCATTTAGAAGATGTCCTCATTGCAGGTTTTTTGATTCAGCGCAGAACTTAAACAACCTACAGATGCCTTTTTTTAGATTTAGCATAAAAATGAAAACTCAATTCTAATGATTTCAGAGACATAAAGTGCGACATTTGTCTTTACACCGTGTGCAACACATTGAACGAGGGACATAACCGAGAGATGGAGTCAACAGGAGGAGGAGGAGGAGGGAGAGATACATTTGTGCTGTACAGCATCCAATTTCACGCTTGGACGCTCTGTAGAATCAAGGTTTCACACATGTAGGTGGTTTGAGAATCACAGCTTGTGCATAGCAACATGTGAGCACTCTAATTTCTCTTCTCTTTTCTCCATATATGAAACATTAAAATGTGAGGCATTTCATGGAAGTGCCTCATTAATCACTCACAAACTGAAGAACTCATTTTCATTTCATTCACGTTTAATTTTTTTGCAAGGAGGACCTGTAACTGTAGACTTTTTTTCAATTGAGAGGTTTTGTGACTGAATTTCTCTTTTATTTTTTTCCCTAAACATTTATGAACTGGGCTTAACATTCAAGCAAGAATTCAGAAGTTGGGGAAATTTTTAGCTTTTTTGCTGTCTTGCCAAGAGTTACATGAGAAAACCGATACCACGCTCATATGTTCCCGGAGTCTTTTTATCCCCATGAGGTTACCAGTCAACCAGAGACTCCAGCAAGTCACTGCTCTTGAACAAGAAACAATCTGGCTCATAACCCCCGGTTACTTTGCATTTTGTACAAGCCAAACAAGCAAGATATAACCTGTTAATTAGTCAGGTTTAGAGGGGCTGGTAGGCAGATTTCTTTACCCTCTGCTTGGAGTCTTCATGCTAAGATAAGCTAACTAGCTGCTGGCTCCATCTCACTGGTTGGCAAACAATGAGAGTGGTGTTGATCTCCTCATCTAACTCTGCTCGCAACTAACTCTTTCAAATTATTTTAGAACTTCCAAGTTTTAAATTGAAATATTTAGAGCCAAAGACAATGCTGAATCAGACCACCACCGCCCCTCCCTCCCTCTGCAAAGTAACCAGGACAGTCCTGGAGGACAAAGGACACACACTGACACTCAGCAGTGTGTACTCCTCCCAGTATTCAGCTGCAAATATGCTCCAGTCAACAAAACTCGTACCTTTTGCAGGTTAGAAATATAAAACTTCTCACCCTCACAGCAGCTAGAAAACTGTTACGCTCATTGCCTGCAGTGTCACAATTTTCAAAATCACAGCAGCTGAACCTTAGGTATTTTTTTGTGTGCTTATAGATAGAAAACACTGCAACATGTTTACGGAAACTGCAGCGCTGCAGGCCTAGTTTTGGACGACATTGTGCACTCTTAAAATGCTAAATCTGTTCCATTAATGATTTATTGGCTGTTAAGTGATGGATGGATGTTTAATGTGGGGCATCGGACACGTTTACACCTCCAAGACGGAGGAATGTTAATGTATCTCAGCACTGATCTGATCCCACCTGTCAGATCAGTGCCTCCATGTAGTGTTCGCAGAATCTTAATGCCAGAAAGACAAATTTCCCCATGACAGATCTGATATTCTTTTTACTGTGCTGCTCACGCACTCAGGGACACTGCTTTCCACCATAGGAGTTTCCCACAGTGTCCAGGATGCAAGAAACTCAGTTCCACATGTTCTCTGCCTGTCATCTGCTCCCGCAGGGCATAGATCATTTGAGGTAGATATCAGCTGAAGTAAAAGCAGGGTGGGGAGTAATTGGAACACCTCTGACATGGCCAGTCAATGGGATGCTTTCTGCTTCATTAGCATGTAGCTCAGTGGTGGAGGTCATCTTGCAGCCGTAATTGAATGAGACACGTTTCTGTCCTTGTGCACTCCTGATGGTAATGTAGCTCTTTATGTATTTTCCAGATGTACCATAGCATCTCAGATGAAAAGCAGAGTGTTGCATAAAACAAAAAGCCAGCTTTGCATTTTATACGGGTCCAATTAAGAAACTAATGAAGTGCCCTAATTCATCCTGCTGATGCAGTCACATGAAGATCTTTTTATGAGGAGAAACCATAAAAAAAAAAAAAAAAATCAATTGAAAACAAATGTATACCGCTGCAGCTGACTTGGCATGTCGGACAGAGCTCCCTGCTGCTCTCCTCCTGGTCCTGCACGCTGGCTTTCAAAGCCCGGTCGCCATGGTGACTAGGACATGTTGTGCTTGTTTGAAGCTGTGGAGGCGGGAGAAGTAGTCCTTCATAACGTGAGTCAGGTTTTTTATTGTTCCTGCACATCAGGATGACTGACCTCTGGGTTTGTTCATAAAGATAGCAGAGGAGGAAGGTGGTTTTATGGAGTTTGTCACACTGAGCAGTAACAAAAGCTCTTTCACTCTGTCTCACTCAAACATCCATACAGTGGTGCTCTGCAATTTATAGCCAAGACAAACTATCAAAACCCTATTCTGGGGGCCATGATACTAAATCGCTTTTTATATTTAAACTTAAATATATATATTTTTTGTCGAAAAACAATCAATTTGAAATAATTTTAGTCTTCAAAACAAAGACATACAGTGAGGAAAATAAGTATTTGAACACCCTGCTATTTTGCAAGTTCTCCCACTTAGAAATCACAATGTATGACTATTTATTTGTATGATACAGCTGCAAATAAGTATTTGAACACCTGAGAAAATCAATGTTAATATTTGGTACAGTAGCCTTTGTTTGCAATTACAGAGGTCAAACGTTTCCTGTAGTTTTTCACCAGGTTTGCACACACTGCAGAAGGGATTTTGACCCACTCCTCCACACAGATTTTCTCTAGATCAGTCAGGTTTCTGGGCTGTCGCTGAGAAACATGGAGTTTGAGCTCCCTCCAAAGATTCTCTATTGGGTTTAGGTCTGGAGGCTGGCTAGGCCACGCCAGAACCTTGATATGCTTCTTACAGAGCCACTCCTTGGTTATCCTGGCTGGGTGCTTCGGTTCATTGTCATGTTGGAAGACCCAGCCTCGACCTATCTTCAATGCTCTAACTGAGGGAAAGAGGTTGTTCCCCAAAATCTTGCAATACATGGCCCCGGTCATCCTCTCCTTAATACAGTGCAGTTTCCCTGTCCCATGTACAGAAAAACACCCCCAAAGCATGATGCTACCACCCCCATGCTTCACAGTAGGGATGGTGTTCTTGGGATGGTACTCATCATTCTTCTTCCTCCAAACACGGTTAGTGGAATTATGACCAAAAAGTTCTATTTTGGTCTCATCTGACCACATGACTTTCTACCATGACTCTGGATCATCCAAATGGTCATTGGCAAACTTAAGATGGGCCTTGACATGTGCTGGTTTAAGCAGGGGAACCTTCCGTGCTATGCATGATTTCAAACCATGACGTCTTAGTGTATTACCAACAGTAACCTTGAAAATGGTGGTCCCAGCTCTTTTCAGGTCATTGACCAGCTCCTCCCGTGTAGTTCTGGGCTGATTTCTCACCTTTCTTAGGATCACTGAGACCTCACGAGGTGAGATCTTGCATGGAGCCCCAGTCCGAGGGAGATTGACAGTCATGTTTAGCTTCTTCCATTTTCTAATGATTGCTCCAACAGTGGACCTTTTTTCACCAAGCTGCTTGGCAATTTCCCCGTAGCCCTTTCCAGCCTTGTGGAGGTGTACAAGTTTGTCTCTAGTGTCTTTGGACAGCTCGTTGGTCTTGGCCATGTTAGTAGTTGGATTCTTACTGATTGTATGGGGTGGATAGGTGTCTTTATGCAGCTAACGACCTCAAACAGGTGCATCTAATTTAGGATAATAAATGGAATGGAGGTGGACATTTTGAAGGCAGACAAGTCTTTGAGGGTCAGAATTCTAGCTGATAGACAGGTGTTCAAATACTTATTTGCAGCTGTATCATACAAATAAATAGTTTTAAAAAATCATACATTGTGATTTCTGGATAATTTCTTTTTAGATTATGTCTCTCACAGTGGACATGCACCTACAATGACAATTTCAGACCCCTCCATGATTTCTAAGTGGGAGAACTTGCAAAATAGAAGGGTGTTCAAATACGTATTTTCCTCACTGTAAATGCTGAAGGCTGGTTTTCTATCTTTCACTTTATGTTAGTAAATTATGGAAATCTACTTAAAAATAAAGATTGTCCTCTTGGTTTTTGTATTGATTCAACAAACAAGATTTAACAAGGTAATTTGTTTCTTTTAGACAGTGCCAGGCTAGCTGTTTCCCCCGTTTTCATTCTTTATGCTAAGCTAAGCACCAGTATAGTGCTTTAATATGAAGAATTTATTTAATATGATCAAACCAAGGCACACTGTCTCTACTGTCAGTCCCTCTCACTGTATTTCATCAGGGAGATCCAAGCTCGCAGAGTCGGAACTGGGATTCTTCTGAGGAATGATTAGAGAAACATAAAGTGAATCAGAAAGTTAGTCTGCATTTTCTTTTATTTATTTTTAATGATTTTTGGGGGGCTTTTTCCCTTTGTTTCAGAGTAACAGTGGATAGACGGGGAGAACACACAGTAAAGGGCTGCATGTCAGATTTGAACCCGGGCCACTGCAAAGTCTTTTGCCTACACGGGGCGCATGTTTTTACTGGGTGAGCTAGTGGTCGCCCTGTGTCTGCGTCTTCTGCGTTTTGCCACCCGGAGGCTTCGTCCTCTGGACACCCAGCGCCGGTCGTTTAATGAGTACAGCTGCACCGAGGCTATTTTTATTTCCACTGTCAGGATTTGCTGACATCCCTGTTGGCTTCTGTTAGTCATTTGTCTAAGTGTATTGCTCCAGAGAATCACCACGACCCGGGGTCCTCCTCATTCAAGCACTCAAACACGGAGAATTTAGACTGTACAGACATCTCAACTCAGGAAATATTAAAAATGAAAAAGGGAGGCAAATATGGAATGATTAATTCTTTCGCTGTGAACAAAAGTTTTTATGGTTGCAGTGGGATCTGGAGGATAAACCTGCACTACTTTAGACTGCTGCTGAAGTCCATGTCGGGGGATTGGTCATCAGTATTTTCTACTAATAGTATATTAGTACTTGAAGAATAGTCAAAGAATCTATTTTCTCATCTCAATCGACAGAAAAACAATTTCAGGCTGCAACTAACAATTATTTTCATCACCTATCAATAATTTAGTCTAAAAAAGACAATACAGCAATAAACAATGTGAATTTCAGTTTCCTATAGTCCAACCAACTGTCCTAAACCCCCAAATATTCAATTTCCAACCATATAAAACAGATTTAAGGGCTTTTCTGCTGAAAAATGAGTGAAAGTAGTTTCTAATTATTATCTATTGAGTAATTGATTAATTGACTAACTGTTTAGGCTTAACTCATTTTAGTCATTTACTATTGAGTTAAAAAAACAGTCTTTAGCGCCAGCTTCTAAAATGAGAGTGCTGTTTTTCTTTTGTTTTACATTATTCTAAATTGAATATATTTGAGGTAGGACTTTTTTGGACTAAATAAGCCTTTTCTGACATTTCATAGATTAAACAATTAAAAATTGAATAAAAAAGTAAATAACAGATGAATCAATAATGAAAATTGCCCAATATCTGTCAGTATGTGACCCTTAAATGCCATTGAATGTCTTGTTAACATCAATAGAAGTGAAGGTCATGCTTCTGTTGCATTTCCTTTGCGTCTCACTGAGTAAGAAACACATTGATCACACATTGATCCGCGCTGACAGCAGAGTGTCTGTGGAAGTGGCACTTTTCACTTACTCTGACCATCACTGCAACACACAGGAGGCAAAGCAGGAAGACATTTTAATCCCTTGAGTCATGTTTCCCATCAGAAGTCATCTTGTATCTCTTTCTGACTTCCTTTTCTCCTCTCTTACTACTCTCCCTTTTATCAACCTTTTTTGCCTCCATTCATTTCCCTGCTTCACTTTCTTCCTCTTTCACCCCATGTCAGTATCATTAAATCATCTTCATGCACTTCCATAATGTCAAACTGTCATGGCTTGTATGCCAGGGCCCTGACTGACTGTACGCAGGCCTGTGCTGCTGCTGTAAATGGAGCAGTTAGAAGACTGCACCCCCCGGTATCTCACAAGGCCGCAGTGGCCTAATAATTACAAGAGAAACTGATAAAACAGGTTATTTATTTTTACGAAAGAGGCAGCATGTCCTGCAGACTCGCTTTCATGATAATTTAGCAGCTAAAAAGGCAGATATTTCCCTCAGGAGTAGGTGGAGACCAAAAACGGAGCTAAAAGTGAATAATGTTGGATTATGATTCACCAGGTTTTGCTCCCCATTTCAACTTAGATGTTGACAATATGTCAGTGTTGTGTTTACAGCTTGTTTCCACTGCCCCCATCTGGCACAAAAAAACTGTGACTGTTCGTTTTAAATAAAATAAAAATCCCTGTTTAAGAATCTATTGTCAAGTCATGTTAGCATCTCTTTCTATAAAAAGAGTAGTAACATGTTTTAGTGAGTCAAATGGCAAGAGAATACATTTCTCACCTCAGTCCTTGGATGAAGAAATGTAATGATAAGCTGCTGTTACAAACATAAATAATAAGTGCAAAGAAACATATTCCTGTGTGTGTTAGCACTCTCTGAGCATCAGTTTGTATTAACTTTGCCCTCTTGTTTTTTTGGGATTGTTTGAGCAGCACTGTCGAGCTGCTGTGACTCTGTATGACAATGTGTTTAATCCCCATGACAGCCCATATGTCTGACAGGACAGAGGACGCAGTTTGTGAGCGCCCCCGTCATCTCTACTGCTGCAGAAACTGTGGCCCACTTACACAGCCTGCTCTGCCTTCTACCACTGTCCTGCACTCTCTCTCGTAATTTATTACTCCCACATTCTCACAAGATGCTTAATTTCCCCCCACCTCAAACTGCTGCTGCCCCTTCATTTGGGTTAAATCTAGGTGAATAAATCTTTCTCACACTGATGATCAGCAGGCAGAGGGGTATTGCTGTTGGCAGCTTTTATATCAGCAGATTCCAGGAAAGATGACTGCAATGCTGAGAAAAGCTATTCAGTAGGCAGCAAGTGTCGAGGCTGAGAGAGAAGAGGGAAAGGAAGGACCAGGGAAAAGGACAAGATATGATAAAAAAAAGTTCTCTGCAAAATTCCTCCACATGTATTGTCCCCTATGAATTAAGAGATTGTGATTCCAGCTGTGTACAGAGGAGGACTGACAGCAACTCTGATTGTTAAACAGGCAGCGACAGCAGCGAGAGACTCTTCCTGGAGCCCTGCCAGGCCACTGCAGGGGTGTGGATGTTCCTGGCGTGACACAGCAGGCAGGGTTTGGCCCTTAGCCAGAGAAAAATAGACCCAATCATCAGAGCTGGAATGAGATTTCCTCTTGTCATTGTATGGGAAGAAAGGTTAAATACGGTCCTCATCTGGTTGATTGATTACACCACTATAAAGGGGAATACTTAGAGTATGATTAGCTCTGTAAATATTTATTTACTTGAAATAAATATCTGTGTGCAGTTCATATTTAGTCATCTTAGAGTACAACCAGACCTGCAATTTGTTTTATTTGGATCCTTGGAGGAGAAGTTGCATTTTCATGTTTGGTTTATTAAAGTTCACACTTAGTGTGAATGGACCAAAGGATTCATTTAAGGAGTTAAGGAGGTCAAAACAAAGTGATTGCGTGTAAGCAGCTGGACATGACTGATTTGTTTGGGGCAGATAGGAGCACAAGAGGAAGCATGACAATGAGGAGATCAGATGGTCCTTAGTTGCTCAGAACTCAAATCTGTATTTCCAAGAGTCTCCGTGCAGTTTGTTTGAAGCCGCCTGCTGCTCAGATCAAATTGTCTTCAGCTGCCCAAAATAACTAAACAAATGAATTGAAAAAGCAAAGTGATAACATAACACAATCACCCTCTGATGATTCTGTCATCTTGACTACAATCAATAGCATGACACAATACAGATTTGTCAACCAGTAGAAACGTAGCTGGATGTTGAGATAGCTGTGCCTTTGATAACTGTGATGTAGTGTGTTGATTGGGACATTATGCAGTTTATAGAAATATTAGATTAATTGGTTAATGTTCCTGTATTTGTCAGGTTTTTATTTCACTGTAGCAGTCAGAAAAAAATCTAAATTCAGATATGGTTATCTCAGCTGTTAATGGTTTCCCAAAAAAAATGAACATATTATAATATATGATGCTACAATCCTGAACTCATCTTTTATGCTCTGATTACTAGGGTGTGTGGAAATTGAACCATTGCATCAATGCATCGCGACACGGACCTAGACGATTCTCTGCATCGATGCAGTGACAGACCATAATCGATTATTGCCTACTGATGTCACTTATTGATTTTCCGGTCACTGCTTTTTTTTGTTTGTTTTTTGCCTTTTGTCTGTTGTCTGCCGTGTTCAAACTCTCCTACATTCAAGAAGTGTCTTTTTTAAGAGCAGATACAATAAAAAAGGAGCATTCGTATATATCTGACTGTTTGAATTTGTTGATGAAAACCATGTGTAGCAATATATAATAATATTGAGGAGGTGACGCATCGTGATGCATCGGGATATGAATTCTTATCATTGACATTGATAAACCTAATCGAATCGTGAGAACAGTGAAGATTCACACCCATTCACCCCCTTAAAAAGGGGGCTATGTAAAGCCTGACTCTATATGCCTTGCAGTAATGCTACATACAGAATAATCTCTAACTGTATGAAAGTCTTTACAGTTTGTTGCATGTCAGCGGTACAATACTTGCAGTCATCAGTAAATCATCTTCCTGAATTCTGTCGACCTGCAGAAAGGATTTTCCTCTCCATTCAGCCCTGGAGCCCTTCAGATAGCAACAGTGAAGTTTCTGTTACCTAGCAACCCTCGGTCCAGCACCTCCGTTTATTTCACACAGTTGCGAGGAGGCTCTGTGGACATCAGTAGTGTCAGCAGCAGAGAAGGAATCTCCCAGGTCTATCAAATATCCAAACAAATCAATCAAATATCTTGTTGTATGTGCGATAAGGAGGGTTTCTTTTACTGATTTGTATTGTTTCCATTGTATTCAGATCATGTTATGGGAAGATACATCATGAATATGGGGAGGGCAGCAATAGAAACTAATAGAGGACTGATTTTACTAACGTCAAATGTGTTTTCAGAGAAAAGATTCAATAACTGTGTACAGATAATTCAGAAACTGCTACATGTTTTAATTCTGTAGCTGCTCAGAAAAACAGAAAAAACTGCTTGGCTCATCTCCTCCGGTGATGCAACCGGTGATGCTGACAAGCATTCACGTGTAAAAAACAAAATGTCACTTTCCTTCCGTTAACGTCAATAACAGGATCATATCGCCGATGTCCCTTCAGCCTCCTCTTGCTCCTTCAATCTGTGTGTGAGTCTCAAGAGGGAACAGATTTACTCAATCAAACACTTTGACAATCCTGCTGCTGAGCTCATTATTGGTATTCATGCTGGTAGTCTCATTCAGCGTCTCTTCGTCCGTTAACAGCTATGTTTAATCTCATTTTCTCCAGCCTCCTCCTTCAATTTCAGTTCTGTGTCCTTCCTTTCAATTTTGCCATGTTTTCTTTCTTGCCTTCAACTCTCTGCATCCATCTTTCTCTCTACTCTTCTCTGTTTCTTCTTCTTCCCTCATTTCTGCCATCTTTTGCATATTTACTCTCCTCTATTCCCTATTATTTTTTGTCCTATTTATACTCTACAGCACTCACAAACATTATTAAATCCTCTTTTGTGTATTTCATTTGTGTTGCACTCCAGAGTAATTACAGGAAAAAGGCTGGTGATGAACATATGATTATCTTCTGTATGCTTGTTGTTGTTGTTGTTGTTGTATTATACATGCAAAACCTGATTCCCTTATGGTTGTTTTCTTCTTTTCTCTACCATCATCCCTCTCTTTTTTTCCCCCTTTTTTTTCCCCAGGTTGTTCGGGATCAGATCTCCCACTGTACGGTGAAGCTGCGTCAGACCACGGGGCTGATGGAGTATTGTCTGGAAGTCATTAAGGAGAATGACCCCAGTGGTTTCCTGCAGGTAAGCTGCAATACAATACAAGTCTCTTTTTTTCCATTCCCCAAGCACGGCTGGGCAATATAGAAAAAAATCAAACGTCACCATACTCTTGACCAAATATCTCAATGTCGATATTGTAGGGTTGGCAATTGATGCTTTCACAAAATATTTATTTTCTCAAGGAGATTTTAGATGAATTATCATCAGTAATGTGAATATAGGGTTTAACAGTCATAAAGTCATATTACGATATTCAAGATTTAAGACCATATCTAGCCTCATATATCAATATTGATATAAAATCAATATATTGCCCAGCCCTATCCCCAAGTTATGTTAATAAAGTGGAGCATAATGCAAAACGTTTCCCAGTGCACCAGTTCCCAACCTTTTTGGCCCACGACCCCTTAAAACGAAGCAAAGTTGTGACAAGCTCAACCAAAAGAAGATTTCTCTTGCTATTGCTATATTTCAATTGCTTTTAAGCTCTGGAGAAGTGAAATCAGCCATGAATTCAGGTTAGGGCAAAGATTTGAGAAAAGTAAAAAATTGCACAATGTATCCAAATATTCCTTAATTCTCATGCCTATTCTGTTCAACATCTACATGCTCCTACTAGCTCAGATACAAGTAGAAAACATCAAATATTGTACTATAACTGTGGTCTTATACACACTCTAAGTAAGTGCATTCAACAAATCAATGATTGGATGTGCCAACTTGTTCTCCAGATAAAACAAAAAAGAACAGTGAACAATTCAAGAGACTTTGAATTGTTCAAGAAAAACAATTAAAAGTCAGCGCTCGGCTTCAGTCGCTAACATTACAGACCGCAAACCAAGCCAGTAATCTTGGTTTAGTCATAAAGCTACATTGTAACATCCACATTAAGACAATTCTAAAAAGCCTTCAGCATATATCCAGATTTAAAGGATTTATGTCCCAGCAGGATTTAGAAAAACTCCTTGCGTTCATCTTCAATAGGCTAGATGTAAACGCTGTCTGTACAGCTCTCTCTAAAAAGTTAATAACGTGACTGTAGCTGATTTAGAGTCCTCACTTAGACCAGGAGAATGGATCACATCAGTCCAGTGCTCAGATCTTTATCACATGCATCCTATTTGTCAGTGAATTGACTTTAAAGTTGTACTGTTTATCATGTATCGTGTTTATGCCACTGGTTTATAAAGCACTGAATGGTTTAGGGCCAAAACACATTTCAGTTGGCGTTCTAACCTCTGGTGGATATCTGAGGACTATAGTTAACTGCTCCTCAGATCTCTGTAGGGTAAATCCAGACAGCTAGCTAGACTATCTGTCAGAGTTTTCTGTTGCACGACTGAAACAACTTTTGAACGTACAAATGTTCCACCAAAACAAGTGACTTCCTTAGACTATTTTGCAGAGGCACCGTTGCGCTGTACGGCGCCTAACACCGCCCAAGACGATTGTGATTGGTTTAAAGAAATGCCAATAAACCAGAACACATTTATCTCCCATCCCGGGAATGCTGTGTGGACTAGCCAGACCTTCCTCCGCAGAGCTGTGGAGGAAGGTCTGGCAATGGAGACTATGCATCACATATCTGGAAGCCCAGAAAACTTGATGGTGACTAATTTGAATGTTGTCATTTAAAGCTGCGATTTTCACCCATTTTGTTACTCTTAGTGGTTGATTTAGGGACATTTCTCTGGGCAAGAAAACATATATTAAAAAAGAGAAATTCCTCTTAAGAACCCGGTAAATTACTAGCTGAGAATAAGACTCAGACCTAATACAGTTTAGATCCAGTTGAATTTCAAAGTGAAAAATAAGTCCAACCAAAACTAAACTGATAGATGCAGTTAAAGTTAGTTTGTTTGCTGTCAGGAGATGATTTCACTGCCTTTGCTCAGCAATTTCACCTTGTTAAAATCAAACTTACTGACATCTTTGGTTTAAGTTTAAGTAAAAAACTTCATTGTCAGTTTTGAGCTGAATCTGATGAAATGATGAGCAAACAAAGTATCATAGTATATCAATGTATGTGCTTAACAGAGACCTTTTACCCATTATGGTGAAATAGTGGGGAAATGGGGAAATATGTTAATACGTTATTACAACAAATAAATTTGGTGTTTATGCCAGTAACATTTCCATTCCTTTAATTTTCTGATAATGTCCTCATTATTTCCTTGTTTCCTGGTAAAGGGCATTCAAGAGAATGGGTTTTCTTGCTGACAAATTCACTTTTTTTTTTTAGCTGAGTCCCGGTTCTGTTTGTTAGTTTGAGTTGTAAGTAAATGTGTTGTCCTCAGATCTCCGATGCCTTGATCCGGAGGGTCAGCATGACAGAGGGCCAGTGGGGGAAGGGAACCCTCACCCCCAGGATGACCAGCGACTTTGACCTCACTCTGGACAGCGGCCCCCTCCTGCAGACCATCCATCAGCTGGACTTTGTCCAGATGAAAGGTAAAAAGAGAGGAGATAATGGGTACAGACACCTGAGGGACATAGTGGGCTAGAGGAGAAAAGGCAACTTTCTGTAAACTGAAAGAAGCAAGTTCAAGCCCTCATGAGAGCTAAAGTCTTCTCAACTGAAGACAGTAAAGCCCTACTAGCCTGTGGAGGAGCTGTTCTGTAGTCAGATTGATCTGATCTGTTGTGAAAAATCACTATAATATACCTGCAGTGCAACACTGAATCGTTGGTTTATAGTAAGGTTTTGGACTAATTTTACCAAGAGAATTGTTAAAATATGAATGTCAAAACATAATTTTTACGGGTCACTGGTATGGACACTAATGGGCTTTGTTTTTGTAAAACAGTATCTTTTTTTTCTACAGTCCCTTGAGATTGCCATTGCAATTTAATTTGCATATTACCTCTTAATCTTTTAAAATAATAAATTGCTGGATGTGTGCTTAGACATTTGTGTTTGGTTTGATACCTGCTTTGCACAGGATGATATCTCTGACACACAGGTGTGTGCTAAAGTATTCTGTAAATTACTCAGAAAGTCAAAGAGGTTTGGTGTGTTTATATTTGTGATATGGATGCCTTTGATTATTGACGTATAAATTCATAATTTCATTTATGAATAATAAATATTGAACAGGTCAGGTGTGTGTGTGTGTGTGTGTGTGTGCACGTGTGTTCGCCCTTTCATATCTCACTAGACTGTAATCTGGCCTGGTTTTCCTTCTCCTCAGTCCCAGCTGCTCCCATGCTCCAGCTGGAGGAATGCTGCACTCAGAACAACAGTGCCACGTTGTCATGGAAACAGCCGCCACTCTCCACCATCGCCGTGGACGGATACATCCTGGAGCTGGACGATGGAAACATGGGGCCGTTCAGGGTAGGTTTCCCTGCGCAGGTACTCTTTTGTCTCCGCCTGTTAGGATTTATCTCTTGACTTTAATAGAAGACAGACATTAGTTTTACTTGGAAAAGATCAACAGGGGAATCTTTGTTGGATTTGCATTTAAATTACAAGACAACAAGTGAAAAAAATGACCAGTTAGAGTAATAATTTACCTTTACAGAACACCCCTGTCTCTCTCTCTCAACAAAGACTTCTTCATTCAGTGCCAGGGAGGACACCAGCTCAGCCAAGGGAATGTGAAAGCACCGCTTTGTCACTTTTAATCGCTCTCTCGTACCGCGCAGCTCTGAGTGATACGAGAACAGCTCATGTGACACAATGTAGGAACACAACATCAGGAGAAAGGGTCTGTAATTCAGCTGCCAGCTAAGATGATCCCATAGGAAGTGTGATCCGGGATCAATGCGGTAGTCAAACCCTCTCCAGAGGTTCACCATGTAATCCATCCAGCTAAGACCCTCCTCAGTTCTCTATACATCTAGGCCCCTGCTTTGTTATAATGGCAACTTAAACCCCCTGAACAATACTCTCAGTACAATGGCAGAGGATATCTGTGTCCGGCCTGTTAACCTGTAAAGTGCAAATTCTATACAGTACATTAGGCCTGTTGGCTTTCATAACATTCAGTCTGGGAGATCTTTCCACTTTGTTTAACGGATGTTAAACTCCCCCTGGCCAAGTAGTTAGATAATCTTAGATTCCCCATTTTTAGATAATGTATTCATATAGAAAAGTATGTAAAAACAGCCTAGGATTTAAAGGGTTAACAGAGCCTCGAAATACAACTAGATCCAAATGTTGTCCCTATATTTCAATGTCAGCCGTCTCTCAAATGTTGCCATCTTCTAATAGTTCCTAAAAGACACATGTCTATCTAGTTGTTTGTAGATGCATCCTGTTTTAATTTACTCTGTGACGCCAGCTGTTTGTCTGTGTGAGTCTTCATGCTTAATCGTGTCTTAATCACAACTGTTTCATAAGAGGGTCATTTACATCCAATCTGCCAACAGATTCATCAACTTCATCCGCTGACTGCTAATTGGTTAGCAGTCAATGCCAAATTATGTTATAGCTTGGAGACATTTGATCTGAGTTAGTTGGTAATATGGTATTTATTGTGTTTAAGTTGACTTTTTTACTAAAGGTTTTTGTGTGCTTTAAATGATCTTTAACCTGAACTTGAATAATTTTATGTCATACCTATATCTGGTGCTACATTTTGCCAAAAAACGATTTACTTTCCGATTTGTGTGAGGGAAGTTTCCCCTTTCTCCTCTTAGTCATCAAGGCTCGCCAACGCAGCACCACACTGAGTTTGGCAAGTTGTGTGTCCCCATGTCTATTTATACTCCAGTGTGGGCGGCCTCACCCACGCTGAGTTGTACAAACTCACACTCTCGCTTATTAGATTCAACCGCCCCAAATCCAAATGGGATGCTCCTTCAGAGGCAGAGCCTTGTGTGTCAACAAAACAAAGCAGGGCTCTCTCTGTGTCATATTTACGCACTTGATGTATCTGCCAGCTTAACAGGAAGCATTTGTGTGTCTTTAAAGGAAGTGTACGTGGGGACAGAGACCATCTGCACAGTGGACGGGCTCCACTTCAACAGCACATACAAGTCCAGAGTGAAGGCCTTTAATGCCAGCGGAGTGGGCCAGTACAGCAAGACACTGATCATGCAGACCTCTGAGAGTATGTTAAGCATCTTTTCCTTCACATACTACTAATATGGCTGTACGTCTTTAAGGAAAAAAACACTCTCAAAACAGAATTCATTTATTCTTCTGATCTTGGATCTTTCAGTCTGTATCTGGAATAAAATTGCCAAAAAGAGTCCAGATAGAGCCGAGACTCAAGTCTGTGTTGCCAATAGAACAGACTCATCAGTGCTTCTTCACTGGCAGTACTGAACTCAGCCGCCTGCATATATTTGTTATTAAGCAAGCGAACTTTACCGACAGTATTTATCTACGCTTTTCAAAGCAGCAAGTCTGAAGTAGAGCTCTGCAGAGGTATCTGCCAATAAGTGCCTAGCAATGGCAAACTAGGTTTGAGTTCATTTAGAAACCGTGTCACCACTGCCAACTCCGAAATCAGCTTGTCACTTGGAGTTCCTTTTCTCAGCACCTTTGCTTCTCCAAATGCCTGCCACATGTTTGTTACTGTATCCCTGTGTTTCCCAGGTGTCGTAACACTGTTCTTACACTTTGTTGTTATTGTGCAAATTTTCTTTTGCATGATTAGATCCTAAAAAGTTTCTTGGTTACATTTCTCTTGATAATGTTTTGGATTATGCCATGACAAATCCAATCTGATTGCCCAGGATGTTGTGCTCTAGCAAACAGCTGGCAGGTATTTTATTACAGGTCTAATAACAGTAATAATATAATTTCGTAGTTATTATCACTTCTGAGATCACAGAATAGAGTCTCGGCTCAGTTTCCTTCTTCATTTGGATGTGAAGCGTGTGAATGTTAAGAGCATAACATCTTGATGTTAATGTTAAGAGCGTAACATCTTGACTGATCTTACGAAGATCTTAAGAATAATAAATTCTTGCTGCCAGATTTAAGCCTTGCATCTTCAGAAAGAACCTTCTTAGAAATTAAGGAGAAAGGAGAACATATTTGGCCACTCCCTTTGCACTTTTGTTTTTATTTCAGATTTAACACCATGCACTTTGACTTTTTTTAATGATGGGTTCAAAGAGATATCAAAGGGGGCCTTCAAACATCCTCATCCTCTTTTTTTCTTTCATGTAACACAAACAGAATAACAGTCAAAGCCTCCAAAATATCGATTGCAAGGTTTTAACCCAAAAGCAGCAGCAGGATGTGAACTCTGTTTGAGGGTGTGTTTGAGCCTTTAAACCAGGTACACCCAGTAGCAAATGGTTTGTATATAATCCACCCATGTGCTTGCTTTCCCATTAGTTAAATGCTGCTCTGCACACAGGGAAGCTTGTCATCCATCAGTGGACCTGAAAGCGCCAGACAGCCTCCCTACCTGGCAGAGAGAGCACTCAGCAGCTGCTGGGGGCTGCACAAAGTGATCTAACCACTCAATGTTTTTGCAGAGATCTGACATCCTTCACCTGGACAACTGGGCTTTGATTTTGTTGGTTTTATTTCCCACATGGAAAGAAGGACTTTTCTCCATCGGAACTGTCTTTTATTTTCGTACATGTTCTTCTGAAGATCTTTTTCTAGGAGCTCTTTGCTTTTGTTTTCAAGGATCTCATCTGTGCCGTTTTGGCTGCTGAGTTGAACCAGCTTCTCTGATAAAACCTGCTTTTTACCCTCTCCTCCATCCCTTCTGACCCCTCTGAACTGTCTGCTTCACTGCTTTGCTATGCTCTACTCCTCCTTCCCTCTTTTATTTCTCCCCTTTTTCCTACTCCTTCTCTATTCCCCCTTCATTTCACATTCCAGCTGGACTCCCTCCATGTGATATTCAATCTATAGGCACAGGTATGGAAGGCTCTCATTGCTGACTGTTTCCACACTAATCCCCCCTCGTTGCCATTGCTTGTTTCATCAGTAGAGTGGTTCACTCTCAAACCAGCAGGTGGGCAGTTTGCTGCTCTGTGGGCTACACTTATTAAACATTTGATACAGGCTTCTAATAAATGTCTAGGTTTTATTTCCTTTGGGAAATAAAGCCATGTAATGAAACGTTACTGCACATGGTGACATGCCAATGAAAGATGGTGGACATGCAAGTCCAGTGGAGCCCATATAAAGCGCAAACATGCATCTGTTAAACTCCCATATTTCTCTGTGTAGAGTGTAGTGCTATGTTAATATACTTACAACCCTGTGTCAGACTGTTTGCAAGTTATTAGCGTTTGATTTAGTCTTACAAAAACCAAACCAACCCATAATGATATCACTCCATGCAGATGGTTGTGGTTTGATTTGCTGAGGTTTTAAATCTACCACCAACCCAATACAATTAATGGAAATTTTGAATGTTCTTTGTGATGCATAAATTAAAGCAGTATTAAATTAAATTGTGTGCCACTTGGGGGCAGTGCAACAATGACATATTTACATCCTGTAAAGTTTATGTGACAAAGAATTAGCAAGAATTTGCATATTTACACTTTCGGTAGATGCAGCATTATCATTCAATTGAAGTGTTTCTGTCCACCCGGTGAATGTAGGTCCATTAAGCTCTCACAAAGACCATGAGATGCAGCTGAAAGCTTCCCGACCCCCCACCACCCCCCACAGTGAAAACAAACGGCAATTATCATTTCCAGACTGTCTGACACAGGTTTTATAATATTTTAAATATTATTAAGATTATCAGGATTAAGTTATAAGTTAAGTCGTAGAGTATGATGTTAAGAATTAACCATGAAAATATTAACTATAATATTGATAGTGAATCTTCTTCTTCTTATCTTCTTTCATATAATTATGATTCCTTTCATTAAGTGTTTACAGTGTAACTTCCCCTCATCTAACCTCCAGCCCCTAGATTCATATCACTGTCTTTTTAAAGTCATGACCATTGCATCAGGTGAGATTATTGATGCTAAACAACAGTGTGTATAACTCTCCCCGTGTGTGTGTGTGTGTGTGTGTGTGTGTGTGTGTGTGTGTGTGTGCATATGTGTACGTGCGCAGTCGCTTGGTTCACCTTTGACCCGGCCTCCGCTCACCCGGACATCGTCCTCTCCAACGACAACCTGACGGTGTCGTGCAACAGCTACGACGACAGGGTAGTCATGGGTAATTCTGCCTTCTCCCGCGGCGTTCATTACTGGGAAATGACAGTTGATCGCTATGACAACCACCCAGACCCAGCTTTTGGGATCGCTCGGGCCGACGTGCTGAAAGACGTGATGCTGGGGAAGGACGACAAGGCTTGGGCCATGTATGTGGACAACAACCGGTCCTGGTTCATGCACAATAACTCACACACTAACAGGTAAGGAGTCCAAGTCTTATTTCATTTAAAACACACTAAAAGCCCTGCATTCAACCCAATACAGGGAATGTGAATTGATTTGTGTTTGTGTACCATTGATTAAAGACCGTAAGATGCAACTGAAAGCTCCAGAAACAGCCAATAAGCTTGGATTTTTTAGTTTTTGTCAAATGTACCTCAAAATTGTACTTGATTACAGTAAATGTAATTTTTAGCTCTGTTAACTTTACAGTTACAGAATGTAACTGACAAAAGCAGCAGTATATCTGTTATATCTTCAATGCATTTCTCTTGTGCAGGACGGACGGCGGCATCGGTAAAGGAGCTACAATAGGAATTCTACTGGACTTCTCACGCGGCATCCTCATCTTCCTCATCAATGATGAGCAGCAGGGTCCAGTGGCCTTTGAAGGCTTGGAGGGCGTCTATTACCCCGCTATCAGCCTCAACCGAAATGTCCAGGTACAGACTGATATTGAACAGACATGAACTGTGGCTACACATTTAATTTAAACTACTTTCATTTCTAAATTGGAAAATTGGAAAATGAATCCCTTAACATAAAGATTTCTCCTTTTTGTTTTTTCTCTAGTTTTTTTCTCAAATTCATATTGAGATTGATACCATTCTCATGTCTGTTAATATTAAACTTCAGCCTGTAAGCATAGTGAAAAAAACTTTGTTTTTTATCTACACATGAGGGTTAGCTGTTTCCCCCTGTTTCCAGGCCTTATGCTAAGCTACGTTAGCTGGCTGCAGATAGAAGCTTTATATTAGGGGGGGGAAATACATCAAAGTGGTATTGATCATCTCATTTACCCCTTGGCAAAAAAGCAAATAAATATAGAATTTTCCCTTTAAGATTGTTTAAATCTTCTTCTTTCAAAATGTATAACTATTTATAAGGTTGTTATAACCTGAGGACACTGTCTTCTTATTGATATTCAAACCTAGGACTCAACTATTATCTAGACACCGTTCTAATAAATGGAAAAACAGCTCCAGGGGGTGCTGTTGTATAGCTGTCCCCGGCTCTCCCTCCCGGAGCAGTGCTGCAGGCAGAAACAGAGATTTTTTTACTTGTAGATCAACAAAGTATCATATGAGGGCAGTTATTATTCATTTAAACTGCTTTTCAAGTTTTACAAATATGGGCTCAGAGGATTAAACCTTTAAAGAGGAAGCTTCAAAGACTCAACAACAGTTAATAGCTGAATTTGTTATTGCTCTCAGCTAGTTTTCTGATTTCTAATGCTGTCTCTGGGTGATGAAAACCAAGCACCTCCAAGACAAAACACTTCACTCACTGAGGAAATTGTTCAACAACTCCACCTGCTGGCAAAAAACAACCCTCTTTGCCATGATTTATATTAACCCATCTATTCGTATGTAAATGTTTTTTTTTTTGTTTCCAGATCACACTGCATACTGGTCTACCCATCCCTGACTTCTACTCTCCCGGGGACGCAGATCCCACTGACTCTGTGTGCTAAAGACTCACCACCACCGGCTAGGGAAAATCTCTCCAGGATTTCCCAGGATTCATCATGCTAGTCAATGACTATGATCCAACCCTCACCCTTTCTTTCCCTCCCCCTCCCTACCTCCTCCTCCATGAATCTCTGTAAGAGGCCCCATCCAGCACTGAGCCATGCCTTTATCATGCCTAAACTCTGGACACATGAACTATCTGAAGGACAAAAATGGACCGTGCTTTGCAATGTGTACCTTGTATTTTGACCAAATTTACAGTTGAGGAAGATGAAATCCTGTTAAAAAGTAATCTCAAACTGATGAGCTTGGAATTACGTGCAGGGATCATAATATCTAAAGGAAAAATACACTTATTTGCTTTCTCGCAGAGGGTTAGATGAGACGATTGACACCACTCTTAAGTCTGTATGCTAAATATGAAGCTACTATTAGCAGTCAGTTAGCTCAATTTAGCACTTATAAGACTTGAAACAGAGAAACAGCTAGCCTGGCTCTGTCAGAAGTTCACAAATATGTTGCCCAAACACTTCTAAAGCTCACTTATTAAACTACTATATCTCATTTGTTGAATCTGTACAAAAACAGATGCATAAAAATGACATGTTGGGGTTTTAAGGGCACAAATATAGTCACATAACAGCCCATAAAACCAGAATGTCTTGTTTTAAACAAACAAGAAATACTGTAATGTATGTAATGTGTTAGTGAGCTTTAGAGATGCTGCTAGCCTGGCTTCGTCCACAGCAGGCTAAGCTAACAGCCTGCTGGGCTGTAGCTTCATATTTAGAGTACAGCCATGAAAGTGGTATCATTTTTCCTAATATATTGAACTTTTTCTTTTTAAGGAAGGAGTTTGTTTTGTAAAGGAATTGAGTTGGAAAGATTTGCCCCCAGCATACCATCAGCATACAGTTCAGTATATTGTATTCTTCATTCTAATTTTACATTAACAAGCACAATATGCTGTATATATTATTTCCTGCCATCAGTAATGAACGTCCTGACGCATTTAAAACACCAGGGGGAACATGAGAGGGGGTCTTTTGTGTGTTTGTGTGAATGTGTGTGAAGGTGGGGGGTGGATCGGTCGAGGCAGGTCAGCAGCTGCTATCATCCCTGCATGAGAGCAATAGTCCAACTCTCAGCCGCGTCACTGTCCTATCCTCACCTGTGTACCTGAGACACTTTTCTTATTGGCTTTGCTTGTGTGAACGTTCTGCATCACCTGTGTAAAAAAAAAAAAAAAAAGTTATACATCATCGCCATGTAAAATGCTACTAGAAGCGAGGCCTTCTTGCAGCCTTTCTTTCAGTGCAGCTCTCAGAACAGGAGGGATGGATTTTAGTGTAATGTATCATAAAAGCGGGCGCTTCCGTGTGTTGAAAATGGGTTAAAGATGGTGACTGTGAAGCTCTTTGAATAAGGTGCTACAGCAGCTTGCTTCATTCTGGCTTTTTTTTACTGTAGGTGACTGAATCTTGGTAGTTTTGTAATATTGTTATTGAAATGATCTATTGCAAAGAGGTGTATAGCTAAGTAAGTTATTGATGTTCAGAGTTTTTCAATGAGAATTCATCATTGTTTCTTTATTTCGTGCATAGTTATTAACAGAAGGAAAGAAACTATATCTTTTTGTTGCTTTGAAAATGTAGTTTGGAGTTTGTTCTTAAAGTGAAGAGGCTTTTCAGTAATCGTGAGAACCAGTTTATGTCAGTCTAAGCAACAGTAACGGGGATGATGTACTGGGATGTTCCTGTGGCATCGCATTTGGGCAACAGCCTCCCCAACATACAACAATGAAGCCTTGCTAGCAGCTCTGCCATGGTGTACAGTGGTGCTTTGAGACAAAGGCTAACCCTAGCATGCTAACATGCTCACAATAACAATACTGACTCATGCTGATTTTTATCAGGTATAACGTTTACCATTTTAGTTTAGTGTGTTAGCATGCTAACATTTGCTAATTTGCAGTATACACAAAGCACAGTTCAGGATGATGGGATTGTCATTCATTTTGCAGGTATTTGATCCTATATCAAATTCTATGACAAATTACAATACATCTTGGAGGAACCATTAATGTGTGTACCAAATGTCATTGCAATCCAATCAACAGTTACTGGGATATTTCACTTAAAACCACAAATGTCAATGTCTTAGTGGCGTTAGAGAAAGTCAGAGGATCACCAAAGTCATTAGGATTGATCGTCTGGGGACCTGGAATGTTTGTAAAAAATGTCTTATCCATCCAATAGTTGTTGAGATATTTTATTCTGGACCAAAGTGGTGGACAGACCGATTAACATGGCTATCCCTGTAAACGTGCCAATAGCATGGCTTGAAAGAAAATGACTGAATGGTTGGACTGGAACTTTTGCCCTTTAAGTTGCCCAGAAACGTTTCCCAGTGCATGGTCGCTTTGAGACATACCATACATGTCTAGCATACACATAAGGTGCTATCCTGTGTTTGAGCTTCATGGGTGTGCCTTTTCCCCTCTTCAATGACCACAATATTATGAAACTTTGCTACAAACTAGATTCATTGCTTCAGCGGAGTCAATTGTAACATCTGTGATGCCTGACATTACCTGCTGCTACATATTTTTTCTATCAGCAAAAGGGCAAACTCAACAATAACTATGTTTGTTATGAATATAATACCCTACAGTATTGAAGGGAACATTACAGTCAGGTGTCTTTCTTAACTTTATGAATCCTATGTGATTTTTATTTTTTGTCCCCTGGATTAATATTGATTGTAAATCATCTAAGATATATGGGTTATGAAATATGGCTGCTAAAATGGCCGCACACAGTAAACTATATTGTTTTCAGTATGATATGTGCATGAGTGCTGACACTTGTGATAAACCAGACTACTACAGCGTTCAACAAGTTGCACGGCCTTTGCTGCAAGGATTCAAGCTTTGACTGATGCAACATTTAATTGGTGGTTTTTCATTCAAGCCTTTTGTTCGGTTCGTAATTATAACGTACAAAAGCAGCCCATTTAGCAGAGGGACACTGAGCTCGGACTGAGACAAGTGCAGCCATTATCACAGCATTACACAACCTCAGATTCCAGAACAAATACACCAAATGGCTTGCGTTTAATAAATCCGTTCATTAAGGAGATTTTCCGCATGTCCAGTAGGAGATGACACACACATGTTTTACTTTCCAACACAAATGATCTTGTTGTGGAACATTTTCTGTGTGAATAAGTGAGGTAATATCTTTGATTGACAAATTACATAAATGTGTTTTTTCTCTACTGGACGGGGTGCTGATGTTAAAAAGTGTGTGATTGTAACATGTATTCTTTCTAAACCAGCCATATACACTTAAATTATATTACATTTAGACCTGGGGATGATTTAAAGTCCATCCTACAGCCTCGTCAAACTTTTATGAATTATTAAAAATGTGCACACAGTCGCTGGGCGACACTGGGCGTTATATATCCAAATGTACATACGTATGTGTGTGTGTGTGAATGTGTGTGTGTGTGTGTGTTACCTGCATTATAAACTCATTTTAACTCCGAAGTGATTTGTTTTGCCCTATTTGCTCAGAGGTGGAATGTTGTCACTCAATATTATTATTTACAGTGATGCTGAAATATGTCTATGGAGAATTTTATAACTATAAAATCAATGTCATTATTACTATGATTTTAGCGCAGTATGGGTATTATGATTGTTATGATTATATGTCTTACATTACCACATTACTGCTATTATTATTATGATGATCTGAAGTGTAATATGAGCCTGTTTTATTTTTTGTATTTGTGAAAATTCAATAAATAGGTGTCGACAAGGTCTTATGTTGGAATATCTTTCTCTGTCTGTATTTTATTGTGAATCAAAGTAGATTAGATCTGTCTATCTATCAATACTTAACTTTACTTACAAATGGAGTAAAATATTAATTCCTTATATCATTCAACAATATAATTTTTTATAATTGAGAATAACTTTCTTTTTGTTTTCATACAACTATCATTCATTATGAATGAATGTTTAAGTCAAAGAGATTTGTGTGCTCCTAAACTGCACAAAACTTCCAGTCCTTCTTATGTGTAGTCTCTCTGTGCACCTTTTCCTGCTCTGAGCTCTGCAGCTCAGCAGGGGCCGGCCAAGGAAACACCCTCCCCCTGCACTCACCAATGAAACACAGCAAAAGGAGGAGACTGCTTCATGAAAAACTGCCACCATCTTACCTTTCAACTTCACTTCCAGCCAGGACAACAACAGGACAGAGCTGCAAGCCCAAGCATGGCGACCCCTCTCACTGACCAGGAGAAGCGCAAGCAGATCAGCATCAGGGGGATTGTGGGAGTGGAGAACGTTGCAGAGCTAAAGAAGGGCTTCAACCGTCACCTGCACTTCACTCTGGTGAAAGACAGAAACATTGCAACACCCAGGGATTATTACTTTGCCCTGGCTCACACTGTGAGAGATCACCTGGTGGGGAGATGGATCAGAACACAGCAGTTTTACTATGAAGCAGACCCAAAGGTAAAGATCAGAAGTTTCAGTGTCAATGTGGAACTACAAAAATCTCATATTGGAAATATACATCCCACATATACTTCTGAGTATCATTCAGTTGCAACACACCACAAAGTATTTCAAAATACAGATAACAGTCAACTAAAATATCGTGAAGCCTACAATGCAAATAATATCTAGCATACACTTAAAAGTATAGGCTTTGATATATGTTTCAGACTGTCCAAAAACTGACCATGTATACTGTATATTTCACATGTAGATGACATTTGAAATTCCTTGCTCAGACTGCATTTGAAATCCCTTGTGCATGACATGAAGAGCATATTCTTTGACATGTTTTTTACACTTTTATAGAAACTAGTCTTGGGCAATGTTTTTCTGTTCCATAAAACTTTCCAGATTTTCAAGACATAAAATATTTTTCAAGTCACTTTATCATGTTTGTACTGTTACAGCAGAAAAATGTTTGCTTACATGTCAATTTCATTCATTTGCTGCTCAGCTCTGCATGGCATTTTCTTCCACTTCAAGCCACAAGTATATCACTATCAATATAGTATTTAATATTTGATTTATACAGTCTCTGAAAAGCTGAAAACAAAGAGGGAGAAGCAAAGAAACATGATTTTTTTTTCTACTTCTTCTTTTCTTTTACATGTTCAGAGGGTGTATTATCTGTCTCTGGAGTTCTACATGGGCAGGACGCTCCAAAACACGATGATCAACCTGGGACTGCAGAACGCCTGCGATGAAGCCATCTACCAGGTCAGACAAAGTTTTATAGGAAATGGAGGCAACAACACCACAAATGCAAATAATGACTGTGCTGATATTAATAAACCTTAGCTTTTTAATGAAAAAAAGTCAAGTAGGCTTTTTTTTCCCCTCTGCTGTAGCTCGGCCTGGACATGGAGGAGCTGGAGGAGATGGAGGAGGATGCAGGTCTGGGGAATGGAGGCCTGGGCAGACTGGCAGGTAAAAAGACACAGAGAGAATGAGAGGAAGGGTATATATTTACATCCCCTCTCCTCTAAAATAATTCAAAGTTAGGAATCATTGAAAAAACAGGAAGAAATGCTTTTAAAGTTACACTAAATGAGTCAAAGACCAGCCAACCACTTTATCTCTAGTTCAACAATACTCCATTGTAATTTCAAGGCTATTATGGCAGTTGTCCATCAAATACGTCTGTGTGCCTATTGAATGTTTGAAGCAATTTTCAGCCCCAGAAATGTTGCTACAGAATGTGTAAATGAGCATTACACCATTTACTGTTGTTTTGTGTCTACATTAATCACTACAGAGTTTTTATTTTGAGGTTTTTTTTTCTGCACGCAGCATGTTTCTTGGATTCGATGGCCACCTTGGGTCTTGCAGCATATGGTTATGGTATTCGATATGAATATGGAATCTTTAACCAGAAGATAAGAGACGGCTGGCAGGTAACTGCACAAAAGCTATTATCAATTATCTTTTACTTTCCAAATACAGTCTTATAAATTAAATTTGACCTAAAATGCCTAGATATCTCTGATACAAACACACCTGTTTCACTCTCTGGAGATTATAGATTCTTTCTTGTCAGGATTTTGTTGGCGACTTATATTCATGCTATTAGGAGTCAAAGTGGAGTGGGGCCAAGGTAGAAATGAATTAGGTCAGAATACCTCACAAGCCAATCATTGACAGTAATCTATAGACACTGCAGTGGTGCAAGCTCCTGGCAGAAGCTGGTGTTAGTTGGTTTTAGATGAAAAAAAACATTGTGTATCTTGTGATAAGGGATCCCCAAACTCAAGGCTTTTGCCCTTTTGAATTCTCCTGGTTATTTGCAGTTCAAATCATCAGTGTAAACATGTACATTTGAACACTGAACTGTTTTTTTTCTCACTGGGGTGGACAAACCTACAGTATATGTTATATCCCTGCTGCTATTGAATAGGAAGTGAAAGTTGGTGCCTTTTTATTCAGCATGTAACACAAAATCTAATCAAATGGCGCAATAGTTGGTTAATTTACAAAAGGGAAGTCCTTTTTCTTACCTCATAAAGAGGTCAGAGGTCAGTTTAGAGTCTTGCTCAATGCCTCTTCTTTCTCTCCTGCTACTCCCCAACAAGTAAAACCATATTGAAGCTTTTTACTCTTTGCTCTGTTTGATCTATTGTAGGTGGAGGAGGCTGATGATTGGCTGAGGCATGGAAACCCGTGGGAGAAAGCCCGTCCAGAGTACATGTTGCCCGTTCACTTCTATGGAAGAGTAGAGGAGACAAGAGATGGCTCCAAATGGGTGGACACTCAGGTACTAAAGATGTGTATAGATTACAGCAGACGGTGATAGTTTGTTTATCTAGTAGTTGAGTAACATGAATGGATTCCTGAACAGGCCTAACGGGTACAGTACAGGCCCAGGGGCCCCTGGACCGGAGCCTCTGTGTAAAGTCACTAACAATCGTCAATCAAATGACAACAACCATTTACAAAGAGACACTAAAACAACCACAAAGAGCTGCAAAGCGTCTAAAAAGACACAAAGAGGAACAAAACAACTACAGAGATGCAAGACAACTAAAAAAATGTGCAACACGACCACAAAAGGACACAAAACATCTATAAGTGACTCAAAACAACCACATTCCACATGTCTGTTTCCAGGGGCCCATTGTCTCGTACTCTGTACATGGCTTTGTTTTGAGTTACAAGTAGTCACTATTTATTGATGTTATTTCATGTTAAAATTTTTTAAGGTGGTTGATTTGTTTATTATTGCAAAGAACCACCAGAGCTTGTGAGTCACACATTTTTAATTTTTTAGTACTTACTCCATTCAAAAGTCTGTAAACCTGCCCCTTGGTAAGAGTTCAGATTTTTTATTCCCGCTTTGTCTTCCTGCTGGATCATAGTTTTCACTTTTATTTGTGCAGGTGGTTTTGGCGATGCCCTACGACACCCCCATCCCCGGCTACATGAACAACACTGTCAATACCATGAGGCTGTGGTCCGCCCGTGCTCCCAACGACTTTAACCTGAGAGACTGTGAGTGCTAAAGGGCAATTCTGGCTATTTCTAATGTCAAACCCACTTTTGCAGAACAGTCTGTGCATTTCCTTTTTTTAGTTTTCACCTGAAACGCTTTGCAAGATAGAAGGAAACTGCTGCAACACTGGCCCCTTGCGAAAATATGCCTGTGTTGCAAAATAGCTCAAATGTTGTGGTTTCTTCTCCTGCAGAGTTTAATCTTTGACTTTAAATTACACTATAATATAAAACGTGTATATAATATAGTGCCAATGTAACTAAAACACCACTACACTGTCTGTAGTTAACGTTGGAGATTACATCCAGGCTGTTCTGGACAGAAATCTGGCGGAGAACATCTCCCGTGTTCTCTACCCCAATGACAATGTAAGTTGAATGTTTTTGTTATTAAGCACATTCTGATTTGTCTATGCAACAATACGCAAAATAAGTGTTATTGTGATACTAATGCCTGAACATTTTCTAAAGTGGTCAACACACTGATGATGTGTTCTGTCCGGGAAAAAATGTCTATTGTACTAAAACCAAGGCCATGGCTATCTCTGTGGTCTTTTATATGTTGTAGTTCTTTGAAGGAAAAGAACTGCGTCTGAAGCAGGAGTACTTTGTTGTGGCGGCCACCCTCCAAGACATCATCCGCCGCTTCAAGACCACCAAGAAGGGCTCTCATGGCCGAACTTCTTTTGAGGGCTTCCCAGAAAAAGTAAGCTTCAAAATCAGCCATATATCAATGAATGCAAAAGGCTCAAGAAGAAAGTGTCTAGAATGGGAATGTTACTTCACTTCTTTTCTTAACCTCAGTTATTGGCTAAAAGCAATCAGGTGGTATTTGCGACAAGATCTTGACATCTTTTCTTCTTCTTTTTTAAACTAGAAAAGAGTCAAATAGAGCAGAGATTACCATAAAACATATTGTGATATTTGCACTGTTTTGTCACAGGCGTTTTTGGCCTGGAAAGAAAATGTGTTACAATAAAAGCACACATTATGTTTCACAGTGAGAAAATCTCTGCAAAGTGAGAAACCCTGCAGATATAATATTGTGATTTTGTGCAAAGGTGTGGCAATTTGTGTCTTTAATTCTAAGGTCATTTCAGATTTGAGACAGCCCAGTGTTCATTTCAGCGTTTCACAGCTGCGCTTCTTTAATCTCCTGTTATTCTGCAACAGTTATGGGAGGTCAAATCAATAAGAAGGTGTCAGTAAAGAATGTCGTGTTTTCCAGGTCGCCATCCAGTTGAATGACACTCATCCTGCCATGGCCATCCCCGAGCTGATGAGAATCTTTGTGGACATTGAGAAACTTGACTGGGACACGGTGATTAAGAGTCAGATTTGGTAGATTTGAATTCAACCAATATGCTAAACCGAGAGTGACTCAAGTGCAACAGGATAAAATGGGGAAATCATAGCAAGTAACACAAAGGAGGTTAAAACCACATAACATGACAAATGAAACAGACACTCCTGTGTCGCATCCTTTGCATGTGCAACAGGAAAAGTCAGGCAGGTTAAGAAACAAAAAACAGGCAGGTTTTCTCTTGCAACATTTGAGATGTAAATTACAGATATGGAGTAAAAAAAAGAGTTTCTTAGATTAGATTGCAAGTGGTTACAAAGCTCAAGTGTGATGTTTAATCAGGGAAAAATAACTCTCCCTCCTCCTCCTCCTCTGCAGGCCTGGGAGCTAACTAGGCGCACTTTTGCCTACACCAACCACACAGTCCTCCCCGAGGCTCTGGAGCGCTGGCCTGTGGAGCTGCTGCAGAAGCTGCTGCCCAGACATCTGCAGATTATCTACCAAATCAACCAGGTCCACCTCGATGTACGTACTGGGGCTCAGACACGGCCAGAAGTGGAGCGATTGTGTTTTTATTGAATGACCACACGCACTGTGACACATGAACGTGATATCCTAAAGGTGTGTCTGTTCTGTCACTGCAGAGGATTGCATCTCTCTATCCAAAAGACATGGACAAACTGAGGAAAATGTCTCTGATTGAAGAAGATGGATGCAAGAGGGTAAACATGGCGCACCTGTGCATCGTGGGCTCTCACGCCGTCAATGGAGTTGCTGAGATACACTCCAACATAATCAAGACTGATGTGTAAGCCATTTTACACACACACAGCTTCATGACACAAATCTAGGGCTGCGTATTGTTAAAAAAAGATAATGATACAGATACCTTGAATTTGATACCGGTTCCTGAAATACAAATTTTTCACAAAAATAAAATCCATTTTAATATAAAGAAGTTACAACATTATACGAATTATGGTTAAATAAACAAAAACAGCTCCTTTACACCTATGTGAGGCCTCTCAAAATACAACACACACACTTGAGCCCTGTCTCTGTGCGTAATGTATTGTGTATATATAAAATAATGGTAGAAGCATGCTCAATGGCTCACTGAGATTTACTCCTTAAGTATTGAAATTGATATTGAATGACGAGGCATTTTTCACTACTAATGAGCATACCTTAGTTCAGTACTATTTATTTTTTTTATTTAACCTTTATTTAACCAGGAAAGTCCCGTTGAGGTTAAAAACCTCTTTTTCAAGGGAGTCCTGGCCAAGAGGCAGGCAAAAAGACAATCAATTACATTTATAAAAGTTATGCAACACAGATAATTAAAAACATTTACAATGTAAACAGGTCATTTCAGGTTCTCTCAATCTGGATTTAAAAGCATCTAAGGAAATAAGTTCAGATAATTTCAAGTCTTTTTGCAAAGAGTTCCATGCAGAAGGAGCGGAATAGACAAAAGCCCTTTTTCCCAGATTTGTACGGGCAAATGGAACAAGGAGCGGCAAATGATCATCTGATCGCAATGAATGGGAACCAATACCTCTCCATGTCATTAAACTACTGATGTAGGATGGCAACAGACCTATGGTCTTATAGATAAAAATATGCCAATGCCCTGATCTCCTGTTTGACAGCGATGGCCATCCCACTCTGGAATACAATTCACAATGATGGGTTAGATTTTTACAATTTGTAATAAATCTCAGAAACGCATGGTACACAGTGTCAATCTTATGCAGACATTGTGCTGAGGCGGTCCCATACACCGTATCACCATAATCTAAGACAGATAAAAATGTTGCAGTGACTAGCTGCTTTTTTGCTTTAAAAGAAAAACAAAATTTATTTTGAAAGAAAAAGGACAATTTGAGTTTAAGTTTCTTCACAAGATTGTCTATATGAGGCTTAAAAGAGAGGGCATCATCTGTCCAAATGCCAAGGTACTTATAAGAATGAACCACCTCTATGACATTTCCAGTCAAAGTGAACACAGAAGGAGGAACTTGAGAAACCTTCTTAGTGTTACTAAACAACATCAATTTAGTTTTTTCCGCGTTGAAAACCAGTTTAAGCTGCATTAGCGTGTGTTGAACCACATCAAAAGCCTTCTGCCTTCTTAACTGGGGACAATCCAAAACAATAAATAATTGTGTCATCAGTGTAGAAATGCATATTAGCATCCGAGACATTTAGGTCCAGGTCATTTATATACATAATAAACAAGAGAGGACCCAATAAAGAACCTTGTGGCACCCCCTTGTGGACCTTCACTAATGCACCTTAGTACTTAGTACTAGATGGGTACCCAGCCCTACACAAATCTGTGCACAAAATAATGGACACACTGTAGACTACTTAGACCAATTAGCTACAGTATATCTCTATTGGTCATGAAAAAGTGACAAATATTTGTACAAACCATAACAAATGAAAAAAAAACGGTGGCAAACTGCATCAATAGAAAAAATTAAGGCAGCTTAGATAGGCAGACCACTAAAACAATAGCCTAGTTGCTAAATATCAGATCAGTATGGCCTCATAGAAAACCACATGAATTAATCACCTCCTCTGTTACACACTCGCACACAATAACTGTACGGTGGGGCTTGAGAGGCCGGGCTGCTGTTAAGAAACAAAGACGCAAAGACAGATTGTAGTAGTGAGAAATGAATAGTATCTGAAGAGTCAGCCATCTTTGTTATTATGATAATGAACCATTCCTGTCATGACTGTTTTTTTTTTACGGAAGTTTCCTGTTTAATTTTGTCTTTTCTCCTGTGCCATGTACTGTTTGACTTCCTGTGTGTTTTTCCCACCTTTGTGATTGTCTTCCCCGCCCTGATGGGTTTCACCTGTTTATCAGCCCTCATGTCACCTGTCCCTCGTCACCACCCTGTGTGTGCTCCCTTTGTCGAGTGTCAGATTGTCGTCTCTACCGGTGTAGTTCCTCTGTAGTGGTTTGCTTTTCTAGTTCTAGTTTTGTCAATGTGTTGCATTTTTGTATTAATTTCCTGTTGCCTCATTTCCTGCCTGCCTCAGGACACCTTCTGAAGCAGCTTTTCCAAAATAAACATACAAAATCTTCCTGCTGCCTTCTCCTCTGCTCTCTGAACTTTGGGTCTGCACCCCCCCTGACTGTACAAAATGTTTTAGTGTGTGTATTATGAACACAGTTTACATTACAGTTCTCCAGTGTGTTACAAAGGTAAAAAAAATCTAAACTGTGTGTGATATTTTTTTTCTTTCTTTTTTTTTGTTGTTTTAATGGTTAAGGAGACAAAACAATTGTGCTGGTATGCTTCCTTTACTACCTGATACAAATACTGTATACACTATTTACGTGTTTCCATTATTTTGTCTACAATAAATAACGAAAATTAAGTTTCCCATTTTTCTTCCGTATTCCACAGATTCCGTCATTTCAGTGAACTAGAACCGGAGAAGTTTCAGAACAAAACCAACGGCATCACACCCAGACGCTGGCTGCTGCTCTGCAACCCCGGCCTGGCTGAGCTCATAGCTGAGGTCTGTTTGAGCTGCCTGATCAACAAATAACTAAATGATTGAGTTCCAAGATATGTTGTAGCGGTGAAAATCCTTTGGTTCCTTAATCCTATATTCCCAAGCTGTCGTGTGATCGAATCTTGGCATAGCTGTTCCAGTCAGCTTTCCAAATATACATGAAGTGGAGTGTAGTAAACACTGTCAGTTTCTTTTTGCACACATTTTATTGTGACCTTAAATGTGTATTTCAGGTCATTGGGGAGGATTATGTGAAGGACCTCAGCCAGCTAAAGAAGCTGAATGACTTTGTTGACAATGCTGCCCTCATCCGTGATATCTCTAAAGTGAAACAGGTAACTATTGTAGGTACAATTACGCAAGTGCTGCACTGAAGTACAATTTTGAGGTACTTGAGCTTCAATTTGAAGCCACTACATACCTCTATTCTACTGCGTATCAATTATTCTAGAAGCTTTGTCTGAAATGAAAGTAGTTTAATTATATTGAGAAAATTGATGTCTTCCAAAGCATATCCTGTTTTTCTGTTGCACTAATGAATGCTTGATGTTGCCATACAGTACATGCATCATCATAATAATATAATATAATAAATCCTATTTATATAGAGCTTTTTTTAGGTACTCAAAGTTGCTTAGTCACATAGTGGAGGCTTTGTTCTAAATGTCCTGTTAAGCCATGGATCCATGCATTTCACCCTTTCGTAGTTGTTTATAATTTCTGCACATTGCAGGCAAACGCACAGTTAATCAGATTTATTATTAAGTCCGTGTGTGTCAGAGAACAGACCTGTGATTCAGCAGCTTCCACTCACTGAATAATTCCTTTTGTTGCTAAGTAACGTATTTTTGACTTTCTCATAGGACAACAAGATGAAATTTGCCCAATACCTAGAGAAAGAGTACAGGGTGAAAATCAACCCATCCTCCATGTTTGATGTCCACGTGAAGAGAATCCACGAGTACAAGCGGCAGCTCCTCAACTGCCTGCACATCATCACCATGTACAACCGTATGTGAAATGTCTGAAGTGTTACTAAAATTGCCAGAAGGCTTCACAAGCCGCCACAGGGCTCTGTGAGCGCTACATAACATGGCACAATCTGACATGTCCTCACGTGGAAGATTCCTCACTTGACTATTGCTCTGAGCCAGTTAAAAGAAACACTAAGAATGAGAGGCATTTGCCTTTTTAATCAAGTGTGGGAATTTTCTATGCAATTGTTGGACCGGGTTAGACAGAAAATCCGTCATCAGCACCCATGTTTTGTGCAACATGCAATACTTTAATGCTGCCTTTCCCTGCATCTTAAACCCTTTCCTTCCTTGAGAATATTCCCAGCAAATATCCCTATAGTACATTTTAATTAAACGGAAATTTAGTCTCCTTAAAGTGCATAATCCCTAACCCAAACAACAAAATAAGACAAATTAGTAAGTAAGGGGACAGATCTATCACAAAATAAGTTAACAGCCACGCTAGCAGCTCTGTGAGGCTGTACTATGGCTCAGTGGTGCAATTATTGCAATTCATTGTATGGGGAACATGAATGTCTGTACTACATTTTGTGGCTATCCACCTGACAATTGTTGAGACATTTCACCAAAAGAAAATCCCAAATGTCAACCTGCAAGTGTCGCTATTTGAAAAATCAGGCGATCACCAAAGTCATTAGGATACATCCACTGGGGACCATGAACCTTCTGAACAAATGTTCCTGTCAATCCATCCTATAGTTTTAAAGTCTATTTATTATTTCAATCTGGATCAAAGTGGTGGACTGGCTGACTGACTGACTGACCAAAGCCACACTGTTAGCATGGCCTAAAACAACAACACATAAAATTGAAAGTTAAAAAATAATGAAATCCAAGTGGACAAAATTCCAATTAAAGGCAACACTTTAAGTTTTAGATTTAAGCATGGCCAGAGTTGGAGAGTTATATCCTAACCCATGTAGTGTTTTGCAGAGAAATCATAAGATGTTCAAAATAGCTCCTTGACTTATTTGTAGTCAATGCAAAGACTTGAGAAATAATATTGAAATGAGACTTCTCACCTTTTATTGATGTATCTGCTTTTGTTTTTCCAAGGCATCAGAATGAACCCCACTGCACCTTTTGTACCACGGACAGTGATCATTGGGGGAAAGGTACCAGCTCAGCCACAGCACACGTGAAGTTCTAATAAATAGGCCGAGACTGGTGTGATGTATTCGTTTTACAGGTAGTCTGTCTCCTGTCGCCCTCTGCAGGCTGCTCCAGGCTATCACATGGCGAAGATGATCATCAGGTTGATCACGTCAGTGGCTGATGTGGTCAATAATGACCCTGTGGTGGGAAACAAGCTGAAAGTCATCTTTCTGGAGAACTACAGGGTCTCTCTAGCAGAGAAAGGTACCGTTCAGGCAACTTTCTTAAACATTTGCTCACATTGAGTGTCCAAAACTCAAAAACACACATGTACATAATTCTCATTTGAAGGGTTTTATATTTAAAAAAAACTATGCAACTGGGGAAAACAACTTGTTCAAATGAAAAAGATGGTTCACCAAAAAAATGAAATGAAAATTATGCTCTTCCTCAGTAATACCTGCCACGGATCTGTCCGAGCAGATCTCCACTGCCGGCACTGAAGCTTCAGGAACAGGTAACATGAAGTTCATGCTGAACGGAGCTCTCACCATCGGCACCATGGACGGAGCCAACGTGGAGATGGCCGAGGAGGCTGGAGAGGAGAACATGTTCATCTTCGGCATGAGGGTGGAGGAAGTGGCTGAAATGGACAAAAAGGGGTAACGGAGTCTATTTTATTGCTAATGTTTTATGCTCTTTTTATATTATATTAACATTTGACTTTTTTTTTTATTTTTTATAATAGATATGATGCCATGTCATACTACAAGAGGATCCCAGAGCTGAAATATGTGATGGACCAGATCACGAGTGGATTCTTCAGCCCTAAAAATCCAGACCTTTTCAAAGACCTCACTGACATGCTCTTCAAACATGACCGGTGAGCAACAAACACACACACACAGGTTACTATTCCAAAATGCTGTAGTCCAGCTGAGCTTACTTGAATTTAATGACTTGATGCTGTCATGTCAACACCAATCTTTCTTAGTTTTTCTTCTAATGACCGATGTCTTCTTAACTTTTTTTATTTTTTGAGTTCAAGTTGTCTGTATGTAATACCTCTTGTCTCTCTTCAGATTCAAAGTGTTTGCAGACTTTGAAGACTACATGAAATGCCAAGAGAGAAAGCCAGCCAGCTCTATCAGGTAACATTTCCCTTTGACAGACGTCTGGCCTGTATACAACAAAGTGAAATAAGAGGGTTAGACAGCTATCTTTGGGCTTAACTTTTTTTCAAGTATCACTGAGGGAGATCAGTTGTTCCCAAACTTTTTCATGTCAAGGAATTCTAAACTGACACAAATTAGACCACAGACCCCTATTTGATAGGATTTTTGTTTTAATCTGTTATATTACATGTATGAAACCCATGTTCAAAATGGTGTTTTTCATTGCGTTACTTATGGATGGAAGAACAGTGGAAAAATAAGTATTCCCCTTTGTGCTTTGGACCCCTTGAAACTCCCTCAAGGACCCCTAAGGGTCCCCGGAACCCACTGAGGTAGATCACCATTGTAAAGAATTAGACAACAAATCTACAGAAGCAGAAAAATATTTAAATTGTAACTTCCCCACTGGGGATCAATAAACAGTATAAATTAGAATACATGTAAATGTATTTTTTTATTTTTCTCTAAAAGAATCCAAAGGAATGGACGAAGATGGTGATCAAGAACATCGCTGCCACGGGAAAGTTCTCCAGCGACAGAACCATCACAGAGTACGCCACCGAGGTGTGGGGCGTCAAGCCGACCGACCTGAAGATCCCGCCACCAAACGAACCGAGAGAGGCCATCGAAGAAACGGCCAGAGCTCTGAAGAAAATGTGAGGCTGTATCACACCCGAGGGCTGCCTTATGTTTACATCATCTATCATCATTAACTGTTCCTTTCCTTCATGCTTTTAACCTTCAAGTCCCACATCACTGAAGTTTCAGAAATCACACCTGCAAACGTTTTCATTTCCTGAACACTTTATTGTCAACACACCAGGATACAAGCACTTGCATTAAAAGAAATGTCTGTTACAGTCCATACAGTAAATCATGCGTTAGATATGAAAAGCAAGGTGAAATAATTTCTTATGTGACAATCCTGGAGTTCAAGATCGATTTGATTTCTGCATCTCAGGAATTCAGTAGGATGTCAGTAACAGAGCAGCTGATTAAGTACAGTCCTGCAACTTTATGCTGTATGTACTGAGTGACAAAGCCTGTCTATACTCCAGGCAGTTGAAAACAATGATGTATTTGCGTCTGTATCAGTATCACTTGGTTAAGGAAAGATGCAAACCTACTTCATTTGTCATCTACCGTATTTTGTCCGAGTGTTTGAATAAAGTTATTGTGTAATATGTTTAATCAGTGCTTTTGTTAGAACACACACACACGCACACACACATACATTTTGTGCCAAAAATAAATATGTACGTCGGTATCTGCTGGGTTTATATTTACTTCTCTGGAGGAGGGCGAGCCAACCTACTGTCTCAGGTTTTGTAAAAATTTCCTGCAACCAAAACAGAAGAAATATATTTATCGCCTGAGGGATTTGGGGTTTAGAAAAAAAAATACAGTACTAAAGACATGTTTAACGAGCAACAGTGTAATTCAAGTTTTTTACACTTATAATTTCTTGTGGTTTGCACCTTAGCATAACATGCATTGTAAAATTCATATCAGTTTTGACAAAACTTACCCAATCACATTTGTCAGATTGGGATCTAAGTAGATGCTGTTGTGGGAGAATCCAAGATTTGCACTGTAGGAGATCATTTCAACCTGGACATCTGTGTTGTATTCTTTCTTAGTCTGAAGGGATATCTGGTACAGCTGGAGCCACAATAAAATGCAAGTAATTCAACAAGGAAGCAGCAATATCTACAGGAAGATGATCCAAACAGTGAAAGTAGGATTACATAGACCTATTGTACCTTCAGACCCATGTAATAAGGTACAATATCGTCATCCTTCGAATGCAGGACGAGAAGTGGGCTGGTCAAGGTCTTTAAACTGTAGAGATGTTGGGGTAAAATATACATTCACAGTTCGAGATGAATTAGCTGATCAGTGCCATTTAATCATATTCTTTTGCACACTATTATCTGCATTTATGTTTATGTTCTCTGCATTTATTAAAAGATGATGATGATGATGATGATGGTTGGAAACCCAGCTAAATGAACCAAGAACAACCACACTTACTTTTTATCGTTAGCAAACACAATGTTGTTCTTTTCCAATATGCTCCAGAGCAAGCTTTCAAATCCTGGAAGGAACATGTACATCTGGAGTAACACAGAGGACAAAGTGTGTAGAAATATTTTTGCAATTTTCTGTGTACTGTAATACCATACAAATACAGAATAGAAATGGTTATTTGGTTTAAGATCAGTCAACTGTGTGAATATATCCTAGTATGGTTATAAAAAAATTATTAATTTCAAATAAATGACATAAGAGTATGAATACAGAATGTGTTAAGTGAGCTGTGTCACCTGTGTGGTTTTTGCAAAGTGATTTCAACATGTTAAACACTGTATTGATATTTGTATCAATAGAAATATTCTAATTTCAGGCATTATTACTTTATTTATTTAAACAAATTTTGGACCTTAGATGAACCACTTGAGTCATATGAACATGCTTTTGTGGGTTCAAATCCAGCCCGGTGACTTTTTTGTACATCACTTTTCAGCCTTTATACATAGTCTCAACTATGTATTAAAAATGCCCTGTAATTTCTTAAATGATTGCTATTTATTTGATATAACAGAAAAAAAGCTGTCCATGTCTTAGTAATTGCACATTTTTTTGAAAAAAGGATCAAATTTAAACAACTGCGTGTTCTGGGATTGGTAGACACCCTTAGGGGCTGAAGACAGGCAGAAATGTAACAAGTCACCTTAGTGACTGGATGGATGGCTACAACTTCTCCAATTGTTGTGAATGGAGCTTCAAGGATTAAAGCATCAACAACAGACCCTGGTATTAAAGACAGTAACAAAAATGATTAAAAACACATTATGAAATAAACAAAAATATGAATGGAGCAAGTATTACATTTAACTTTCATGGCTTGTTACGTCCACACAGACACACAGACGCACACGCACGAGCACACACACACACACACACACACACACGTTTAGAATTATTCTGGCTGATTAAACATTTACAACCTAACAGAAGAGTGAGATATATGTGGATCAAACTCCACAAGTCCACACAGTCCTCCTGAGAAGAGGTCTAATCAGCCAAATATAATTTAAATGTAAGCCTGTGTGGGTTCATGCAGCAATGCAGGGCCTTTACAGACTTTAACCTACCTTGCTCTTGTACTTTCACTGCAGTATTTGTTGCCACACTAAAAGAAAACAAAAAAGAATAAAGTAGGTGATACACATTCTTATCTTTTCAGTTGTCTCAGTTAGCGTCGTGGACGGAGGGACGTTACTGGAGAGAAACTGACCCAGTGCCAAGCGAGTGTCCCCACAGACAGACAAGACCCCCTCTGCTTTGTTTCTTTACCCAGTGGTACAGGTAGAGGGCGTCACTGGTCATTCCAGCTTCACTTGGCTCCCCAGTAGAGTCTCCAAAACCTAATTAGAAGACACATTTGTCAAAAAAGAAGAAAAGTAGAGTATGTTATTCCTAATCTAATTTTAGTTTGGTTTAATTTAGTCCCTTAATTTAGTGTTTGTCATGTTTACCCCCAAAAAGAACATTCTGTAAGGGGTTTTATTTAGCAAAAACATGGTCACTTAAAGAAAAACAGTAAACATCTTACCTCTGTAGTCTAAAGATAAGACATGGTACCCTGCAGCACTTAAAATCTGCAACACACAAACATTCACATTTTATCTAAAGCTGAGAGTAAAAAATGATCAAAACTGAAAATGCTTTAAAACAGAAACCGTACCTTCACCAGTTCCACTCTGTGATTCATGGCCCTGCAGAAATGACATGAAATCAATGAATACAAACAAGCAAGTGGCTTTCAGACTCATTTTCTCCCCCACTGCATTGTATTCATTGTGCCTGTGGATAAACCCAGAAACCTAAGCAGTGATGCCCACTAGACTCCAATTAGGATCAATTCAAGAGTCCCTATCCTACCACTCTCATCCCACCTGGTTGCTCCGTTGCCATGGAGATAGATAAAAACAGGGCGGCCATCTCCCAGAGTTTCCCTGTACCACTCAGGGCTTCTCCCTGGGGCGTCCTCCCATTGGCTGGCCGGGAGCGTATGCCTATGGGACATAAAGACAGAGAGCGAGAGGGGAGAAAGACAAACAAATACGTTTGTGTTTCCAGACACACACAGTCAGGGTTTTGTTAAGTGGTCTTGTGCAAATAAATGAGTAGATTGTGGTCCCATTCACTCAGGAGCCACCTGTCCCAAATATGCACATGCTCGTGGTATTTTCAAGTACTGATGCCCTTCAATGGACAAAAAAGGAAGCAGCAAATGACCTACCAGACACCCACTGAGACACCGTCCTCTGTGTTGAGGTAGAAGTTGCTTGTGTGGTTCAGCACATCTTCAGGTCTGCTGAGATCCAGAAAAAATGGAAACCTCACTGCAGCAGGCAAGAGCACACAAGGTTAGTATGATTTTGTTATTGAAGTAGTATTTTATTATATCACATAATATTGTATCACATCATATTACATTGTATTATCGTAATGTATCGTATTGTATCATATTGTATTGTATTGTATCACATCAGATTGGTATAGTATCTTATAGTATTGTATCATACCCTATGATTGTATTGTGTTTAATGTCATAAAAAATATTTATATTTTGGAAATGTGAGGACACATCTCAGGACACAGCTTATTTTGCTATAGGCCTATAGGCACGTTAGGATTGTGGGTAGTGAAGTTTCTACATGAGCATCGTTTTACATCTCATAGCTCGCATGATAGCTCGTGGTAGCTAGGTCTACCTTGAATGGTTAACACATGGCTAATAAACCGATTCAGAAAATAAATGGGATTTCCCTTCCGGATCAAAACTGTTGAGCTCTATTAGAATAACAATATCATTATATCATTTTCACAAAATAACCAGAATACTGAACACACTGTGTTGACCCGTTTGGTTGCATAAGCATCATGTTGCTCGAGCAAACAGCTGTTTTCTTATGACATTTAAACACATTACTTACTAAAGTGAGCAAATATGATATGGCCCAGTATCCAGGGGAACAGGTAGAGGATGACAGGCACTGAGGCGTACACAGCGAGCAGAAATAACACAGCTCTCTTCATCCCTGCCTCAGGTGAAACTTCCTTCCTGCAGCAACAAAATCGGTGTTCCCTTTTTCTTGTTTCAATGAGGACCTGAAGGAGAGATCCAGCAGAGATCTCCTCCTCCCGACATGAGTGTTGTGAAATGCAGAATAAAAAGAGGTCAAGGTTCAGCTGAAACTAAGCGTCTCTTCTGCTGCTATTGGTTCACTTTGACACAGCGGTTCAAACAACAAAACGGAGCACACCCAGCTGACATGATACCACTGCAAGGCATTGTGGGTATTGGAGTTCTTTAACAGTGTAGCAGCAGTGGTACCATCTTTATTTTTAGTCTTTGGACACACCACATATAAATATTTACTCCTTATATACTTTTAGGACTAAAATCTACTCATAATCTAGAAGGGCCCTACATTGTGTTTTATATGATTGGATTAAAATTATTGGTGTATTCATATATAAGGCAAGGCAAGGCTTATATAGACAAGGCATAATATAAGCAATATTTTAATGTTGCAAATGGTGGATGTGGAGTTAATTTTAGTACTTTATATACTAATCTTATAAAGTAATCTAATCTACAGTAATGCATTTTTTTTGATGATCAAATGTATTGTGTGAAATATCTTTATCTACAATGTTTCTGCCACTGTCAAATAAATGGGGTAGTACAAAGAACAATATTAGTAGGGTAGAAGTATAAAGGAGCAGAAAATGGAACTACTCAAGTAGACTCTAAAGTGCAGTACTAAATGTGTTTGCAGAGACACTCCACCACTGAAATTAGGGTTTCTATATCAGAATTATGTCCAAAAAAAAACTTTGAAAAAAGTGACAAATGTTGAGAAAAAAACTAGAAAAACGCAGGAAAAAAAATTCACCAAAACATAATTTTGTAAAACGCTAAAAAAAAATAGTGTACAAAAAAAATCGGGAAAGTGACAAAACATTGTTAAACAAAATTGAGTAAAACATAATTTAAAAAAAGTGTAACGGATAGGTGTCTATGCTGGAATATATGTCTGAATAAATACAAAGCATAGCAGTCGAATATTAATAACATGAAGATTTCGTCAGTATTGATTTAATTTGGCGCCGGACTAATTTGGTCCACAGGGGGCCAGACTGGCCAGTCAGGCCGGCCCATAGACTTTATATTATTGATCATTAATATTAAGGGTCTATGGGCCGGCCCAGGCCTTTGGTCACCGCCCCTTCCTCTAGCAGCCGCTTTTCAAAATCCGCTACAAGCGAGCCGGAGAGGGAGATAGATCCGAGGACACAAAGCGGTAGCCACACGTTCGGATGCTGTTTGTACATAGAAATTCTCCAACAAGACCCACTAAACCGACTGCATCTTCAAGATAACGCTTCATAAGTCTTACACAAAAGGAGAAGTTAACGTTAACGTGACCTGCGAGGGAACGGCGACACCAACGTTGCTACGCCAAAAATGTTGTAAAAGTTTATTTTAAACCCGCGTTTACTTGGGAAAGGAGTCAATTATCGTCCAAATTCTGAGACTTTGGTAAGTGTATTTAGCAGAAATAGTTGAAAACCGTGTCTTTGCTTTCTCTTCTGTGTTCTTTCACACTTTAAACGTGATATTTTATGATGAAGTTGGAGCCAACAGCAATCCCGACCAAACGTTTCCTCCAAACACGCCTGCTGCTAAATTAGCCCAGTTAGCATAGCCCATCACTTTCATATAATGACTGTGTATCATCTTAGACTACTTTAACTAGCTCAACAACTTCACAGTTGGCTAGCGGGCTTACCATGTCCGTAACTGACTTTAAAGTGTACTCTGGTGTGGTCCAGCTGCATTACTAACCCAACTGTTGACAGTGTTTCCATTGAGTGATGCTATAATGAGATTCATTTACTAAGTAACTAGCAATATAATACTAGGTAACTGCTATATAACTGGCATCTGACATGGTCTTTTTCATTTTTGACTGCACTTTTCTTACGGCTGACATGAAAATGCTCAGGTTTTTTCTTTCTAGTAAAGTAATATGTGTTTATTTTATATCCCATAGAAAACACTAGCTAATAGATATGATTCTAAAACAGTTTGATATTTTTTTCACCATAATAATTACTATTAATCTTTTCTTTTTTTAAATAAGTGACTTTGTGGTGCCTGGTTTTGATTTGTGACAGGTCAAATACAGGATTTTTAATTTTATTTTTTTCAGATCAAGGACAAAAAAAAATGCCCATACAAATTAGGAAAATAAGTGATCACAGACCTCAAGAAAACTACGCTTTGGAGCAGTAGGGGTTTCACTCTTATCGGAGTGGGTAATAGAATAGTGTGTGTGTGTGTGTGTGTGTGTGTGTATAAATAAGAACTGTCAAATATGTGCAGTCATATACTAATTTAAATGTTGGATACTTTTTCTAAAATATTACCAAATTTCTTTTCTCTGGAAACATTTACTGATTCCATATTGTAAGCGTAATATGGTTCTCCTTTTATAGCCACTACAGATTGTGAAGCTGCAATTAAGAAAAGTGTCGTAGCTACGCAAAGAGTTCATGATGCAATTCCCTTTACGAAGAAACAATAGTTTGCTTTTGAAAATGCAGGAAACGTTCTTTTGTCCCATAGTAAGTCATCATCTCCTATCCCAAAATGGCCAACAAACGCTACCCCCATCAGTGTTTCACTAGGCTGATGTTAAAGAAAAAAAGTTTAGAAATTTTTACTTTTCCAGATTGACATCTGTTAGTGATAATTATGAGTGTATGCTGGGATGGTGTGAAGGATTAACCTCCCTCTTGTGACCTGGACCAGAGTGATCCTTTGGCTGCATACATACTGTCAAACCCCGGCTACCATGAGCCGAGCAGGAGACCTACCGGGATAATTGGCTCAGAGGCTGGTTGGAAAACGCAACAACACAAGCAAAGTGTGTGGAGTAAAACTTACCTAGTAAATATTTGAAATGACAACAGGCCAGTGCTGTTACAAATTAAAAAAACAATGATTATTTTTCTACATTTTTTTAAATTTATTTATTTCTCACAATTAAGATACTATAGCTTTAGATAAGCGCCCATACCGCTGAGCCATGATTTTCTTGCATTTCATAAGCCGTTCAAATATGCAGATGCAGACTACTGATTTGGTTTTTGTCTCTATTGTCTGGGGTGGATGGTACCCCAACTCTGGGGTGTGTGGGACACCTGGCCGAGCACTTGATGGTCTCACTGAGAGCAGCTGGAAAAGCAGGGGTCAGGAGGGGTGTTCTTTGCATTTAGGCACAAACTGGGAGGCTTCAACTCATTAGATATAGAATAGGTAATGTTTATAATAGAATAAAGTTTAGTTCAGATCTTGTTCTCCCACAAGAGGAAATCATTTTTGCAACAAGAAAAATGACATGAAACATAAACACACTTGGGCAGGAACTAAAGGCATTAAAAGTGCTGTACTTCCTACCAATTTATATTAAAACAAAGGATATATGATAAAAGCAACAAAAGCTAGCAAGGATAAAGATACACTAAGCTGTGCCGTGAACCAAGGGTCAATAAGATGTGCAGTAAGTAAATTAAATAAAAAGATTAAAAAACAGGACCCTTTTGTAGCAAGAAATATAAGTTGCTCAACAGCACAAAATGCAGTATTAAGCATGAATAAGCTCATCATAAAGCAACCAAAGGCATTCAAGGAGGGCATTTAAAGAGCAGTAATATTAATGCTAACAGTCCACTTACATAGTGTGCAGAAATGTTTAGAAGTCTGCTCCGCTCTCCATTACTAGTTGCAGTCATGTTTGACATGTACCTTCCTTAAACTTCAGGTGGCTGACCTGGACTGTTGCGTCTATGAGCTATGGCATTGCTTAAATTTGTCAGACTCCATATTTTCTTTTCTTTTTTTATGCCTGATTACGCCTATTTTAAACAATTGATTAGCATCCTAAATAATTACCCAAGATACATCATTTGTGTTTCTATTATTGCTTGAGACAAACATGGCCAAATCGTGCCAAATTGGACTCCAGATTTTTGTTTGGGCCCACAAAAGTGCCCTGCTCTGTTAAATGGTTCTTATTGTTCTTCAATTACAGCTATGATGCATCCAAATACAAAGTATAACAACATTGTCCATGTCTCAACTGAAGCTGCCAGTCAGTAAATGTTGGCTCAAGGCTTCTGGTGTAACCTTCCCAATTAGTTCCTGGCTACTTTATCCACTGAGTTCAGCGCCACATTTGGTTGGCATTGTCATTTTGTCTATATCACCAGTTTGAAGTGTATATAAAGGAGAATTTAGTCCTGAAAACTTCAAACGTGCTGTTTCTTTTTTCATTATTAACTTATTTTTGTCAGTCTTTACAAAATCAGACCCCTTTCCTTTTTATATTAGTTATTGATATTTTTATAACAAGACTGAAATGTGTGAACTACATTAACAGTACAAGGTGAATGTTGTGCCTCAGATTGAATAACATAGGTCATAGACGACCCGGCTAAAGGCGTAAAGAGAGTCATGGTCAGTGTCAGACTTGGCCGTATCTATCCATTTACCTGGTTGCCTAATCATTCTAATTTGATTAGCCAAAGCCTCCACCACCAATGACTCTTGAGCTGTGTGTTGGTAGCTCAGTCGCCCAGCGACACTCAGATGAAGGAGTTGTTAGGAATGCATGCTGTTGAGATAGATGTTCCCACCCTGTTTGTAAGTATAACAGTGATTGGATAGATTATTCTGCTGAATTAGAATGAAGAGATTTAATCTTGTTTTGATTTTTTTTTTTCTTCTCTATAACAGTAATTGAAGTTGAATTATGCTATTGTTTGGGCATATCATTCTGGGTTGACACATCAGCTAACTTGAGATGGAAGGCTTGATAAAACAAGGATTTACCGTCCTTGTCTTTCAGGGCAGGGTGCTGTCCTGTGGGATGGATGACACCCAAGAGCAGGACCAGTACGAGGAACGCCTAAAAGAAGTTTTTAACAGTTTTGATGCCAGCGGCTCCGGCTCACTGTGCCCGGAGGAACTCTCTGACCTCTGCCAGTCCCTGCACCTGGATGACGCCACACCAGCTCTTCTCGACATACTGCTGCAGAGCCAGGACCGCCTCACTGCCAGGGTACGTTTATTCCCCTGCCGCTTAAAACAACCAGTTGGTTTTGTCTTTCAGGTTATGGTGTGCCGATATTTGCTCAGAAAAGATGTGTTTGCTTTCCTTTTCTGAGGCACATGTGAGTCGTGGTCGTTTTGATTTTCTGTGCAAAGGCTCCTCCTCTTGCATCCTTTTGAATTTAACAGACGTCTGTTTTGAGCCACTCTAGCTCTCAGGTCTTTGTGTGTCCAGGCTTTTTGGTGCTTTGTTGGCTGTCTTGTTGAGGAGAAAATGTGCCCCCATCAGCCCTGATCCCTGGTGTCGGTCGTCAGGACAACCAAGCCAGATAATCACTATTCACGGATGCATTTCTTTGAGGGTGCTCCATGTGAAAATGTATAAAATAGAAAGGACACTGGTCTAATCGGTACAATTGGACTTCAGTTTGTATGAAATGCATTGTACTTTCAGAGGATTTCCAGTATTTCTCTTTTCAGCCCAAAGTAGATGGATGAGATATATTCCAAATTGCTTACCTCTACACTTTTGCATCAAGTTGATTAGTGTGTGGACAGACGTATGGCTATTGTCTTGCAGTGGTGTGTGTGTGTGTGTGTGTGTGTGTGTGTGTGTGTGTGTGTGTGTGTGTGTGTGTGTGTGTGTGTGTGTGTGTGTGTGTGTGTGTGTGTGTGTGTGTGTGTGTGTGTGTGTGTGTGTGTGTGTGTGTGTGTGTGTGTGTGTGTGTGTGTGTGTGTGTGTGTGTGTGTGTGTGTGTGTGTGTGTGTGTGTGTGTGTGTGTGTGTGTGTGTGTGTGTGTGTGTGTGTGTGTGGGTGTGGGTGAAAATGTGAGCAGAGGACAAGTGAACTGATTGCATACCCATGGCATCAAACAATAAAGTCAAAAGGAAGAAAAAAAAAAACACGCCAAGCCGGCAGCCGCCAGCCTCGAAACACAAAGAAAATCACCATATTCAGGGTTAGCAGCTGTTGATTCTTGAAGTGTGACCTCGCTGCTCCTGCTCAGCAAACCCCCTCCACCCAGACACCCAGCTTCCACCCTGCACACTGGGAATTAGATCCAGTCTAAGGAATTTTCGTGGACTTATGTTTTGTTTTTTACTTTGCTTCACATACTAAGCATTAATGGCATTTTTTAACATTCCTGTAAAACTACTTTACTTTTTGTCTGTTCTCTTTGCAGGTTGACTTTGACCAATTCAAAAATGCACTTATTCTGGTATTGTCGTCAACTCTTGAGCCACCACAAGCAGAACCGGAGACCTTGTCAAAACCAGGTAAAGTCTAGCTTCTGGTTTTGCATGTTTTAAAGAAATTTTACACAGACAAATGTCTTTAAAATGCACGCAGTGTCTGCCTAAAAACACCCAAAGCATAAGCCATATTATTATTATTATTATTATTATTATTATTATTATTGGTAAATTATGTCAGTATCAGTTAATAGTAGACCTTTTTTAAGGAAACCTTTTTCACTCAAGGTGAACTGTGAAAGCTGAGTAAGTGGAACAGCCCACATGCTGATTCAGCTGTAAATCTATATACAGAGACACAGGCCCAAAGCAAACTAGCCGCCAGTTGAATTATTTGCACTATCATGTTTTGGTCCGTTTGGTGGTTTGTTATTTTATGGATGTAATTAATGCAAATAGTTGTTTATACTAAGCTATCTCTTGTGAGATATTGATCATTGAATTTCTCTGAAGTTTTCTCAACAGTTTGCACAGTGTCAACCGGTAGTTTGTTTCATTCTAACAAATGGGAACATGTGGCTTTAAAAGGTTCTGTACAGTAGTTACACTTTTAGAGAAATTGTCAAATTTGGAGAAGTAGATGTTTCAGACTGCGGCACATACTGTATTAGTCATTAGTCAACGTCTTTCTGTATTTTAATGATCTCTGTTGTGTCTAAGACATTTTTTTTTTTCACAAGTTCTGCTGTGTTCAATTAATCATGACTCTACCTATTTGATTTCAAATTGTCTTGTCATTGAATCTCCTCAGACTCCCCTGAGATCCAACCAAAGTTTGTGAAGGGCAGTAAACGTTACGGCCGCCGCTCCACGCCAGAGTTCGTAGAGCCCATGTCAGACTTCTGTGAAGTTACAAATGCAAACCCGGTGGAGGAGGGCGATCTAGAAGACAACTATGACTCTGCTGTTCCCCCGGAAGCGTGAGGTAAACCATTAAAACGGATGTTCTCGAGAGTTTTTCCAGCAGTGCCCTGACATCCAGACGCTGGGAATGCCATCCTTATCGCCTCCTGTCCTTGCATGCGCTGTGTTATGTTGTAATGTCAGGCCGCCTGCAAGGTGTTATTCTTAGCTAATCAGCTTAGTGGCATGCAGGGCAGATCCTGAAATGTAATATAGACACTCAAACACAGGATTCACAAGGCCCTGTTGATTGCACAACAACACAGCACTGTCTGTAAATAACACTGTGAGCATAATTACTGTTTAATACGCCTCCAGTAGTTGAGATGTAACCGCAATGTTTGTGTAACCTCACACTGTGTATCATGATGCGATTCTGTGCGAGTGCTCAGTGTTGAGTTGAACTTTGCCCTGAGTGTTTATGCTGGCTGTGATGTGGTGGTCAAGGCAACCGCACAGTGATTCAGGAATTTACATCATGTCCAAACAGATGAGTTTTTAGCAGGTAAAAAGAGAGGCAGGCACTGATTGTTGTTGTTGTTTATGGTCCTCAATATTTCCCCCACAGTTGCAGGGCTTTTATTTTATTTTTTATTTTTTTCTTCTCCTTCAGCAGGTGCCTCCCATTGTCTGCACAGGACAGTACTGGCTTGAATGCGACATGCGTCAGTGTCACAGGGTTGTATAGCATTAGTTCAGTCATGGCCACGCACAGCTGAACACTCTGCATGGTTCCCCAGCTTGATCTTCTAGATCCTTTTCTTGGATTATCCTGCTCACCGCTGACAGAGAGTTGTTTGACATGTACGGAGGTCAGAGCTCAGACTTTGTGTGTTCACGGCCTGCAACAGAAATCAGGGGGAGAAATGTACAGCAAGAGGTCCCATTTTTGTCCTGAAAATCTAATGGGCTGTAAAGTAAAATGGCCGGGCTGTGAATTAATAGATTAGTCGATTAACGTAAGTTATCAAGAAAAGATGGCAAACATTTACTAGTTCCAACCTCATACGTTAGGTTAAGCTGATTTATCTGTTTAATGCTGTTCTGAATTGCATATCTTTGGGTTTTGGACTGTTTAGTTGCACAAAACAAGCACTTAAACATCTGCAGACATCACCTTGGGCTCTGAGAAAGAAAGTGTGATCATCACATTTCTAACATTTTATAGATTAAATTATAAATTGATTACTGACTGCTTTGGCCTTTTTGGTTTCATTTTTCATACTAATAAATGTGCATGCATGAACGCACTGCCGAAGAATAAAGCATGACAAAGAAAAGTCCCCAACTGGTCACCCAAACGGCATAATGATGGCTAGTTCAGCTTGTGTATATTCTGTGTATTGTCTGCGCAACAGATTCCACCCCAGATGCCTGCCAACACTATTCGAGACATTAAACTGAAGCGTGTCTTGGTATTGACTAATCTACGTTGCAACAATGCTGCAATGTCCGGCCTGGGGACCAGCAGATGGGGATGGGTCAGGGGCCTCTGCCACAGAGAGAGACTGCAGGCCTGGTGCTTTGGGAGGAGGAGGGTGTAGGACTCTGACAGAAGAACAATGAGCCCCACTACCCCCATCCTGGTGCATGCCTATAAACCATGTATCAAAACGCCACTTGCAGAATCCCATCTGTTGTTCATTCCCTCACTGTTTGCTTCCCAAACAATAGATTGTCATGCTGGAACTGGGTTGGAGTCACACCCACATAAACCCCTCCTCTCATATTTCTCGGCAAACAAAAAACACAACCGAGTTTAAGTTAAAATCCAAAGCCTACTGGTAATTTGGATTTAAAGAGTAAGAAAAACTCAGTTGGATTTTAAACTGATGTGTCCTAATTGGTTATTTTAAAATGTTTCATTTTCAGCAAAGCTTCTCATTTATTTTAACTGTAGTTGTTAAATGTTGAACATTGGCACGGGGAGTATTACTATTAACAGAGAAAATAAGTGTGTCTTTCCATGACACATTTTCTCTATTATTGCCACCATTTCCAATTTGCACACCGACCATCCCTGATGCCTTCGTGCCATCACAAAAGCTCTTTTGTGCTTTTTGTCAGACGCTCTCCCCCCACCCCCACCCCGCACACAGACTCGACCTCACCTAATTTAAAAACATGTTTAAACTTTTAAACAGCTGAATCTCACATGAAATAAACAGCCTGCAGGGAGGTTTTAATGTGATTTTTCACAAATGAGCCTCACCTATGTTTTGATTCTTCAAAAAACGACATGTTGGTTATTTAGTGGCTAGCTTCTTTGTGATATTAATTTCTGTGTTTTTGTGTCTTAACAGCGTTGGAATGCTAATGAATCAAGCACAGAGGAGTATGAGGCAGAAGGTACGTGAAAGACACAGTATTTTCAGAAAATTCACAGCATTTTCAAAAAATCCACTTCATAACTGTTGGTCACTAAATGATCAGTCTCTTCTGACCTCGTTTGTAGGCCAGATGCATCTCTGGAACCCCGATGAGCCCAGCACACCTCGGAAAGCCATCTTTTCTCTGTCCACCTGTTTAGAGGAGAGACTGCGTGAAGCCTGTGACGAGCTGGAGATATCATGGGACGGATGTGCCGGTCACACCCAACTGCTCGCGCTATGTGAACACCTGGGCCTGGAGGTAAGAGTCTTAGTTAATGGAGAAACACACACACATAATGTAAAAGAAGAAAATACCTTGTCTCTCTTTCTGCTACTTAGAAAAGACCACACATTTATTTTACAGATACATTTGGATGTGCTCCAGAGTCTAACTGGTGATGGAGTGATGAATGTTCAGGAGTTTGTTTCCAGGGTTGTAAACCACAACAAACCCCCCACACCGTCTGCCTCCACACCGTACAGACAGCTTAAACGACACCACTCCACTCAGGTATTAGTTTTTTTTTTTTTTTTTTTTCTACGAGGTCCTTGCAAGTGGGGTAATAATAATAATAGAGTGACTAGAAGCTAGATCTCAGGTTGGAATTTTGGAAATTAACTCTATTAGTAAAAAGACACAATGTATCCCCCCCCCCATGCAGCCCTTTGATGATGGAGGGCGTAGGATAGCCACTCCTTTTGCTCTGACCAGCACCATTGGCATGCGTCTTTTCTCCACCCTTGATGATGGTACCGGTTTCACTCCAGTCGAATGCATCCTGGATGCCTGGCTGGAAGAGGGGATAGAAAACAGCTTGGAGATCCTGCAGGTACTTATTATTATTATTATTATTATTATTATTATTACTGGGGCCATTAGTTCTTAATTACCGGAATTTTATGTGTGCATTCAGACAGCTGATGACAGAAAAAATAAGTCAGATTTGTGCAGTTTGGAAAAACATGGTTTACTATTGTATTTTTTATTCTTATTTACTCCATGATTCAAATAAGTATTTTCTAAAACATTTGCAAAAAAGGACAAATGTAAAATGTATGTGTAAATTTGTTTCGCAGGCTTTGAATTTCAGCCTAGATGGAAAACTGAGTCTTGGGGATCTCACCATGGCACTTGAGAATGAGCTACTCGTTACTAAGAATGGGATTCACCAAGCGGCACTGGCCAGCTTCAAAGCTGAGATCAGATATCTTCTGTGAGTACGCGTCAACACTATTATACAGCTCATTCACATCTTAATACTCTTTGTTCACATTTGATGAATCATTTACAACCAGTTTGTCTAAAATATGATTTTATGAATGCATGATTTTTTTTTTTTTTTTTTTTTTTCAATATTTAAGAAATAAACAGTGACAAACAATACACTGAGACGAAGAACACGTCCCATGACGAAAAAAAGGAAATAATAATAATTAAACGGAAGAAATATGGGAGGGAGGGAGACAAAACAACACACGCAGAAACAGACGCACACAAAACACATGCATAAACAGACACAAGACAAAGGGACCAGCACAAGGCTACAGCCTGGACCTCACAGAGTCAGCGATGCACCGCCACATGTCCAGAGTCTTACCCAGGGCTCCATTAATCCGCGCCGTGAAGAGTTCCAAATAAAGAATGCATGATTGTTTCTTTTTGTTCCTGTTGTCATGGGTAAATATTTGTAAAATTATTGACCCTGTGGTTTTTCTTTTTCAGAGAGCGTGTAGACCGAGAACTCGGGGGAGAAAGAGAAACTTCAATCTGACTTGGAAAAAGCCGAGAAACTCAAAACTCAGCTTGCCACTGAAGTGGATGAGCGTCACTCTGCCATTGAGCACATGAACAACCTTAATCTCAGGTAATGTATCCTTCAGATGAAACCAGATGTCCAGTTTTACTCTTTGTTCTGTATAGCCCTGCTGTGATACAATTTGATTGATTCATGTTTTAATTGTGCCTTCCATTTGTCTGTTTGTCTCCATCTGTTACAGCTTATATGCCTTTATTTAACATTTGGTACAGTCAGTTAATATAATGGTCTTTGTAAGCGTCACACCCTGCTTTCTCTGTGCCTGAATGTCTACAGGAAGCTTGAACAGGACCACAAAGAGAAGCTAGCAGCGGTAAGATCAGAGCTCACCAAGGAGATGGACCAGATCCAGCAACAGGCCAGCCTGCAGCGCAAGGAACTGGAGTCAGAGGTTGAGAAGATCAGGGAGGATGAATCCTTTCTCAGAGACCACCTTTCCATCTCTGTAAAGGTAACCATGGAGACTTTTTGTTTTAATGGGTATTATATAGTTTATTGACGCAGTGTTGTGGAAGTTTTCTATACAGCAGGAGTGGAAATGTTTTGAAGTGAGACTTTGTTGAAACAAAATAAAGGCAGCTGTGCAAATAAACCAAGGTTGGTTTTTGGTGTATTTTTATTACACTCGCAAAGTTATAAGGGAAAACAATTACAGAGTTTACAGAAGTAACGGTGTGAAGTGTCTGGCCAAGGTAGGAGGCCAAATCAGTCTTCTTGTTTCTCCGGGAAAGTGCCTAATCTTGGCAAAACAATCTTTTCTACTTCTGTCCCTCATGCCTCAAAGTTTGTATCGGTCATTTATCTTAGCTGCCAAAGACAACTTGGTGCTTTTGGTCACATACAGATAGAGGATGTTCTTGATCCTGCACCATTATTGATAAACAGCCCTTGACAACTGTTTCTTTCAGACTTTAAAGCACCAACCTTCAACTTGTAATTTTAGGGACAAACAGCTGTGACTCTCCGTCAGGGAGGACACACAGAATGAATGAGAATTTAATGAAGTCATACAACTGAAAATCATGCTTAAATGTAATTTCCCATTACAGGAGAAAGCACCCACTGATGAACCTTGACATGGCTTGATTTTTCTCACTAAATGTTGTCTTCTGCTTATCCAACAAAAAGGTTAATAATTGTAATGTTGTTGATATCAAATTTTTTTAGGAAAACAGACGCCTTGAAATGGAGTTGCTGGACATCACCGAAAAACTAGTGGAGACTCAAAGCCAAAATGCAAAACTCCAGACAAGTTTAGACAACGTTATGAAAGAAAAGGTACAGAGACATTTTATGGCTCTCCATAATTTCAATACTGACTTTGTCTGTTGTTTGGGTTATTGGAACATACACATAATTGCGCTCAAATAATTTGTTATTGTTTTTTTGCTTGCTCTTTAGTTTTAGTTTGTTGGTTTTCTGTATTCTCTCTCGCTCGTCTTCTGTCTAGCTCCTTTAGTTTGAGTCCTTGTTTTTAGTTTATGGTTTCTTTGCAAACTATATAAACTTGTAAATGATCTTATTTTCTTTTAGTTTGGAGACTTGGACCCTGGCAGTGCAGACGTCTTACTCCAAGAGGAACGTATTAAAGAACTACGCAGCAGCTACGAAGCTCAGTGCAGGGTAATAGCGTCCAAATCTCAAAACCTGCCTACTTTTTTCTTCTTAATTTTTTCTCTTTTTGCTTGCATGTCCCTACATGCATGGTCAGCATGTAAGAAGTGACAACAAAAATATTGTCTTCACAGACTTGATGTTATATACAGCACATGTTTAACTGGTAGCGCTCTCATTTGGTAGGAGCTGCAGGATCGTATTGACGAGATGCAGTCAGAGTTGCGTGAGTTCCACGGTCTTGGACGAGTTCATCAGCCTTGCCACAAACCTCTCTCTGAAGAGCTGGAGAGTAAAAGCCCCGGCATGGAGTCTGATCCAGGTAATGAATACAAACACCACACATGCAGTCCCTGGAGAGCTAATTACAGAGCTCTAACTACATCTGTTCATGACAACAATCAGTACATAAACAGTTTGTATAAAAACAAGGAAACCTTGTGTCAAAAGTCACCAGCTTAACCAACTTGTAATGTGACTTTTTGCAGGTATTGGTTGCGAGGAGGTTCAGCCCTTCAGCATGAGCCTCGAAGCAGAGATGATGTTGGAGCAGCTGAAAGAGCAACATCTCCAGGAAATGGAAGATTTGCAAAACCAGCTGGAGAGCAAGGTTAGTGTAGTAGATATCTTTTTATATTTTATTGTATTAGATCTACATGTATTTATTTATAATTTAAAAACTAGAGCAGTGAGACATATAAATGTAATATTCATCTTGTAAAATAGAGACAAGATGCTTCATGGAATTTTGATTGTTGATGTGTACTTTAATTTGTCTTTACCTGGTCTTGTTTGCTGCATCCCAGGTCTGTACTGACTTAAATGTCGGGGCGAGTTGTATAAACTCCTGTGCCTTCAATGGATTAGTTTTGACATTTTGGGAAATATGCTTATTTCCTTGCCGAGAGTTGGATATGAAGATCGAGACCACTCTTGTGTATGTCAAGTAAATATGAACAAATTATATGATAAGCTTGGCTTGGAAAAAAAACTGGAAAGAGGGGAGAAGCGGCTAGCTAGTAAACAACTGGTTGCTGGATTTTGTTACCTTTTGGACATAGCCATGCTAGCTGTTTCCCCCTCTTTCAAGTATTTATGCTAAGCTAAACTAAGTGGCTGCTGGCTGTAGCTTAACAGCATACAATTATGAGAGTTGTATTCATCTTCTCATCTAACTCAACACGAAAATCAAAAAAGTGCATTTATTACAAGTCAACTATTCATTTAAACCCTCAACATTCTTTACATTGCCACAGATCAGTGAATTTGAAAAGATGATAGGAGAGCAGAGGGCGACCCATGAGGAACAGCTGGCTGCCTTAGCCCTCCAGTACCAGCAGGAAGTTGAGGCGTTGAGGGGGGAGATGGTCGGCATTCAGAGTCGGGGACAGGAGCTCCAGAACCAGCTAGAGCAGGCAGAGCTGGAAAGGACTAGTCTGGAGCAGAAGCAGGCCCAGGAGAGGGAAGACCTGGAGAATCTGCAGGAGGAGGAAGTGGGAGCTCTCAGACAGAAACTGCTGCAGGCCCACACCTGCACTGCAGACCTGGAGGAGCAGCTGAAGACCCTGGAAGCCCTGCAGACCGAGACGGCTGGACATCTCATAGATGAGATGGACGCGCTGAGGAAACTACACGCCGGTGAGATTAAGAAACTGGGGGACGAGCACGCAAAGCTTTCTGAAGCCAGACTGGAAGAGGAGCAAAAGAAACTGCGGGAAGAGCAGGCTGAGTTGGAGAAGAGATTGTTACATGGTTGGGAACGGGAGAAAGAGCTGTTGCAGCAAAGCCATGAGGCCAAACTGAAGGCCAGACTAGAAGAGGCAAAGACGAGGTTTGAGGAAGAGCGCGACGAGATTGTGCAGAGGCTGACGGAGCAGTGGCAGGAAGAGAGGGCTCAGCTGGATGAGCAGAATAATGAGACTCTGCATGTGGCGCTGGAGGAAGAGATATCCAGACTCGCCAGGGAACAAGAAGAGAAGGAGGGCGAGCTCCGGGAGCAGTGGGAGAGCGAACGAGGCCAGCTTCAGGTGCGTCAGGAGCAGGCTCTGCTCGATAGAATACTGCAGGAACGGTTGCAGATGCAGGAGAAGTTTGATCAGAGGGAGAAAAAGCTGAAGGAGGAGTGGGAGAGGGAGAGACTGCAACTGGAGGAGGATTATGAAGGGATGCTCCAAGACAGGCTAAATGAAGAGCAGGAGAAGCGTGAGACTGAGAAAGAGGAGGAGGAGAAGAGAGTGAAACGCTTAATGGCAGAGGAGAGGGATCGTCTAGAGGAGAGCCACTGCAAGGCCGTGAAGGATCTGACTGACAAGCACACCAGAGAGAGGGACGCTCTCAGCAACATGTTGGACAAACTACGGGAGGACATCGCTCAGGAGAGGTGAGAGATTTGGCTTATTTTTTTCTTTTCTTTTTTTTAATTGAGAATCACATAGTAAGGTATAGCTCCACTTGAAGTGTATATTTTTTTTAAATAGGCCAGTTTATAAGTATAATAAAAATTGTTACATGAAACCCAGATTTAGACAAAGGAAGGGCATTTCAGGAAACTATATGTAGTTTGAGAATTTGGTTGACACTTTACTTGGAAGGTATCGACACAAGAGTGGCATGACACTGTCATGAATGTGTCATAAACATTAACAAGTCGCAAACGTTTTTGACATAACGCTTCTTTTAGTAAGTGCCATTTGGTTTTGTCATGACAAGTTAGGGTTCATGTGTCATGACCGTGTCATTCTTATGTAGATACCTTTTTTAAGTTGAATGTTACTGTTATAATGTTGTAAGAGTTTTTTTTAATTGTTTATCATAGTAAATTATTTTATAATACTTGCTCTGTCCTTAACATTCATCCTTTTATAATAATCTGAATTTGATAGTTCTTTTGATTTCTTTGAACATGTGCTATTAAGAGTCTAATTAACCGTGTACAGGAAGGAAACCACACAAGATCAGCTTCACCAAGAAAATCAAGGAACTATTTGGCTTTTGAGAAAAAAAATGTATTCTAAGTAAAATGTATTGATACAGCGCTTATCACAGATTAAAAATCCCAAAGTGCTTTATTTAAAACATCCAATATGATACATATTAAAATAGTGCACACTTAAAATAACATAATACATCAAACAAAGTTTGGTTAAACAGGCCTGTTATTAAAAAAAAAAAAAAAAAAAATAGGTCTAGTAGGTAATTGTGTTATTGTATGAAAGTAAAATATGTATATATAACACTTGCTTTGTCCTTAACCATAGTCCTTTTATAATAATCTAAAGCTGTTTGTTTTAACTTGTACTATTAAGAGTTCTAAACAATTGCTGTACCAATCATTAAATTAACGTGTACAGGAGGGAAACCGAGATCAGCTTCACCCAGAGAATCAAGGAAGTGGAAAGTCGTTTCTCAGGTGATCAGGAATCTGTTGCGCAGCGTTTACACACTAACGTTTTGAAACTGGAACAGCACTATCAAAGTAAGCTGAAGGCTCTTTCTGAAAGGCACAGCGAGCAGGAGCTCAGCTGGGAGGCACAGATGCAGGAGGCCCTTGGAAACGCTGAGGATCAAAGAAGAATGATGGAGGAGGCCAAGGAGCAAGAAATGGAGAGCCTGGATCAAGTGTGGACAAAACGGCAACATGAGCTAGAAAGTCTTCATCAAGAGGAAATGGAAGAACTTGTGCTGAAGAACCAGCAACTGCAAAACGAGCTGGATGACTTTATCAGCGTGGCTCAGACTAAAGAGATAGCACTGAGTAAGCAGCTGAATGACCTCCATAACCGACTTCAAGGGAGCCTGGAAGCCAAAGACGAGCTTCTTGCTCAATCTGAGAAGAAAGCGCTCGAGACTGAGCTCCTGCTAAATCAAATGGTGGCCGATTTTAAACAGGAGAGGGAAGAGTTTCTGTGCAACAATTCAGAACTTGAGGCAAAATACACAGAGATGCTTTCCATCTCTGAGAGGCAGATTACTGAGAGGATTGAACTGTTAACTGAGCGCGATGATTTCAAGATGAAGATCGAGGAGCTGGAGACGCTGCTTAGACAGGCAGCAGTGGACTTTGAGCTTGAGAGAAGGGAGCTACAGGAACATGCATCCATTCTTGTGGAAACGTTGGAAGATAATCGAGAGAATGACCGAGAAGAGCTTATAGCCGAAAGAGATGCACTTAAAAGCCAAATGAAAGCTCTAGAGATGGAATTGAATCGTGTTTTGTCTTTTGTCGAAAAGGCTAAGGAAGAAGAAATTAAAGAATTGAATGATAAAAACACTTCAATGGAGGAAGAATTCATATCTTTCTCTGAAGAACAGGAAACATGTTTGGCACCACCGGAAAGCTCTCTCAATAATGCTATTCTTGGCTATTCCTCTAATCAGGAAGTGTATAGTTTGTCACCATTTCTGATGGACCAAGGCGTTGATGTAGAGACTTTGACGGCGGCCCCTGATGCAGTGGATGGAGGTCCTGATAATATCAAAAATATTGATAAAGAATATAACATATATGCTACCGGTGATGATCAAGGAGACAAAGCGGAAGAAGTCAATGAAGTTTTTGCTGTTCCAGAAGATTACCAAATTGGAGATTCAAGCCCTGAGAAAGGTGAGGGAGACCCACAAGTAAGCTGTTGTTCTGTAGAAATTGGACATGAACACCCTGAAGTGACGTCCTGTGATGTCCACTACCCAGATTGCCCAGTTCCAGATACAGATAATTCATCTGTTGATTGCAAAAACGAAGCTGTTTTCCCAGAGATGCGGTGTGAGATGGTCTCATCCCCTGAGGCTTCAGAAGGTGGAGATGCCGAGGAAGTTGCAACAGATTGTGAGAGTAAAGTAGCTCTTGAATCATGTGAGGAGGAGACCAAACCTCAAGATGTACAAACTTTGCAAAATGAAAGCACTTACCAAGAAGATGAGCCATATCATGAGACTGTGGTTAATCCATCAGTGCTGGAGGACACAGGTGACCCAGATGAACGGCCTCTGGTGGATGCTGAGGTTGGGTGTTTACCAAATAACTCTCACAACCGTAGACAGGAAGTTGAACTTGTTTCCGACTCAGACTCTGAACAGTTAACCGACAAAATAAAAGCTGAATGCACACGTGATTGTCTGGATGAAGATGCTGATTGGGGATGTTCTTCCCCTAAACTCCAGGCTTTGTATTACACTGCCACGGAAGAGAACATCCTCCTACATGAGAAGGTTTGTCTGCTTCAGCAGAAGACAGAAATACTAGAGAATCTTCTGGCTCATAACACTGAAAAGATCAAAACTGGCAACCAGATATTGGAGGAAAACCATAGCCTCAAAGTCAAAGTGCTACTTTTAATGGAGCATGTCAAAGAGCTGGAGGTAAAGGCCTTAAAGATGACAGCTGTTCAGATTAGATATGAAGATTGCATGTGTGAAAACACCAAACTGAAGGAGCAAAACAGTGAACTTGAGAAGAGAGTTTGGAGCCTTGAAAGCAGGATGAATATTTTCTATGATTTCCAAGATCGGCAGATTATGCTGGTGGATGAGATCAGCAGGATGAGAGGGGAGAACCGTAAACTCTCCGAGTTGTTCGGTGAATTGGAGAGGGAGGGTGAGATTCTTTCAGCCCTACACCCAGATGGCGAACAATCGGAGAGCCCCACAGAGGAGTCTCTCCTGGATCAAGTTCCGGCTGTCACTGATTTAAAGGGCAGCTGCGAGGAGTTTGAGAAGCAGAACACCAAACTGCGCAGAGCCATCACAGAGCTACAGGACGAATCCCATTCATTAAATGAAACAACTCGGTCGCATAGGTAACGTGGAGAAAAACTAGGATCCCTACCCTTCGTCTCTCCTCGTTGTCCCATCCTTGTGGTGCTTTGATTTTCAAGAGCGCTCGTCCTTTAGTTGCCAAGCACAATGCAGTGCTGTTTATCTTTCCTGTGATTTAGGTTCCCAAATCCTTTTTTGTGGATGCAACAGACCTTAAACACTGCTTTTTGATCCATTTAGTTCACCCCCCCCAAAAAAAAAAAGTTTAACGTGTGTAAAGTGTAGAATAATCAATATGTAGCAAGTGAATCTTTATACATAGGGCTGGTTACCAAATTTAATACTTTAGGCACTGACCAAATTACCTCAATGAATGTCATTTAATAACAAATATCAATTCCTTAGGAGTAAATATCATTAGCATCAGGGAGCCAATAAGCATGCAGCATGCTTCTACCAAGATCTAATAATGCTGGTGATTGTCTGTCTAACATTACACGCCTTAGAGGCATGAACAAAGATGGGGCTCACGTAGTAGCAGCTGAAAAATACAGATGTTGTGGTTAAAATGGATTTTTTTTTTTTTTAATTGTATGTGACAAAGTTTAGTTTAGGAACCGGTATCAAAGTCACCGTATTGGTATCAGTACCGGTATCCACCAGCATATACCATACCCAGCCCTATTTATACATCATCCCATTGAAATTATAAATGTACATTCTGACATGTACTTTATTGTTTATTATTTACTGTTATAGCTTGTTGGTATCTAGCTGTTCATGTAGTTTTGTCCGCCTATAGATCTGAGGCCAGTCGTCTCGCTGAAGAAAACGTCATCCTCAAGCAAAAGATTGCTGCATTGAAGGAAGAGGACGTGAAAGAGGTCCAGTTAATGTAAGAAATGACACATTTAATGTATACACTTTTAATAATGACTTCTGTTTATTGTAGTTTTGTCCATTTAAAACCTGACATTTCCTCCTAATGTTTGATTTTAGACAAACACTGGAGCACTTAAAAAAAGGGAAGATTGCAGCTCAAAAGGCAGCGGAGAGTTTCAAGAAGCAGGTACTGAAGTAACTTATTACAATAAGTCTACAGCCACGCTAGCAGCTCTGTGAGGCTGTGGTGCTTTGAGCTAAATGCTACCGTGAGCAATGACATGCTTACATGGTCAAAAGAACAATGATAAAATGCTGATGTTAAGCAAGTGTGTTTACAATGTTGACCACCTTAGTTTAGCGTGATAGGATGCCAACAGTTGCTCACTAGCACTCACATCAGCTGTGTGCTTGGCCATCAAGTGGTATTTCAGACTGGACGTGCTGCGATGATAGCTCAGTTTACAACGACAAAACACACGGATCACTTTAGTCTTGTCAATGGAACATTCAGAATCTTATTGGCATCCACTTCAGGGTCTCACGCTCGCCATCCACTCAAAACGTAACATTACTACTCTTTGGACGGCTCGCAAGCCCAAACAAGTGTGTGTGGCGTGCCTGTCGTTTTGTTTCCGGTCTAGCTAGATCCAGTGTGGTGTTGTAGTTTTTCTAGCATTACTAGTTATTCCAACAGCATGTAACAAAAAACTACCAAGTTTGCTAGGCCAAAAAGAACGTTAATCTTGCAATAAAAAAATGTACGCCGTTAAAATGGGTTTGCGTTAACGCCGTTAATAACGTCTTTAAATGATGGCACTAGATTTTTCATAAAACCAAAGCGCTGAGCAGCTTTACATTTTGAAAATGAAAAGTCACAGGATTACTAAAGTTATAACAATTCATCCTGAAGTAGAAATCCTTATTTGTACCAATTGTATGACGATGCATCCAATAGTTGTTGAGACATTTCTCTAACAAAACAAAACTGGTAACTTGCTGGTGGCACTAGAGTAAAAAGTCAGGGGATTACCAATGTCATTAGGATACATCCACTGAATTCATTTACATTTTCATAGCAATGCATCATGGATGGATGGATGGATAGCTAGATAGTATTTCAAAAATGTTTGTCTCCACACAATTGATTCCGCCTTCATTCAAAAGCAGTTAGTAATACATTATTATTGTATTATCTCCTCTGCAGATTTCAGAGCTACGTTTGCAGAGCCAGCAATTCGAGGAAAAGAATGTGATGCTGTCAGAGAAAAATGCCCAAAATATTTCTGATATGGAGAATCTACGACAGCAGCTGGCAGAGCTGACGAAGGAGAACGAGAGGAGGGAGGTGTACACCGCCGAAGAGAAAAACAAGGTAAAAGAGAGTTTTGTAACAGACTGATGGTCGTGGTGGTGGTAGCGGGTAGTTAATTGGTGGCTGTTTTGTGTTAGCTGGCAGCTTGTGTGTCATCTCTGGAGGCAGAGCTGACCAAAGCTCTGGAGGACACTGCACAGCTGGAGCAGAGGAATACCCAGCTGTCACTGCAGCTCGCTGGCCTCAGAGAGAAGGTGAGCATCAGGCCGTGGACACTTTGATGACAGACACAAAGAAATAAAGCATTACCACCACCAACTCTTGCCATGGAAATGACTTTAAGACAATGCACACGGACTGGAGCCTCAGTCTCATGTCTAAATAAACACAAGTAAAAATAAATATTTAATGTCCTTAAGGTAACTGTAATCCGCTGAGATATTGTAGTGTGGTTATCGCTTTTGCAGTTAACAAAGGATTGTTATTACAACTGTAGTCATCTTCTGGTTATCAGGCAGTCAAAGTGGACTCTATGGAGAGCCAGCTCAACCACCTGATGGAAGAGGGGATGAGCACGGATAAGAAGACTCAGGGCCTCTGCAACCAGTTAGCCAGATCTCAAGAGAGAGTAAGAGAGAGTCTGCTGTAACCCACAGAACCATCTGTACCAATCAATTGCTTTTAAAAATAATTAAACAAATTTGTGAACAGTGTTACTCAGGACCAAATATATTCCTTTCGCCAATCTAGGTCAAGATAATGGATGAAACTCTTCAAGCTTTGAACCATCAAAGTGCTCGTCTTAAGTCAGACCTCCATGTTTTGCAGCAAGAGAGGGATTCCCTCAAACTTGAAGTTTCAGTGCTACACAAACAGCTGCAAAATGTCAACGATAAAGTGAGATTTTTCTTTTGTCAAACAAAAATAGCAGATTGAAGTGCAAAAGTAAAGCAAGAAAAAAAAAATCAAGAAAACTTGACACCATTTTGTACAATCTTTTTTTTTTATTTCCAGTAGATTTGACCTTTTACCTTTTTGTTCAACACAGAACCACGTTTTAGAGATGGCGTTGCACTCGAGCGGTCTCCAGAGTCAGAGCAAGAAGCTGTATAGGGATAAGATGTCTCGGCTAGTGGACCAGGAGCAGCAGCTCCTGAGGCAGGAAAACGAGAGGCTTCAGGCTGAAGTGCGCAACGCCAAAGGAGACCTCATGCAGTCCAGAGAAAAGGTGAGCTGAGGACTACAGCAAACGTAATGATCTGCAGTCAAGATTTAAAATCTTTTTATCTCCCATCATGTAGAAATTCACATTGTTTCAGCAGCAGGGGAGAAGGTGGGGGGGGGGGGTATTAAAGATTCTAGAGTAGAGATCTTCAAGAGGGGAGTCTGAAACCCCTAGGAGGTTCTCAGAGTTGCTACAGGGGCACCTCCAAATTATTGTTAGTTTTTTCAAAAATGTAAATGTCTTAACATGAATCCAACAGATTTTTATTTTTTTTTTTTATTAGCAAATATCCCCGCTATTGATAGACTTACTGGCCTATAGGTAAGGTAGTCACTAAGAGAGCCACCCAAAGATACAGTTCATCCTAACGATTTATTGTGCCGCATGTATGTGTAACATGTGATTGTGATTTACAAAATCATGCCAACATTTATTTTAATAGCTTAGTATTCTATGCACTGCCCTACACCAGTTTAAGATGCAACTTTATTTTATACAATATATGCAGTAGAGTGTCCCTGATCTGTCACTCCTTCAGATAAGGGGTCCTTGGTTTAAAAAAATTTTGAAGACCCCTGCTCTAGAGATACACAAACCAACAAATAAATATAAGTAAAGAGAATAAATAGTTTTATCCTAAATACTGTAGATGGTTGTATTCATGCAAAGTTGTCTTTACACTATTGAAAAGATATTATTGCACATTTATCAGTCCTGGTGTGTGGTCTGTCATGTAAGTGTTCCATTTTCTCACTCTGTCACTGATCTATGACCTCTTTATTTATGTCCACAGGTCCGTCAGCTTGATGCGACCATGCTGTCCCTGAAGCAGCACAAACCACAGAGTCAGTCCGCCCTGGTGAAGGCCTTGGAGCAGGAGAACGCCTCTCTGAAGCAGGAGCTCGAGGCGCAAAAGGAGCTCACCAAGGTATAAATGGCATGCATCTAACCTTTTTTTTTGTTATTTTGGTTTTTCTTAACATGCTGATTATGTGACTGGAATTTGTATTACGTGTGCTTTCTGTGTTTCAGGGATGCGAAGCAGGACAAGGACACACAGAACTGGAGGGCCTTCAACACGAAAATGAGGCACTCAGGGCCCAAATGGCTCGACTGTCTACACAGCTGCTAGAGGTACCAACTTCTCTTATTCTAGTGTTTTTTTTCCTTTTTTTAATGTATTGCATTGTTATTTAAACTGGGATTTTCTTTAATATTTAGAAAATCTCATCCATAAGTGCACAAATTGATGTATTTAAGTATTGTAACCTTTTTTCTGCAATTTATCTTTGTCTTCTTTGCTAAGCTGCTGTAACAGTATAAATGTATATCTTATATTAGATCTTTCATTTTGGTTTTGATTTCAGTTTAGTTTTAGAGCGCATAAGTAGTTTATTTTTATTTTGAGGAATTGATAAGGTTTATTTTTTAGTTTTTCAAGTATATAATACACATTATAATTCATAAGCCTTGATTTACATTAGCTGAAGAGGGTAGGATGAAGCAAATCATGACATCAAATAGGAATACAGGGTTTAACAGCAGCCGGCATCCGCTATGTTGTATTGGTGCCATCTTCTGGTGTAATTAGTTACTGTCATTAAGAAGTCGAACAGAATAGGTCAAAGTAGTATAGCAACCACAGTGGAAATGGAGGGAGTAAACAAAACTGATTTTTTATTTAATTTTTTCCAAACTGCAAGTTTTAGTTAAGTGTGCCTTCAACATACCTTTTTTAAGTTTATATTGGGAGACTTGAATTATAGTTGTGATTAGATCATTGTTAGATAAAATGACATCATACTGTATATATTTCTCTTCAGACCGTGTTGCTGTTTTCTCTTATTTGTCTACTTTGTCCAGACATTTCAGGTTCAATTGGTCGGACTTCTGCCTCCATCACCTCACAGGATGCCCAGGGGACAGCATCGTGGTGAAGATCCAGACAACATGCAGGTACGATACAACCTGAACCTTCCCTGATAGCAGACTCGGGGCAAATGCATGGATAAAAATACATAAGCTAAATGACAGCTGCCTGTCTACATTAAACTCTAGTAGCCTTGCAAATTAAATCATCACTTAAAGGATAAACACATTGATCCTTTTCAAACTACAGGATAAACACATTAAACAGCATTTTCCTGAGTCTGCTTTAAATTTTATAAAGAGCCAAAAACCTAAACAAGCAGTTTAGTACCTGAAGGTTTAGTATCATTGCATGTTTTGGTTTTACATTCATCTCCTGTCATTTTTCTCTCACTGTCATAATTTTTTTAAATGTTTTTATTTTTTTTTGTTGTCATTATTATATAATGTATAATATATAATTATATTCATCATTAATGGTTATAATATGGGAACTATGAACTACATTTCATGTTGGAAATGTATGGGATATAATGGGAGTTAAATGTAAACATACCCATAGTGTTTCTTTCACTCTCACTTTGGTGAAGAAAGTGTGCCAACTGAAACAAATCACTCAATTCAGGTGCTGAAAAATGTATTTTACGTTTTTTGTTTTAATCTGGCCTGAAATTCTAAGAAATGCAATACATCCCTTCATTGTTCTAGCCTGGACCCAAATCCAAAAGATTAAGGGTCTGGCATTGAGTAATGAAAGTCGCCCAAGTCGAGGGGCGGCACCAAGAGTGCATTTGAAAATCTCACTGCACACACTTGGATAACACTACGACCAATCACAACAACACACAGAGCCCCATTCGCTTAGCTACCAGCAGAGCTAACTGGTAGATTAAACTGCTGTCACCTGTTAAGCTCACCTCTGGCCCGCCTATATCAGATACACTGATGTGATTGGTGCCGCTCACCTCTGGCCCGCCTATATCAGATACACCGATGTGATTGGTGCCGCTCTGCTACAAGTGCGTAGTTTATGAACAGCATTTTTCGATGCCAGAGTAACTCGCTGAGCAAATTTCAAATTGTGCTCTTGCGAGAACTCAGGGTTTTCAGGGCAACATTGTTCAGCATCAAAGCAAATATTAATAATACACTTGCTTCAAAAGTGTATAATTTCTCAAACACCTGAGCTGAGTGTCATGTAGTTGTAATAATTCTCATTTAATTTTATTTTCCATTACCATTTTGTTTGAACGCTGGGTTTGCAGTGCTCCTTGTTTTGGTGCTTGTTACAGATCCATCTTACCACCTGTCTGTCCTCACCTCCTTGTGTCGTGTGTGTTTGTAGTGTTTACTTTTTGGGTTTGGTGTTTCAGCATTCAAGGCCGTGTGCTTCTGAACTCACTCTTTATTTGAAGTAGTGATCATCTGGGTGTGGTCTATGAAGGTAAATATGGTGCAAAATGCGAGAGCTTGTAGTCTTGATGTAAGCACATGTAGAATATGATGTGAGATAGAAACCCTGCATCTCTGCCCGCTCTGTTTGCTGAGAGCTCCAAAGTTACAAATTAGTTAAGCACCACATGTATCGGAAGAAGTGTTGCAAAAGTGGAGGCGCGCAGATTCGCCACTCTGTGATGCGAGAGAGCACATACTGTATGTGAAGTTGCAGTAACAGATTTGAGAGGTTGTACTCAAACAGTTGTTAAAAAAAAAAAAAATTTAAATTTTGTATTACAAGTTTGCAGCTGTCATTGTATTTATATGTAAATATCAGTCTACACATTTGAATATTTCTTTTTCTGTGACTTTACATTCACAACACGGGTGTGTGAACATGTTTTTGTGCAAATTTTAACAAGTCAAGATTTTTGTTCTGCAAGTTCTCGTTGTAT
>CM049390.1:18455045-18737545 GCA_026937815.1 Etheostoma perlongum | reverse complement strand
AAAAAGTTCATTTTATTTCTCAGTAATGTACACTCAGCAACCCATCTTGACAGAAAAAAACAGAAATTTTTGCATATTTATTAAAAAACAAAAACTGAAATATCACATGGTCATAAGTATTCAGACCCTTTGTTCAGTATTTAGTAGAAGCACCCTTTTGATCTAATACAGCCATGAGTCGTTTTGGGAAAGATGCAACAAGTTTCTCACATCTGGATTTGGGTATCCTCTGCCATTCCTCCTTGCAGATCCTCTCCAGTTCTGTCAGGTTGGATGGTAAACGTTGGTGGACAGTCATTTTCAGGTCTCTCCAGAGATGCTCAATTGGGTTTAAGTCAGGGCTCTGGCTGGGCCATTCAAGAACAGCCACAGAGTTGTTGTGAAGCCACTCCTTCGTTATTTTAGCGGTGTGCTTAGGGTCATTGTCTTGTTGGAAGGTAAACCTTCGGCCCAGTCTGAGGTCCAGAGCACTCTGGAAAGGTTTTCGTCCAGGATATCCCTGTACTTGGCCGCATTCATCTTTCCCTCGATTGCAACCAGTCGTCCTGTCCCTGCAGCTGAAAAACACCCCCACAGCATGATGCTGCCACCACCATGCTTCACTGTTGAGACTGTATTGGACAGGTGATGAGCAGTGCCTGGTTTTCTCCACACATACCGCTTAGAATTAAGGCCAAAAAGTTCTATCTTGGTCTCATCAGACCAGAGGATTTTTTATTTATCACCATCTTGGAGTCCTTCAGGTGTTTTTTAGCAAACTCCATGCAGGCTTTCATGTGTCTTGCACTGAGGAGAGGCTTCCTTCGGGCCACTCTGCCATAAAGCCCCGACTGGTGGATTGCTGCAGTGATGGTTGACTTACTACAACTTTCTCCCATCTCCCGACTGCATCTCTGGAGCTTAGCCACAGTGACCATTGGGTTCTTCTTTGCCTCTCTCACCAAGGCTCTTCTCCCCCGATAGCTCAGTTTGGCCGGACGGCCAGCTCTAGGAAGGGTTCTGGTCGTCCCAAACGTCTTCCATTTGAGGATTATGGAGGCCACTGTGCTCTTAGGAACCTTAAGTGCAGCAGAAATTTTTTTTGTAACCTTGACCAGATCTGTGCCTTGCCACAATTCTGTCTCTGAGCTCTTCAGGCAGTTCCTTTGACCTCATGATTGTCATTTGCTTTGACATGCACTGTGAGCTGTAAGGTCTTATATAGACAGGTGTGTGGCTTTCCTAATCAAGTCCAATCAGTATAATCAAACACAGCTGGACTCCAATGAAGGTGTAGAACCATCTCAAGGATGATCAGAAGAAATAGACAGCACCTGAGTTACATATGAGGGTCACGGCAAAGGGTCTGAATACATATGACCATGTGATATTTCAGTTTTTGTTTTTTAATAAATATGCAAAAAATTCTAAATTTCTGTTTTTTTCTGTCAAGATGGGTTGCTGAGTGTACATTACTGAGAAATAAAATGAACTTTTTTGATTTTTGGAAAAAGGCTGCAATGAAACAAAGAGTGAAAAATTTAAAGGGGTCTGAATACTTTCCGTACCCACTGTATATATATATATCTATCACATTTTTGCACACTGTCATCAGTGTTTATAAAAGACGCAACATTTCGGTCACAGACCTTCATCAGGCATCACATGCATAATGTGAAAAACACATCTTTATGTTAAAGCCACAGGTTGTAACAACCAAACAAACTGAAACCAAATCTTAAAACACCTGAGACAACTGACACATAACTGATTAAATTAACCTTCCGTAACAAGATTGTTGACAAAATCATAGAAATATTTGACAAGTAGAACTTAAATCTAAAGTAAACAATATATAAAAGAGGAAAATGGAAACCAAATTCAAAATGAGAACATCCCAACAAGATGTCATCGTTCTTTCCTCTAGGGGGAAGATAACTTTCTTATTGCCAACAAAACCTACAGAAGATGTATCAAACGGTTGAAAAAGAATACTCAAAATGTGGTTATGAAAGAATTGTGAACAAAATACTGTATGTACTGAGCGGAACATTTGATATTTGACAAATTTTGGTGACACTGTATCTAAATGACTGCACACGTATCTGGTCTTTCTGTAATGCAGTTTCTTTGCTACATATCAGTTGATATACAGACTGTAGCAATACTGATACAAGCTAATACAGCCTAGTTTAAATTTAAGTTCTCGTAGACTACATCAAACCAGCTTATATTATGGAATTATAAAATCCTTTATCATCTACTTTCTCTAACTTTTCTAGCTGCACAAGAACAGCAAAGCAGACGTGTTGATCAGTGACCTGTATGAGGAGAACACCCAGCTGATGAAAGCTCTGGAGCGAACTGAGCAGCGGCAGAAAATGGCAGAGAAGAAGAACTACCTACTGGAAGAGAAGATCTCCAGCCTGAACAAGATTGTGCGGGATCTAAACCCTTTGCCTCTTCCTTCACTACCATACCATTATAAATGCACATAATGCATCACCAAAAACACCTAAAGATACTCGGGACATTAAAATCACTTGCCATGCCAAATGCAAGTGTCCAAAGTCACACACAAAGTGCACTGCTTATGAACTCAAAAGTCTTTTAACCAATACTTGTCATTGCTTCAACCATTGTACAATCAATGCAACTAAATGCACAAGAAAACTCATTTCTGTTTAATGTCCTCTAGCATGTTTTGACTTGTTAAAGCCGAAAATGTTACTGTTTAAATATGCGGTATGTTTCTTTGTTCATTTTGTTAAGCTTATGTTATGTTGGACCTATGAAGAATCCAGTGTTTGGTTAGATTTTAAAGAAAACAAGGTATTTTACAGTAATTTATAATTTTTTGAATTGTTTTTAAAAGCAGTACCTCTTAGTAACTGAGTAAATATTTTACCATGATACTATATTTCTCTGTTGAGAAAGAGAAAAGCAATGCTGAAGTGCACTTTTTATATAAGTTTTCTTTTGTCTGTTGTCAAAGAGATGAATTGTGTTAATCTGTCTTCCCTTCTCAAGTCCTTATGTAAAGAAGAAACCAACCTGTCAGTGGTATAATCATGGAAACAGAACAGTCAAATAACCCACTGACCTTCTTAAAGTGTTTGCTTTTCATGTTACACCTGAAGTTACATAAGTGAATGTCAAGTGGAAATGCTTTCAGTTTCTGGAAATCAAAAAATCAAATTGCAAAACAATATATACAATTTTAAATGTAAAGCTGTGCCATTATGAATGTTTTAGATTAAAATGAAGGACCTTGTCTTTATAATGAAGCATGAGCACTAAAGCTGTAAACAGGGTATAAATGAGATATATGGATGATGTCTGGTTGGAGTTCTTACTGGATTGATATTTTATTTTTTTTCTGTGCTGCTACAGGTTCATCGGCCTATTGGTGTTTATGCACTAAGTAGATTTTATCTTAAGTGCTGTGTTGCAATTTTAAGGTAATTGTACATGCTTATTTATTATATTTGATGTTACTTTATACTTCACAACATTTCAGAAATACAGATTTGACCTTTTCCTCCACTGCATTTATTTAACAGCTAATAGTTTTTTTAAAAATAGTTTTTCACAATATTTAACACAGTTTTGCTTACATGTAAATTAATGAACAATAATGATGTAAATCTACTGTATACATCACTGACGGGCCATTCTGCAAAGTGCATATTTTGTATGTATGTTGCAACATAATGTAATGTTTTTATAACATGTTTCTAGTATTGATGTACTTCAGTATTATTGCCACTTTGGATACTTGCATATATCTATCTAATATTACTTTATACTTCTACTCCACTACATTTCAGAAGTAAAAATTTTTACTTTTTACTCTACACTTTAACATAATATTAAACTATATACACTTTCCACAATATTTTACATACATACATTAACATAAGCATGTGATATATGATTTTGTATACAATATGATACCCAGCTCAACCTCGATCTACTTCTACAACACTTAAGTTTAGCTTACGTATTTACTTTTGATATTTGCATTACATTCTGTTTCTATTTATGTACTTTTACTTGTGTGACATTTTTAATGAAGTCTTTTTACTTGTAATTAATGTATTCAGTGTGGTATTTCCACTTTGACTCATGCTCATAGGGTGAATGTAATTGACAGAAAACATTTTTTTCCTGTTCTCAGTTTAAAATCAAAACCAACATATTTGTTACTTTTCTGTTAAATATGTGGCATAGGCCTATATCGATGAACTGTGCAGCTCAGTTGTCAACATGATGTATCCGCTTGCAGAGGGCGAGTTACCAAGTAGGCAGGACCGTAACGTTACAGGAATCATTCCCAGTAAGGACCAGCGGTGAGAGTGTTACGTTACAAGTCCCAGTAATGACCAGAGAAGGGAGTGCACCGTTACAGTAGCTACCTATTCCCAGTGAGGACCAGCGGTGAGGGTGTAACGTTACAGTATTCCCAGTAAGGACCAGAGGAGGGAGTGGAATGCTGCTCAGTGCGGACTGGACCACAGGAGGAAAGAGTCACCCAGTAGCTCAAGTTAGCTGGCTAACTTGCTGCTAGCCAATCTAAAGCTTAAAATGTTTACTTTCCGCGCTGTGCAAACTCAACGGGATGGTTGCAGAGCCAAAGGGTTATGCCATGACGTTTGTTGTTGATGTTTCCGAGCCTTGAGTTATGCTCTCACGAAAGAAAAGTAAAAACGAAGCGTCGAAACCAGCCGAGGTACACGGGAAATATGTGAAGAAGGAAACTTCGCCGCTTCTGGGAAGTAAGCGCAACAAATTTACCAGCTAGCCAAAGTTAGCGACAGTTAGCCAGCTAGCGATACTTTAGTGTCAATAAGTAGCAAGCTATTAATAGCCAACGTGTTTGTGTGAATGTGTGAAAACATATTGCCACATTGTGACTTACAAACGTACAACTGTTTAATCGCGTTGTTGTATACCGTAAACAATTGCAACCTGGTAGTTAAAGTGCTAGCTAGCTAAATCATCAGCTAGCTAGCTACATTAACGCCAGCTGTAGTGTCAAAGGAAAGTTGAGCGATACTGGTAACTAACGTTACAAATTCAAAACTAACCTGTTTCCTTTATTTGTGACTGATTCCTGGGCTACATGTGGATAGTTTACTGAAATCAGATTAGCTAAATTAGCTTCCGATTCGGCAGTTAAGGTTAGGGGAAACAACTTACATTGCTGAGCGACGGATCCTCCGTTCTTTTTGCACACATAACTGTTGTAAAAGCGTTTTAGACATTTTAGGTAACTCGTTAACGCTGTATGAAATCCACTTTGAAATTTGTCAAAGCTTTATTCTATTTGTGTAAATGTTATTAAAAGAGATTTAAGATTTTTTTCAATTGTATACCACTTTGGACCAGGTCTAAAACAACAAACCTTATTCCTGGACTTGTCAACAAAAAACACTATTCCTGGACTCAGGATTACGTTTTACCAGAGAAGCTAAAGATTCTTTAAAGCACAGTTTTAGTCAGTCGTTCTGAAATGTAGTGGAGTAAGTAAATACTCAAGTGTAGTTGTAAAAGTACCTTCAGACTGTATGTAAGCATAGTAAGTACTTAGGTACAACTGCTGTGTTAATATGTTGACTGATATTGACATTTGCACTTGCCTTGTTTACCTGGTTGCAGCTCTTATGCCTTCATTCATCCGCCATGGACCCACTATTCCCAGACGCACAGAGGTCCCTCTGCCAGATATGGGGCCCTCTGCCTACCCTGTGGCACCCACCCGGGAGCCAGTGGTGTCCCGCAACAAGAGCTTTCTCCGTGCCCCTGTGCAGAGGCCTCCTCATGAGGTGGCCCGCAGAGAGAGCCACCGCATGTCAGCACCTCCATACCTGCCTCGCAGCCAGGGAGACCTGTCTCACGAGTACGGAGGCTCCTCACAGTCCTTCCTCACAGACGTGAGCCCCATGTCTGAGAATGGAGATGCCACCCGGTATTACTACCCCTCTGAACCTTATTATGACAACCAGCAGCACCAACAGCAGCAGCATCAGCAACGCCAGCCCAGGAGGGTCCCGGACCGCTTTCCTGAGGACTATAGATACTATGATCACAATGAACACAACTTCCAAAGACTTCCGCAACAACACACTCCTCCAGCTCAAAGCAGACCTCCTTCAGGTAAACAAGGTGTTTTGATTCTCACTTTTAACAGTATTAGTTTAGATATTTCTTCTTTATAAGAAAGTAAACAAGTGGCAGTGGCAAGAAGTTGGAAGCAAAAAAGAGTTCAAAATGTGACAAAGATCAGGAACTCCCTTATTGAACTGCAGACATGGTTTTGGAAAGTACATGGCAAGCAGGCATAGTCTCTTGAGGGACTAAATTGGTATGGCTTTTCTTTGCAAAATTTTGAGCTACGAAAGCGTTTGAGGATGAGTAAGCAGGTCTACAACCTTTCAGATTAGTCTTTTGGGGACATTTTTGGGAAGACATTGCTAATTTATGGCTACAAATAAACTTTTAGTAGCAGTACTAATGTATGATTGCTTTTTTGAAATGTCAAAGTATTATGTATTGGTTTTGGACAATTCATAGGCCACTGTGAAAGGAATGCAAGCCATTGGTTGTCACTGAAGAGCTCAAATGAGCATATTTTATTTCAGTTTTCCGGAGAGATTAAATCTTTTTTAAATTACTGCTTTTTATTGTAAACATTAGTATGATGTAAGTGTGTAGTTTCCATGAGATGAAATGCTTCGGGGGGTCACAGGAATTTTCCAACCCACTCCAAACGATAGAGAACCTTTTATTATGTGGCTGACTTGTCAATGTCGTGTACATGGTTTAGTATTTTGTCAGGCCTGTCTAGCGCGTGTCTCGGAGCCTTGTTTGCAGTGAAGTTAAACAAGCTTTAGGGGCTCTGCATTTTTCATCTCTGTTTGCAGAATATTTTTGCCAGCAAACTAGCAATTTGCAGACCGCCCCCAGTCAAATGTCTCAGCTTCAGAATGTTTGCTTCTATGAATCATCTGTGTACATAGATACATTGCACATGTAAGGTTAATGCACTAAGTGGTAAGCAGAGTTGTTTGAAGGAGTCATCTATCTCAGCTCAGTCAGCTGATGCATCTATTTTAACAGGAATTGCAATTATTTTGTTCTGTAAAAAAATCTTTTTCCACAAAAAATGGCATTAAAGGAAATAAGATGCAGTTTGAAATTATACAAGATATATATATATATATATGTATATATATATGTATGTATATATATGTGTTGAGCTTTTTATACATTTTGTTTAGAAAATATCTGGCAATTTACTAGCCTTTATTTTTAAATAGAAATGGTTAAAAACTGTATTAACACCATTTACACCATGTAGTTTCACCATTTGTTCTTTTTTTTTGTAGATCACACCAGATCTTCATGAGCATTTGATTAGTTTGTCAAGTGCATTGTCTCCCCCATTTTTTATTTCATTTTATCACTTTCTATTACCACAAGCATTTTCTTTAAATGTGCTCATTGCAAAATGTAACCAGTTTCTGGAAACTGTTTGAAAAAAATATTTTCTTTTTTTTGCAACAGAAATCAACACCAAGTTGTGGATGCAGGGAAAATACATTTGTGTTAAAATACAATTTACACTGGTAGGGTCCTTTCTTAAAAAAAAAACAAAAAAAAATTTGTTTAAAAAAAAAAAGAAGTTGTTAAGAAATGAATGTAATATGTTATGAATAATTATAAAAACATATTGTGAAAATGCTTACTTTCTATATCTTAGTTTATACTTTTTGCTTTATACTTGTTGATCTCTTTTGATTTATACTTTTGTTGATCACTGACTCCATTTTTATCAGGTAACCCACTTAATTTCTTTAGTACTGCCTCACCAGTTGTAAATATAGTAGTATACTCTCGACTGTAGCCAGTGAAATTCCTGTGATGCATTGAGCTTTAGAGCTGCAGTGAGTGTGGCTCTCTGCCATTTTTCGAGGAAAAGGGCAAAGATGATGATGATGATGATGAGGTGGTGGAAGAGGAGGAGTGCATTTTTGCGGAGCGCTCGCACATTCCGTCTCTTCACTCAGCAGCTGGCAAAAAGTTCCAGCTCTGTTGCTGTCACTCTCGTGCAGAATTTATCAGATTGTAGCTGCCATTTTGCTGAAATTCCTTGTACATTCTGCTGTGTTTCAACCCTTTCTGGGTCCCTCCAGGCTCATTTGGTTTTAAGTCATGATAGGGCTCACTCAGTCTAACTCATCCACACAGCTGTTGGATCAAAATTCCTTGCTGACATTATTCACCAATAAAAGTACAGGATGTGTTGAATTAAACCACTCTGCTGTCTGCTCTTAGAGAGTGTTTGGAAGTTCAGTGGTTTGTTCTTTTCCCGGTGAACGCTTCTGTGTGTATGTCTGGCCATGCAGAGATCTCTGCCTTCCTGTCCAAACGTAACAACACTCCCATTTCCTACCATTCATCAGATGATGTCGGTCAGAATAAGATGATCTGTCACAACAGTAAAAACAGTTAAAACAGTCACTCCTGTCCACAACCACTGCAATACTTAAAACTGCATTCCTGCTTCAAGTAGGGATTCATTGCATTCCTCCCATATTCCGATCTATGTAATGTTGCCACATCAGAATGTTCTTTTTAAAGGCTGTACATCCCTCTCTTTCAAATGACATGTTCCCACACATGCTGTTTTTAAGAAATTTCCCAACCTATTTTTTCTTTCCCAGCGGAGCTGTTAGCTGGCAGCTGCCCTGCTGTATATTTGGTCAGACATATCTCCCTCTCCCTCTAGGTTTCTAAAAAAAAAAATGTTTGTTTTCCTCAGGCATAGGTCGAATACAGGCCAAGTCCCTTGGGAACCTCTCCAGTCTTGGAGAGGACCTCCCCTTCCGGGCGGCTGGACCGTTGACTGGACCATCCGTGGCAGGAAGTACTACATTGACCACAACACAAACACTACACACTGGAGCCACCCTCTGGAGAGGGAAGGGCTCCCTCCGGGCTGGGAAAAGGTGGAGTCGGCTGAGTTTGGGGTCTACTATGTGGATCACATCAACAAGAGGGCACAGTATCGACACCCCTGTGCTCCGAGGTACAGTATGTCGGTGTAGAAAGAGAGATATTTTGTGTTTTTATAGAGCCAAATTGTTTCACTTCCACTTATTTATCTCTTCCACACAGCCCTTAATGCTACCAATTCCTGGAGCAATGAACACACACACACACACGTTTTTATTATTTATAGTATACTATACTCTTTTTTTTTTGTTCCAGTGTACCTCGCTATGATCAGCCTCCACCATTACCGCCTCCTGTGACCTATCAGCCACGCCCTGCAGAGAGAAACCAGCCGGTGCTGGTGCCAGCTAACCCGTACCACACAGCAGAGATCCCAGACTGGCTGCAGGTGTACGCCCGTGCCCCACTCAAGTGTGTACTATTATGTATACTACATACAGTAGACTATTACTTTTCGTCACTTTACGTGACATGTCAATGTATTTTCTTTTACAAAGTTACTTAGTCTGACACAATGGTCATTAGGCGCACTAATGTACCAGGCGTGACATGCTCAATTTTCACTTTACATTGTTTATTGTTAGCCAATCCCCCAAATACAAAGCACATTGTGTGTATTCTTAAGGTCTTAAATATATGTTCAATGAATTTCCAACTATGCAAAACTTTTATTTTGATTGTTAAAATCAAACCTGCACATCAGCAAGTGTTCTTCCTCTCCTCTTCTTTTGAATCTTTCTATCTTTTCCACCAAATATTAATATGTGTAACCTCCCTCAGTTTAAATGTGTATTGGGCTTGTGGCCAGTTGTCTTTTTTGTTTTTTTCGTAGTAGCCTACTGCTAGACTGATATATCGGCCAGAATAAGGTTATTGCAGATATATATATACAGTGCCTTGCGAAAGTATTCGGCCCCCTTGAACTTTTCAACCTTTTAACACATTTCAGGCTTCAAACATAAAGATATAACATTTTTATTTTTTGTGAAGAATCACCAACAAGTGGGACACAATTGTGAAGTGGAACGAAATCTATTGGATATTTTAAACTTTTTTAGCAAATAAAAAACTGAAAAGTGGTGCGTGCAAAATTATTCGGCCCCTTTACTTTCAGTGCAGCAAACTCACTCCAGAAGTTCAGCGAGGATCTCTGAATGATCCAATGTTGTCCTAAATGACTGATGGTGATAAATAGAATCCACCTGTGTGTGATCAAGTCTCTGTATAAATGCACCTGCTCTGTGATAGTCTCAGGGTTCTGTTGAAAGCGCAGAGAGCATCATGAAGACCAAGGAACACACCAGGCAGGTCCGTAATACTGTTGTGGAGAAGTTTAAAGCCGGATTTGGATACAAAAAGATTTCCCAAGCTTTAAACATCCTAAGGAGCACACAAAATAAATATCAATTGTGTCCCACTTGTTGGTGATTCTTCACAAAAAATTAAATTTTTATATCTTTATGTTTGAAGCCTGAAATGTGTCAAAAGGTTGAAAAGTTCAAGGGGGCCGAATACTTTCGCAAGGCACTGTATATATAAAGCAATGTGCAGCAGAGTGCTGCTTTGGAGGTGTGTGAGTGTTTATTTGTGCTTTAGAACATAACCGGTGTGTAACAATCAAAAAATGATCTTTTACTCCTCCGATTCATGGCTTTGTTCGAAGCTTCTTGCTTCATTTACTCTCTAGCTCGCTCGACCACTACTGCTTGCTCAACCACCGCGGCGCTCTGTCCGCTGCCCAATTTTGAATGCTGTGTGTTCACAAACAGTAAGCGATACTTCCTACATATTATACATTTTAATAAGAAATTGCAGTACAGAGATGCCAAACAGGTTTTATGTAATTTGGTGACACCGGCACCAATACATAGTTTGTCAGGAAGTTCTCACACGTTTATTTTTTAACTTTAAAATGTTGCACTCTGTTTGTACTGTATCTTGGTTGCATTGGAAAGAACGTCCAAATATCATTTTCAGCCACAGAAATCCAGTAACGGTCGGGCAGTAGTTGGTAGAATAAGAGGTACAAATATTACAGGCATTGTCGTCCAACACTTCACAAAGTTCCTTTTTACAGTACCATAAATGTCTTCTCCTTTACATCAGGTATGACCACATCTTGAAGTGGGAGTTGTTCCAGCTGGCAGACTTGGACACGTATCAGGGAATGCTGAAGCTGCTCTTTATGAAGGAGCTGGAACACATCGTCAAATCCTACGAGGCGTACCGGCAGGCGCTGCTGTCTGAGGTGGAGGCTCGTAAACAGCGGCAGCAGTGGTACGCCCAGCAGCCCAACAAGAACTTCATTGGGAACATGTGATGTGTATGTGCAGCGGGGACGTCTCGCTGCCACACCTCTCTGAGGTTTCCACAGTTTGGGAGCGGTCAGGGTTTCTTTTAAAATCACGATTGACTCTTAATTGCCTCTTTACCAAACACATCTGTGCCTTCGCTTGATCCAAATATATCAGCCAGGAAATCAAGACACGCATTGGCTGGGGCCCCGTCCCCTCCATGTGACACTCAATTTATGAATGTCCTTGTGACTGAAAAAAAAACACTCCAGTGAAGAAGAAGAACCTATCATGTGCTACATCTGGGGAGACTGCTTGTGGTGCCATTCACAGCCTTTGCCCTGACAATGGAAATGCTGGATGGATTTCTTTTTAAGACTGAGGCGAACAGAGTCTGAAAAACGATGGATATTTGTTCAAAAACATGAGATTGTGCCTTTTTATTAAAATAAAACGCAGCACTCCGTCATTTTTTTCCATGGGAGAAAATGGCAGGCAGCTTCTTCTAATTTGTTTCTATATGAAATACTTCATAACTATTTTTTTTCCTTTGCTGTGACACCCTCTTAAACTAAAACCACACTCTTTTACATTAAACAAAAAGTGTCGTTCTCTTTCTTTTTTTATGAAATATCCTTTATAAGACAATCCACCAAAACTTTAACAGATATTTAAGTTTTGCTATGAAACGTCTTTATTTAAAGACCTTTTGTTGGAAAGCATCACATTTTGATGCAGTGGTTTGAGCATCTCTTGGCTCTAGGCATTACTGTAAGTCAGGAATATTCTCGTGTGTATAATGAAACAAATAAGCTACTGGAACTTTATAAAACACTTCAGAAGACACATTAAATTTGCCAAAAAAGTACATTTCAACGTGTCCTTGTTTTGTTCTTTCTGGATGTTTCTTGCCTTGGTAATGCCTTATTGTTATGGACTGACACGTCTCATCTGCAGAAGAAGTGCAGTTTCTTGGAGGCGTATTCTATTGACCACTAATCAATCCGCTTAAGCCGTTGTAGGATACTCAACTGTAGGAGAATTGTTTTGGATTGGAAGTTTTGTCTTGTAAAGACAGGTGCTAGCTTCCAATCAATTCTCTCACTAAGGTGAAAAAGACATGCTTTATGACATACTTTAAAAATGTCCAATGAAAGCTATTTTCACAGTGAAATAACAGAAAGTGTTTAACAGGACCTGTTTATGCGAGTGTCTATGCATTCAACATTTCTGAATGTCCTAAAAGGGTTTCTGATTAGGTAACAGTGGCATAGGTTTGTAAATAACCTTCTCTTCAATGCATCCTTTACTATGCAAGAAAGTCTCAATCACATGTTTTAAGGGTGGTGTTTGTACATATCTGAGTTTGTGGATTCCAAATACAGGACATGTGTAATAAAGCCTGCAGTGAAGAAGAAAAAATACACTTGTGACTGTACGGTTGTTTGCTCTTGCGGTCTGTTCACTTGCACATGGAGCCTCAGACATCATTTTTAGACTTTATTATTGCAAAAACTGAAAAATACTGTTTGGAAACATGTTAGATAATGCTTAAATCTCATCTGAATGTGTAATGATGTAAGTTAATTGAACTTTTATGTGGAAAAGACAAACTAATCAGATACAAGTATTTCTGTCTTAAAAGATGTCTGGAGGCTAATCTCTAATGAAATAACTCAAGTCTTAGTTTTCATTCATTTGGTCCAACTTTATTAGTTATTTCCTTGTAAGTGAAATTGCAATGCATGTGCGGAAACTGAGCAGTGTTGACTTGGAAGAGGTTGATTCATTTGACCTTTCAGTACGCCGAGGCTCCCACCAAATCCCGAGATGATTTAAGAGTGGATGGGGCGGCTTCAGGAATGAATAGTTAAATCCAAGAATAATAGGTTGTGTTACATTTTCTTCTCTTAACAGATAATATCTTCAATTACCATTTTAATTTGGAGTGTAAACACAATGTAAACAAATGCTACTTTTCTGACTTACGAATGGACACTCCAACACAGCCATGAAGAGAGTGGATCTCAAAACCTTACGAATCTTAGACTGGACTTAGATGGTTCTTTGTGTGAAGGCCTCACTGATGTTGATTATATATTGTGGAAGACTCAAGAAGCCACTCTCTTGCAGTGCTTTTAAATTTCCATCCTTGAGGTCAAACCTCAGTATAAACTTGCTAAATATGCATAACAGTGTTCCTGCACTGTTGGTGACCAGAAAAAAGAAAAACCAGTTCAATGCTGCAGCTGGATGTGATGCAGACATTTTACAGTGAGCTCTATGATTCCAGGCTATTCAGTGAGCTAAAAACAATAACCACAGTTATACAAATGTACAGTAACAGTCTACAAAGCCAAAGTATTCAAACACCAAAAAATCCTGTCGCTGATACAAGTCTTCTGCTTACAAATGCAAGCTGTTTTGGAAACGCACAACAACGAAAATATCGGGGGCCTGGCTTCCTTCACCGTGCAACAGTTTTTCACAGATGATTCAAGTTAAGTCTGTGAAGATGATACAAGAGATGTGGAATGAGGATCTTTTTTTTTTTCCAAAGCAGGCCTGTCGCCCCGCCTAATAACAACTAGCTTTGATTCCTCAGTGGCCACAGAATAGCTACATTCCTCGGATTTGCTCGAACATTCAGTGAGAAACACAACAATGGTTTCACCCACCACCTCTACGTCACAATGGAAACCAAACACGCTCTTTCCCCTCGACCTCAAAGACCAAACGCACATAAAGAGGATCACTGCGTAATTACAAAACTGCAAGCAGACTACAAAGTGAGACATAATGTCAACTATGTTGTGTAAACTTTGAACTATTGTCTTTTTGTCTTTTCACCCAGTGCTGTTATTTCAAAGTACAGTCCATGTCGGCACAAAGCAACTCCCTGATGCAGAAATCCACCTACAAAACAAAACAAACTGCATACAACTAATAAAACAAGCCATTGAGTGTGTGCATTTAGCAGGAGGCAGGCAGCAGTAGATGTGAAATCATTTTTACATGTTATGGCACAATACCACTTTGTCACAACCATTAAAACGCAATGCTTTTATAAAGTATACCTGGTTTAAGAGCTTAAAGATGACAAACATTAACCACTTACCATGCTGATGGTGCTTGTAATGCTTCATTAATAAACATACAGTACATATTTTGGCTTTCAAACATCGCAGATCATAGATATTGTTTCTTATAAACGCCACTAAACTTCAAAGAACAAGTCACAAATGGGGATTTCACAGATTTGGCTATACTTTGAAAATCATCGTCCTGACAATTAAATGATGGAGAGGGAAAAAAAACCCTGTCTGTTGTGAAATCAACAGCTGACTGGAGGTCGGACATGCTGAGGTCTCCTTGAGGAGAGCCTGCAGTATCTGTACAGGTGATATTTGATCACAGACAAAAAATGAAACAGTGAATTAAATGGCATCCATCCTTTGAAAACAAGCACCCACTGATAGGATGCTCGGACACTGCCTATACATGAACATTACACAGTCCGTTATAAGGTTTAAAGTAGTGGATGTATTGGTGGGCAGCACCAGCCAATACCAGAATAAAAGAGTGCCTGATGGGTGAGGATGTTCCTCCTCCTCTTCCTCCTCACCATGAAGTCCCTGCTGTATTCTGTCTTATCTAATCAGTCCCTCTTCTTGTCCTGCTCCTCTGCATCCTTGTCCACCTGAGGCCCGCCGGGGGAAGGCGTGGTGGTACAGGTGCCTGTGATTGGCTGCTACATTGTACAGCTTGTAGAGAGCCTGTGGAGCAGAGACCAGAAGCGGTATTGGTTACAGGCGGAGGGTTTAACTCCCAGAGATCGCTTAAAATAATGTCAAGGTCGGAATGCAGTCGACGAGGAATGTGGATGGGTAACGGTGACGAAAGTAGCAAAGAAAGTGACACATAAAGTTAAAAAACAACAACATTCCAATGTGTACTATCATATTTATTTGCATGTTGCTCTGAGGATACAAATGTCTTTGAAAATATTCCCACTTTGATTGTTCCACTTACGTCATTTGTGCTTCCCTGCAAAGGCATTAAAAGAAAGAAAGATACAGTGTGAGCACATACATGCACATATAACATAAAGCATGTTCAATAACAATTCATTATTGCTGTAAATGGATCTGGCTTTAGTCTCTCTGCCACTGATTTAAAGGAGATTGTTTCCCTCTAGTGGTTTAAAGTACGTATCACCTAATGTACTTTGTATCTGTGTATCTGTGTAGTTGTAAGATAATAGGAAGAGCGTACAGTATTTGTCTCTGCTGTAATCCGCGGAATAAACAATGACAAAAATGATCATTACCATAACTTTGACTCACATGTTTTACTATTTAAGATAAATTAAAAACCTTTGAAATATTGGCTCTGTTGTGTATGCAGTACATTATCTAACTATGTATAACATCTGCGTTGCTCCTTAAATATCTGACTGTAGTGATTTGGGCTCAGTTAAAAATTTTAAATCTAGTCCTAAAACACATTTTTTGGCTCTCTTTACTACAGCTCTTCTTACTTTTACATGATGTGCAAACAAACTGTATTTCTGTTCACTTCATCATGTGGAAATGTTAATTTTCGTGTTTTTGTATCTGAAGAAACTCCTTGAAAATGGGAGTGTATCCTCAAATGTGTTTTTTTTATATCTCTCTGTTATGGCTGTGCACCTAATCCAACTTAGATTTTGGCTCCTAACGCTCACAGAAACAATGTAATGGAGAAAATTTTTTTATTATTTTGTATTTTGTTTGTATTTTGATTTGTATTTAATCTGTACTCTTTTCAAAAGATTTTGAAAGGGCACTTCAACAGATCAATCTTATTCGGTGATATTATAATTGTTGTGTACTACTGTTTAAACATTTAAATAAAATTTATTTTATTATTTATTTTATGGAGAATTCAATAAGTTCACTGGGAAAAAGTATTAAGCGAAATTTCGCAGTTCAAGGTGTTTTTACTGTTGATTTGTTTAGCTGTTTCACTGTTTTTTTTTTAACTTCAACAAATGTAACATATTTCCAAAGGTCAGTGAGTAATCACGTTAAATAATCCAGATTTCAATGTTGACCAACATAATCGTGATTATGATATATTCCATAATCAAGCAGCCCTACTGTCTGTATTGTGAGTAAGGACTCTTGCTGTCTATTTTGCAACATGGTGAGTATTGATTCAAATATTGATCAACTTAGACAGCCAGATGTATTCTTAACTTCATAAATGTTCACGTGTTGGTTGAATTACCTGGTCCCACAGTGCACCGGCCACCTGGTCAATGACGGCGCCCAGTTCTCGGTATTCCCCGGAGTAGCGGATGTAGGCCCAGGTGCAGAGAGTGATCAATGCCAGACCCAGGATCATGTTACACAAGCTGGCAATGACGTCCACGCCCACAAAGCCTGTGATGCCCGCAGCCACGTACATGACAAAGATGACTACAAACAGGGTGGCCGGCGTGCGCGCGGCGTGGAAAATGTTCTTAGAGTCATTGTGCTTGATGTACTGGACAAACACCTCGTCGATTTCTCCCTCCAGCTGCTGCAGGTAGCGGCGGCTGAACTCCTCGCCTCCCATCTTCTTCACGCCCCGAAACACCTGCAGGGCCTCCTCCCTGATGAGGCTGTGTCGGGTCTGAAGCTCGCTGGGGGCCAGGAAGGGCCGGTCCCCCCCACAGACCTGGGAACAGAAAGGAGGAGGATTAGTCAGCCCAGGGACGGTTTGGGATATACTTCAAAATCCTGTTTTCACCTACCGTCTCCATTTTCTTGTTGTACAGATCCTTTGCGGCTGCTACTGCTGCCAAATTATTCGCCTCTGCTGTGGCCTGAGAGGAAGCAGATCAAAAATATAGTAATTATTTATTTAAAGGTAATATAAGATCAAATAAAACAACATGAACTTTATTGATCTTGTGCAGGGAAATGCGCACAGTCACAACTTAAAAAAAAACTAAATTAGTATAGACATTTTAAGCATATAGTGTATATAAATAAAACATGCAAATCAAATAAAATGTACTGAATACTATATACACCAACATTAATAGTAACTTGAAAGTGTATTGAGACAAAAGTTGTAGAGGAAGTAGCAATAAAAATGAAGTTGATTGAGAAATGTACCTGCAGCATGGACTTTGGATGTGGCAGTTCCTCACCTTGGTAAATTTTGATGTATGCCTAAAATAAAGAAAGGGATGACAAAAAGCATTAAAAGTAACAGAACTGGTAACATTTAGTAATATAAATATGTTGGACTTAGTCACAGTGTGCAGAAACATAGTCCGAGATTAATGGTTACTAATACTCATAAGAAAGAGTCCAGTGTTTGTTTCATGTGAACTAACATGCCTCTTTGTTCTGACCTTAAAGTACTCCAACAGGCCCCTGCAGGTGATTTTGCTGCCGTTGATCTCCTTCACGTCGATGTTACGAGGACTGAGAAGCCACGGGACTAGAACCTTCAGGTTGTTGATGAACTCGCCGTCAATCTCTGGACGGGGGAGGACAAGCAGCGGCTGGTGAACACTACGGTATGTGCTGAAATTCAGCAGTCTTTGCTCTGTTATGTTCAGCTTATGTTGTACAATGGTCTCTATATTTTGCAGCCTGTGCTTTTGAAAGAATATAGTCATAAACCAAAAGTATTGGACAATTTAAAATTTCGACCTGATAATAGATTTAACCCTTGTGTTGTCTTTCATTCAACCATGCATCGTCCTCCCAGGTCGAAACTGAAAATCTATTTTGGCATGACTTTTTCCCTACCATGTATAAACACCACTGACACAAACTCATTACTAGCTCTACACTTGTTTTTGGCATTCATGGTCAATAAACCTCATTTATAGGAAATTATACCTAATTGTTGAGTTAAAAAGCAGACATCATGATTTTTTTAGACTAATATTAACCCTTGTGTTGTCTTCCAGTCAAAATTGAAAATCAACACTTGTGTTGACACTTTTTATCCATATTTTTAACTTTTTCTTACGATTTTGTCCATATAACACTTTTGATGCTTTTTTTGATGTTTAACACTACATAACACTAACTTATTATCTTTAGTTTTACAGTTATTTTTGGAATTTATGGTCAATAAACCTCATTTATAGAAAATTATACCTAATGTTTGAGTTAGAAAAGCAGAAATTAGGAATTATTTAGACTAAAATTAAAGAAATGTATGTTGATGGATAATCACAGACTGTTATATGTCAACTTTCACTCAATACTATTTCAAAAATTTGTTTTCAAATAAATATAAAATTGAATAAGACGTCCCAGAATTCATGAAAGTAGAGATTTGTACTTGCCAAAGAGCGTGAATCAATCATGTTATTTTGGGGAATTACAAAAAACATTGATATAGGAAAATGGGTCAGTTTGATCCGAGGACAACATGAGGGTCAAAGGAAGGATAATCACAGAATGGCATATGTCTACGTTCAGTCGAGATATTGTTTCAAAAAATTTCAATTCTTTTTCAAATGCTACAAAAATAGAACAAAACAGAAAATTCACTGAAAGTAGATATTTTTGTTGTATTTGAGAAGCACATGAGAAGTTGTATAGAATGATCTGTGTTATTTTTGGGAAATCAAAATTAGGTAGTTAAAAAGAAACCCATATTTCTGATATAGACATTTAGACAACAGGCCAAATTTGACAACACATGGGTTAAAGTCATGGGATTGCTAAAGGTATTACAATTGAGGTATATGCCAACTTTCATGGCAATCCTTAAGACATTTCCTTGAGACATTTCACAACAACAACAAACCTGTGGTGGCGCTAAAGAAAAAGTCAGAGGATCCATAAAGTCAGTAGAAATCATCCTGTGAGAAACATGATGGGCTCTATAAAGTTTCACATCAATCCATCCAAACGTTGTCAAGACAGTCAGTGGATTTTTTTCCTCATTTAAATGCCTCCATTTTCACCAGATCACACACAGTCAGAAAACGTTTCGACAAGAAACTATTCTGTGTTCATTGAATGAAATATGTTATAAGACAGAGAAAGTGTACCTATAATTCTTCCGTCAAAGTGTGGGTTGGTGGCCACTTTGAGGCCTGGGTGAGGCATCAGGAAACAGGAGATGTTGGTGAAGCAGGAGTGGATGTGTTTACGCACGTTCTGCAGCTCTTCATGCTGGTTCTCTGAAATCTAAACCACAAAAATAACCACATGTATTAGTATATTACTTTGGTCTGATCAGCCTCATGTGGATCTGTCCAGCGATTGTTTAAAACAACACGATATCAGTCCCAACTGACCTTAAGTCTCTTCTCAAGGAACTTCATGCCTCCCTCCTGTCCGTAGGGAAACTCATATGGAAAGCTCCAGTCTCGAACGAGGAAAATCATGGACTGAGACCAAAACAAAGCAACCATGTAAGTCTTGTTATTGACTTGTTCAAACAGTTTTTAAAGATATTTTCTGGGGAATTTTAGCCTTTAATAGACAGGTAAGGGGGGAGAGAGAGGGGGAAGACATGCAGCTAATAGCCGCAGGTCGGACTCCAACCCTGAATCGCTGCGTTGAGGCCTGAGCATCTCTATTTGGGCGCCTTCTCTACCAGGTGAGCTACGCAGGCGCCCTTTAGATCCTTTACTTAAAGGTGCTCTAAGCGATGTTGTGGGTGACGTTACTTCTTGTTGACGTTCAAAGTATTTTCAAACAAAACCAGACTAGCTCGCCCCTCCCTCCTCCTCTTCCCGTCCCCTCCCCCTCCCTTCTGTGCTTCCGTGCACCAACCCCCACCCTCAACTCTTTCTTGTCGGTTATTGGCTGGAACGCTGGAACACTGTTTGTGTATGCTTCGTGGTGCAGGTGGGCGCAGTTTATTTTTGTTGCCGTTGTAGACCCTAGGCTGTCTACAGAGACCACGATTTATACAGTGTGTTCTTGGGACAGGCAGCTAGCAGATAGTGAGATGTTTTTTACAGTGTGTTCTGGGGACAGGCAGCTACAGATAGTGAAGAGATGTTTTTTACAGTGTGTTCTGGGGACAGGCAGCTACAGATAGTGAAGAGATGTTTTTACAGTGTGTTCTGGGGACAGGCAGCTAGCAGATAGTGAAGAGATGTTTTTTTACAGTGTGTTCTGGGGACAGGCAGCTAGCAGATAGTGAGGAGATGTTTTTTTACAATGTGTTCTGGGGACAGGCAGCTAGCAGATAGTAAGGAGATGTTTTTTTTACAGTGTGTTCTGGGGACAGGCAGCTAGCAGATAGTAAAGAGATGTTTTTTACAGTGTGTTCTGGAGACAGACAGCTAGCAGATAGTGAGGAGATGTTTTTTACAGTGTGTTCTGGGGACAGGCCGCTAGCAGATAGTGAAGAGATTTTTTTTACAGTGTGTTCTGGGGACAGGCAGCTAGCAGATAGTGAGCAGATGTTTTTTACAGTGTGTTCTGGGGACAGGCAGCTAGCAGATAGTGAAGAGATGTTTTTTACAGTGTGTTCTGGGGACAGGCCGCTAGCAGATAGTGAAGAGATGTTTTTTACAGTGTGTTCTGGGGACAGGCAGCTAGCAGACAGTGAGCAGATGTTTTCTGTATGTAACAAGTGTTGTAGCCTAAAACACGTGTGATATCGCTTAAAGCACCTTTAAGCAAAAGTACTAATACCACACTGTAAAAATACTTGTACACCAAATACAAGTAAAAGTCCTGCATATAAAATGTTACTTAAGTAAAAACAGTTCTGTCAATCAATCTGTTAATCAAGTGATTAATGGTCTAATCATTTTAGCTGGACCTGTAGGCCGTCATATTGTTGGGTAGTTTAATTTATAATACAACATCCTATTTTATAAACTATATGTGTTTTGTCTTATTTGTAAGATAACTAGTAACTAAAGCTGTAAGATGAATGTAGTGGAGTAAAAAGTACAATATTTCTCTCTGAAGTGTAGCAGAGTAGTAGAAAGTGGCATGAAAAGAAAAGAAGTACAAATACCTCAAATGTGTACTTAAGTATAATACTTGAGTAAATGTACATAGTTACATTCCACTACTGTGTTCAAATAGTATTGAACAGACAGTTACAAATCCTTTTCGGCGATTACCTAAATTACCTAAAGCTCATTACATTTCCTTACGTAACACACCTCAGTCCAATAGTCCAAGATACTAAAAACAAACACCAATAATAATTTGCAAATGTCATTTCCTGACATTTGGATGCAGTCAGCAGCACTGTTGCAAATTTATCCAGCGAGTGAAAATGATTTACAGTACCTGGAATGGTTTAAGGAAAGTCTGTTCCATAGCTAGTCTGCCGTACTCAGTGAAAAGCTGAAACAAGACGAAATGATGTGAAATTGTATTTTTAGGAAAGATCACCTGGAATGCTTTACATTCTATGGGAGCATTCAGAATGTGGCTTCAATAGTATTTCTTTTATATGATTTATATTTCTGCTATAAGAAAATGCAACAAGACAAACATTAATATGCATCATGTCTGATTATGCATTAGTGTCGACACTTGACACTCTCACCTGTAAGTGCTGCAGGTCGTCCTCTTGTACATTCTGTGAGATGTTGTAAACCTGAAAAAGACCATTTATTTATAGAAACATCTCTTCCAAATGGAAATATAAAGTATTTTATACAATTATTTTGGTGTGTGAAACCAAAGGAACAGAACAACCGGGCATGCTTGTATATATTTTTGTGGCAATCCACCCAATAGTTGAATATTTTAGTCTGGACCAAAGTGGTGTACAGACTGATCACCCCTAGATCACTGCTTGGCTAAACATACAAACATATAAATGGACTTACTAAAGCAAAGCTGGGTCAGTACCTGCATGGAGCTTATCATTGTGCTAAGTGCAAACACAGTGGCTGAATCCCTCAGCGTCGACTGGCTGTCGAACGTGCCTTGTGTGTCCATTAGCAATACAGCGACCTGTGAAATGAAACAGACGAACACACTGACCTGTGCTGCAGGGTAGTCTGAACGTTTCTCACGCCTCTATTGCACTGTTGTAATAGTGTGTGAGGGATTGGAAGTCCTTTAGTGGCAGGATACTTATCCAGTAGTCAAGAAAAATGAGTGAGGTAGTTAGACTGATTTTGAATGGAGATTTAAATGGAGAAAATATCTTTAAAGGGCCAGATTTCTCTTAATTTAAAATAAATATCAAAAGCACAATTAATTTGCATGAAACTTAAAGCTTAAAACCAGTAACACTCTTGCTTTAGCTGTCCAGACTAAAGATGTGAGACATTTGGCTGATGCAGGCGTAAGAAATGAGTTGGTTAGAAGTGTCTAAATGCAGAAATGGGTTCCTTCAAATGTGGTTTTACTGAGAAGAAGTGTGAATACATGTGACTGAATATGTGATATTAATATAATGGAGGAGACCTGTTGCCAAGATGGATACAAATGTAGGAAAGGAAGTGTAAAAACACAGAAAAAGGTTAATAAACATTTAGGTAAAGTATCTATGTCATATTTAATGATGTCTCATTATACCTTGTTGCATTGTAATAATCTAGACTATCTAGAAAATTGCATACAGTCACAGGTCTTTACCTTTTTTCCATCTGGCTTGTCCACCAGGAAGACCTCACTCCAGATCTGGATCCCGGTGGTCTCCCTTTCTGAGCCCCCTCTCCAGGAGAAGCCCGTCAGAGGCTCGTCTGCTTCTCCAAGCCAGCCTTCAGATGCCTGAACACAATGTGACCAGAAGTGGTTGTTCAATGGTTTAAATATCTTATACTATTATAATATATATTAAAATACATGTATGCAGTACCAATAATCTGATAGGTATTCCTTTAGAATCAGAATCAGAATCAGAAATACTTTATTGATCCCCGAAACAAAACTCTGTGTTACAGTTGCACAAATAGTATAAATATCAGAGTAGAAATATAAATAAATATATATATATATATATATATATTTAACTACAACAAAGCAGTTTAAAACCTTCTGTTATTCTTTTGAATTCCTAACCATGTTTTAATGTTATTTACCTATTCATTTATTTACATCCAGTTATGTACTGCATCCTATTATTTTTTGCCACCCTTTCCAATTTTAATCACTGAACAAATGTGACAAGTCTGAGTTTAAATGCAACTTTTAAATATCCAACAATAAGCTAAATCACAGACTTTTCCACCCTAACACAGGGGAATTTCTTAAGAATGAATATTATCTTTAGCATGAAAATAGAATATCAGCAAAATATCAGATAATGGCCGCCTCAGTAGAAAATGACTGGTGGTTTGGTCACACCCCAATATACAAAAGTCAAACCGTAGTCCTCATAGTTAAAGTAGCAGAAGAATACAAAACATCAGCAAAATAATCGGAGTACTCTCCAGATTCACAGACCCAGACACTTACGTGGTTGTACATGTAACGCAGCATGAAGTCCATGAGGAAGGACTTGCCCTTGCGGAAAGCTCCGGCCACAGAGATGGCCACCACCTCTCGGTCTCTGACCTCCTCCGCTAGCAGGATGCGGCTCAGCGCCACCTCGTCCAGCTCAAAGGTGTGGTCGTCTTTGACCAGCAGCACCTGCACGGGCCGGGCCCGTCCATCCGGCTCCTCCTCCTCAGAGCTCCAGTCATAGACATTTTTATCACTGAGGGACCCTGGAGCACAAGACAGAGGGGAAAAAGATTCCAATGAAGGAGTAGTGCTCTGGGGAATGGCCCTGAAAGAGGGAAAATGAACATTAACTTAACATGTTGGATGCAGACAAATGTCCATGTTGAGGCTGCTGGTATTTTCCTACATAATTACTTGTAGTTAACCCTGGAAAGTCAACAAAAATGTTATTAGGCCTATATGAGGAAAGTCAATTAAAATGTTGTTAGGGCTACATAAGGAAAGTCAACTACAATGGTATTATGTCTATATGAGGAATGTCCACTAAATTGTTTTTATATGAATGAGTGATCAGCCAGAACTTATTCACAGTGACGAGAAGCAAACTTAGTGGTCCATTAAGGCGAGGAAAGGGGAAACTTGAGTCCATTATTCCTTCCTGTTAGCACCAGATCAATAGCATGGCCTGCAAGCTTGTTAATACTAATAATGAACCATGCCATGCAACCCTTCCCATCTGTTTGTGTCAAATGAGATCATGTGCATTCAGAGCTTTTTCTGGTGCTTTCCTGGCAGTGACTCAGTGTTTCTAATCTCTGCTGCCCCATGAAGTGTGAGCTGCATGAACATCCGGGTACCCAGATTGGGGGAATTTTAGCTTCCAAATCTCATTCATGTAATGCACGCTTTATACAACAAATGTGTGTCTGTCCATGCACATTCTGCATTGAACTAAAGGATTGCTAAGGTTTAAAAAGAAAGCTTCAATCTGTGTGGCTGTGATGTTCATTTTAAGGATGTAATTGCAAATTAAGCATGCCTATACATTTCACAAAGGCACTGGGACAGATTAAGGAATAACAGACACAATTTGGGAATGTGCTAAAAGATTCATGCAGGGTGCCAAGAATGCATGGTGAATAATTTAAGGAGGAATCAGCCAAGGTTTCCTTTTCGGCCTGAAGAGGACTGTCAGTTTGACTTCACATCTCCTGCAAAGGCCTCACCCTGGCCCGGTACGGGCCTTTGCCTGGTTAACCTGATCATGTTGCTTCTGCTCCTAAAACAATCCGACGACGTCAGAAGCCCTGTCTGCTTTAAGTGGGTCAAACCAGATAAACTCTCTCATGACAAACAGCAGCGTTTCCCCCCTTTTCCTTAACCTTGATAGAGCCATGCAGTCCCCCTTTTCTCCCCTTGCAGGCCTGTTTTTAAAGTTACCATGAGCCATAGGGGTGATGTCAGGGACAATTAGGATGCTCGTTATCATTACAATCATGGTGGTGGAGGTGATACTGATAATAGCAGTGATGAGTAGTATAATGATGGCGATAATAGTGTCAAGGTATTCCACTGATGCAATATTACATAATTTGATGCCAGATGCACCACAGAGCATCAAAAAAAAGAAGCTCAGTGTGATAAACACACTAAAATCAGAAGGTTATTTTCAGGCCTTTTTTGGGGCCTGAACCATCCAAACAGGGTATTTCCTGTATGCTGCTCATTGAAAAAAAAATCACTACAGATTTAAATGGTGAAAATGTCTGTTAGCTTATGCTCGATTGACCGATATCCATGCAGTGACAAACAAACCCAAATGTATATTTCTCACCATCGGTAATATTAGATATTATAAGGATATATTATGAATTATAAAATTAATACACAATGGTTATAATTTTGTCGAAAGAAAAACAAGCCCTTCATGGTGGAGTCAGAAATAAACATCTAATTGGCTGCATTGCTTACACCCTGGCCTCGACTGGAATAAGAAAAATGTATGTGCGTCAGGGAACGCATGATATATCAAATATTGTACGTACACTCACCCCAGCTGTCTCTGTCTTTACGGTGTTTCGCCATAATACTGTCTTTATATCCCTGTTTGTCCGTTAGAGAGCGACCCTAGTCGGCAGTCATGAGTGTCGAAGGGTTGGGAGGATGTCCTAGCTCCACCAAAACGATGCTCGTATCGCAGGAAGATGATGGAGCTTTTATTCTCAGCGTGATGCAGGACTCATGCGTGTAGCCAGGGGGCGCTGTTGTTTGTTGTTTATACTCAGTGTGGAGCAGCTTAATGTTGCGGAAAGAATGTTCAGAGGGCACTTTGCTAGAATGAGTGCAACCACAGATAATGTGAAGTATGGCTGTTGCAATTGAGTTCCAATCTCTTTCATTAAGTCTGCTGTGAAAATGTATTCACAGCTTCCATCGGTAGGTGGCGGTAATTACACAGATAATGGAAAACGTGCTGCCTTTGCGTACTATTGAAAATATCTGTACAGAAAGAACTCTACATACTCATGTAGCCTATGCCTAGCAGGTTGTGGTATAAGTATCCCTTAAAAGTCCTGAATTCAAAATATTACTTAATTAAAAATACTGAAATATTATCAGTAAAATTTACGTGGTATTCATCGTAAAAGTACTGTATAAAGTATTATTATGTTACTCTTTTGTATCACTAACAAATAACAAATAGCCCACATGTGCGAGCAACTTAATGTTGTAGTTCGGCAATGTGGTGCCAGTTAGATACTTTTATGCTACTGGGTAGATTGGTAGTATAGTACTACATTGTGTCATATGAGCAAATGTTTTTTTTTAATGTTAAAAGTAACTATTATTGTCAAATAAATGTAGTGGAGTAAAAAGCACAGCTTTACAAATACAAGCCCTGCATTTCAAATTATAAAAGTGCAGTATCCACTATGCAGGCAAAATAGTCTCTGTCAAAGTTATGCTATACTGCATAATTATCAGTAATTATAGTCATGCATTTTAATGTTGTTGGTGACCAAGGTGCCGCTGATTGTAGCTATTTTATATGGGTTTTGCAGTAGTTTAATTTACTGCATAACAAATGCACTATATTTCATATTGTCATTCTAGGTTTTTAATATTTTTAATCTTCAAAGTAACTAGATAAATAAAGTGGAGTGAAAAGTACAATAGTTCTACTGTGCAGGAAAGTACAAGTGCCTAAGACTTTTACTTGTTTACGGAAGTGGAGTAAATGTAGCCTACCTAATTAAAAACTGGGGATGTCAGAACTTTCTGCAATAATCTTGACATTATTTGCTAAAACAAAAAATCCCTACCAGTAACAGTAACTGGTGCAATTAAGTAAATTTAATACTTGATTGAATTTATGGCACCCGACTTTTTTTTAGGTATTGCTTTATATGGGTATAGGTATTGCACATTTCGAGAGGTTAGATTTTCCGAGGAGTTCTAAACGCAGCAGGATCGACTCCACAGAGATTAGACAGACTGCTTGCTTTTTTGACTGATTTTTGGAGAGTACATTGAAGAGAATACTTGAAATTATTAATGTAGCTAGTTTACCGGTAATATTTTACGCATTAGAGCGAGACTTCTCTAAAACTGTCAGCTGAGGGAAATGACATGTCAACGGTTAAACGTAATGCTGAATTCGTGCGAGGACCGAACTCTACTGTCGTTAACGTCTGCGCTGCTGTTGCATTAAAGTAGACGGAGTGAACAGCAACAGCCAACTGAAGTTTTTAGTTTCCTCGATAACAAAGGGGACGCTTTTCTTCTTTTTTTGTGCCACTATTCGACGCCATCGTACGGTTAAAGGCCTGAAACACTTAAAATGCAAGACACCCTCGTTCACGGTGTTTGCATTGTAAAAGGTAGGCACAGTTGAAGTTAGAACCAGTGAGAAAGCTAGCTAAATTAACGTTTGCTAGTTAGCATTAGCTGTTAGCTGACTTGCCTGGATGCTAAGCTCTCTAACTTACGTTAGACCTGGCTCTGGCTATTTGCTGGAATGACCACAATGTCCATGCTAACGTTATACCCACGTCATTTTAGTGTGTAGGACGAGCTATGAGTAATTTTAATGTGAGTAACGTTACCTTTTATAAGGAATTAGCTAGATTAATGGTGTCGGTTGACAGATGTCAGGATATGTGACAGAATGTGTTCATCTTTTCTGTTGTATTACTAAACCAAGTTTTCACTTGGTGTATTTGTTGCATACAGTAAACATGAAAAGGACCAAACAATGAGGCAAAGTACTGCTATAACGTTAAATGCAGAATAGATATCTAAAAGACACTTTAACAAATAATGTTTCAGAAAGGGATCATAAAGAAGGCTGTACAGTTTATTGCAGGGTGTACAATACTATTGATCACGGGATGTGCAAACATTTACAGTCCAAAATACACCCACAGATGAAATAGTTGTAAACTTTGTGTTACCAGTATCCTTTTTCCATAACGAGACATTGTTTTCTAAACAGTTTTCTTCCAAAACATTTCATGTGTCTCTCTATCAGGACATGGAGCACGAAGGAGGACCGTTTGAGTAACGGTGATTAACTTCTACATTCAGGACCTTTTGCTTCATCAAACCACCGCCACCAGATTGTATCAACTAAATGTAAACGATCGTTTGGTTCAAGTTACCATGGATATCTTTCCTCGGCCAAGCGGTGAAATCCAGAGGAGGAACCCTCAACATGACTTTGAGCTCATTCAGAGGGTGGGAAGTGGCACATATGGAGACGTGTACAAGGTACAGTGAAGTTCCCACAGCCATTAGTCATTAGAGCTGGAGATATCTTGGTTTAACATCACATGTCAAGTCAAATTAATTGAAGACAGTGTTTGTTTTGTCATGATAACATGTGGCCAACACATTTGGCAGAAGCTGTTGAATGAGGACTAAGTTATGCCCTTCCTCTTCTTATAGTCCTCTTCAGCTAGTAAATACACTTAATGGTAGGGATAACCTCAAATGATATACCAAACTGCTTAATGAGGGTGGGAATCATATTGTACCTAACTATATAATACTGTGTAACAAGCTGCTGTGTAATATATTAATTGTGAGATATAAGAGACTGATTAGTTAATTAATCAATTATTAGATTAAAAGAAAAGTAATCTGTAATTGCTTGATTGATTCAGTCAAATTTTCCTCATGTTACTTTTTCCTGGTCATATATGATTGATGTGATGTAAATTAAATGGGTTTTAGACTGTTGGACAAAACAAGCAATTTAAAAATGTCACTATAAGAAATTATGATGAGCATTTTTCTCTATTTTTGGACAATTTGTACACTAAATTATTCAATTACATCAGCAGATTAATCAATAATAAAAAATAATAGTTGCAGCCCTAGTATTGTTTTCCTGGTTGTAAAAGCTGCATCACGGTTAAGTGAACAAGTTTCCTGAACCCGTTTGACTGCTCATTGAGATCAATGCTGGAACCTGCTTGTCCATTTTATTCACATCACTTTTTTCTTTCTGCCGTGGAGAGAATGTTACCCATCATTGGTCTAAAGCATGTATTTAAACCTGCAGTAGTCTTTCCCTAAAATGGATTTTGGCTAACTATGAGTTATTGTGTAAAATGTATTTATTTATTTATTAATAATTGTAAATACATTTAAATAATCTGTACTGTAGGTCTACAAATTACACTCAGTATCGATATCTGTTTGATATCTGTTACTTTAGAGGAAAAATAAGTAACATTCATGTACACAATACATTTATTTATTTCCGTGGACTTCTATTTCCTAATGCCACATTTATTTATTTCCCTCTCTATTTATTTCTAATTCTTATATACAAATCAGGGGGCGTTGGCTATTTCTCACATTCAGAACAGAGCCGTCGGCAAAAAATGACCTGACAGAGCGCCGCGAGCTGGTCTGGTCTGTACCCACTGTGGGTTGACACGAGGACTGGCCATTTCTCCGACCCTCCCGTGTTCCGACCTCTTAATAACCTGAAAAATTCTCTTTGGTCCTACAGTACATCCCACTAGTCCGACTTCCCTTTGTTTAAAAATAATAATAAACCCTCTCCTCCGACATCCCTTTGTTCTGACCATATAGGCTTTTGTGGATCACCTCCCATAACAGCGTCCACGGGCAGGGGCAACGGCAGCAGCTGGCCAGTGAAAGCGGGCAATATTATCAGACTGACCCTTGTGGCCTCAAAACACTACCGGCCCACCAGGAAAAGTCCTAACTTTCTCGATTGCCACTCCACTAATGGGTTGGGGTTAGGGAATTTGACCCATAGACAGTTAAAGAAGTGGACCAACAGATCCCATTGTTCTGGACGGAGACCAGTAAAGGAAAATAGAAGCACTTTTCCGGTGATGGCTAGGCGTTACTGCGCTGCCTCTAACTGAGCTTGACAAAGTAGTTGTGACGTGGGCAATGTGTCTGAAAGTTGTAAGTCTTCTGGTAGCTGTGCCAAGAGAAATCTCAATAATTCCCAATCAGCTGAGATGGAGAGCGTAGGTATATGTTAGGAAATAACATCGACACAGGCTAATTACTGCTAACTAACATGCTAGTTAACATTAATAATTAAACCTAAACAGCTGATGTAAGTCAAAACTGTCTGTGTGCTTCTCCTGACAATACGGTGATTTGTCGCCTGATTAATGCATCATAATCACGTCTCCTGGGCATTTTCCCCCGTAGAAAGCTGCTAACAGCCAGGCTAAAGCTAATATAGTTAGCCTAAAGAAACAAGGGGTTCGTCCGTCCCAACTAACATCACGGTTTGGAGCCGCGACACTGGAAACGTAACGCTAATCTACTACAGAAGTCTGTTTCTGATCTAATGTAATTTACACTGATTTAATTGTTTTTGGCTACACAGTCTGTTGCTAGTGCGCGTGACATGCAGGTCTAATCAATATATCAAACAAACAAGCTGGCCCCGCTAGTCGACCACAACCTGCAATTTAGAGGAAGCAACATGCAGTCATTGTCATACACTTTAGCCTGGATTGATAGTATTATATGAATACAATGGTGTCATGCTAGTCAATCAGCATATTTCTACTGAATTTCGCTCTCCAAAATCACCTCAGAAGAGTAGTCACAGTGCTTACTTGCTCTGGTGTAAAGCATTAAAGTTTAACAAAGAATGGCTCACATTAGACAAGATATGTTTTCATTTTTATCTTCTATGTAGATGCACTCCCCTACAAAATCACTGCAGTAGTCGAGAATGATTTATTTCCAAATAGAGCTATTTATGTCATCTTTTAAAAATTACTTTTTCTTTTTTCATATTGCAATATATATTGGGGGGGGGGAACTCGCAATGTCAGTTTTTTTTCCAATATCGTGCAGGCCTATTTCAAAAACATAGCGTACCAGATGCAAGGTTTTATTTTGAAAAATCAAAGCACGCAACTCGGGAGGACATGAGACGGGAGGTCTCCAGGCTGCATTCATACTCGACTCAAATATCCTTTCGGTCCCAGTGATTATGTTTTCAGTTATTTAGTTATTTCACTTTTTTTTGTTAAGTACATAATTCCACATGTGTTTATTCATAGTTTTGATGCCTTCAGTGATAATCTACAATGTAAATAGTCATGAAAATAAAAAACTCATTGAATGAAAATGAAAAAAAGGTTTGTCCAAACTTTTGGCCTGTACTAACTAGATAGATAGATAGATAGATAGATAGATAGATTGATCGATCGATATTCAGTTTTGTTTTTAGGTAACTCAGATGAAACTGGGTAAGAGTGCAGTCTTTTACATTCACAAACAGCAACAAGTACACATTTGCAATTATTCAAGAGTCAGACAAGCAGACTGAACAGCACAAAACACGACCATCCCAGTGTTAAAGCCTTTCTGTACTGTAAAATCCAAAGTTTTTATCACATCTTTATGGCTCTATTTGTATCAAGTGGATGCAGTTTTTGAGGAAGGTTACGGAGGAGTGATCGTAAATTCTTAGTTGGTGTGTACTGAAGACATAAAGATGGCACTGTGCTCCTGCATTGCACTAACAAAATGTTAAATGAGATATGAGAAAAATAAATTGAGTCTACACAGAAACTCTCCAGCTAAACGAGATTATCCACATTTTTCCCACTGTCTGTTTAGATGTGTTTTGCTGGGGAATTTTCTTATTTATCCATTTGCCACAGATAAACAGACCACCTCTCTGATCCAGGGTGTGATAGTTGAAGCAGCCTGTCGTGGTCCCTCTTCATACAAAGCTTCTCTGGCCAGCCCCCACCCCCAGACAAGGCCACTGGTGGAATGCTGCGCCTGGTATTCTCTCATAGCTTGCAGGCTAAGGCTGAAATATGATCAGGCCCCTGTCTAAACATGCGTTTCACTATGGGTGTGTTCCGGGCCGCACTGACAGCAGAAACACCTTAAATTGGGAAAAGTCCTTCATTGGCCTGCTGTGCTCAGTTGACTTTTAATGGACACCACATTCCTCGCCTTGGATGATTTATTACCTCTGATTATATTAATTTAAGAATCCCATCATATTGCTTTGTGTTATTACTGGTGATAATGATTCATTTATCTTCATTATAATGTCATAGAGCTGGGCGATATGGAGAAAATCAAGTAGCATGATATTCTTGACCAAATATCTTAATGTTGATATGGTGACGATATTGTAGGGTTAACAATTGGTGCATTCATGAAGTAACATACACAATGAAATTTTAGATAAATACTCATCAGTAATGTGGATATAATGACTAAGTGGCTATAGGCAAATAATAAAAACAGCTAGTACGTCTGGTAAGTTCTAGAGCCCGACCGGTAAAGGATTTTTAACGTTGATACAATACAAATATTTGGTTATTTAAAAATCCGATATGCCGTTACGAAACAAAGATTTCCCTAACATTAGTTATTTGTAGTTATTTAGGAGTTCTCACTAAAATAATATAATAATTTTTTTATTGTCACAACAGAACAGAGGAACATCAACATATATTAAAGTTCTGATTAATAAAATGTATAAAACTACAAGCTTAAAGTCCTTTGAACAAAAACACAACAAAAAAGCTCATAACATGGTTGACAGTCCGTTTTTATTTTTTAAATATTCATTTATCCAAATCATTTATTTGTCATTATAAATGATTCTGATGAATGAATATTTAAAAATAAATAAATAATAATAATTGTTTATTATAAATGCCAATACCAATTGGGAAATGCCTAATATCGGCCAATAATATCAACCCGCCGATATATTGGTCAGGCTCTAGTAAGTTCAGAAATAACATCACTTCACTGTGTAGCAGCCTTTAAAACCTGGAAAAGACAACACATGTCATACTACGATACCCAAAATCTAATATAGTTACATTTATTATTATCAATATATTGCCCAGCCCTATAATGTCCTTGGCTGACATTACAAGGAACTGTTGGGTTTCTGTAAATAACATCACAGAGTACGGTCTAGACCTGCTCCATGAAAAGTGCAAATAGATAACTGTTGTTGTGATTTAGCGCTATATAAATAAAATGGAATTGAATTGGCTCAAAATGTAGGTTATTGTTGCATCTTTTTAAATTTTGAATTTTATTTGGAATCAGTTGTTCCTAAAGCCTTTCTACGCATTATGTAGCAGAATCTTTTCATTATTTAAAGAAATAATTAAAGCAAGTTTTTTTTTTTTTTTTTTTTTTTTTTTTTTTTTTGAGTTTGCATTAGCAGATGAAATGCTAGCAACATTATTTACAAAAGGTCAGTAATGTAGGTGAGTGGAGTACTGATCCTAGATCGGCTGTTGTCAGTGCTTGTGTCAAAGTTGAATGACAAAGAAGGAACCAATGAATCCTACACACTGACGGTCACTTACTTGAAGTTATTAAAATTTGGATGTAAGGAAACATTTTCATGCTTATTGAGTCAGCGTCTACATTTTAACTACCGTTAGCTGGACCTTAGGTCTATGGAAGTATGGTGATTGATATTGTGTCAGATCTTAGAGATTACATGCCAGAATACTACTTCCTCCAGTTAAAGGTTGTTTGAGCTTGTGTTGTCTGCTGAATCACGTATTTGAACGGTCATTTTGGGACTTCCCCTTTTGAGGGTTTAGTTCTCAGGTTGACTTTAGCTACTTCAGGAAATGTAAAGCTAGACACAGGTTGTGAGAAAGTGGTGGTGGTCTTTACTTCACTGACTTCCACAATTTGAAAACTGAACAAATGTGCCATAGAGCAGTACATATACTGCTGAATCACCGCCCTATGTTAATTTTTTTGGGTTTGGTGGTTGTTGTCAAATTTTAATTTTTATGTTCAGAAAAAAAAGTAAACATAACAACATGGTAACTAACAGTTACAAACAACACACTGGGACATAGGAATGCATCCCAGGGCAAAAAATCACAGAGCAGAAAAACGGGAGGGAGGGAGACAAAACAACACATGCAGAAACAGAAACACACAAACAGACACACACAGACAAATACAAGACAAGGGACTAATCACACACAAACCAAAAATCTACAAAAACAATTTTTGTAGATTTTCCGTTCTTTGTTTGTGTGTATGCACCTGCGGTGTCAGCTGGAGATCATGTATAAGCTGTGTGTTCTATGCTGTTTATGTGTCTAAATCACCATCACATTCCCTATGTTGAAAGGTGGCCATGCTTGGAGGGTCTTGTGGTTTACGGTTGATTTAGTTGCTCATCCCATCACTTCAATCCTACGGATTAGGGAGCATCCAGTCTTGACCTGAATTTGGAAATCACTGCAACCTACTTTAAGATAGAAATTTCACAAATGATGGATTTAAAAAAAAAATCTAATAACCATTGGGATGTTGCCTTTGACATAACAAAATACCAAACTGATGGTACTGCCCAAATATGTACAGAAGAAACAAAAAGAATATCAAGAGTGAACAAAATGATGCTACTCTAAAATTGACTGAATTTCAAGTCATCTATTTATTTAAAGGTTTACACTGTCCAGCATGAGCTCTAGTGATGATGCTTGTTTAAGCAGACTTAAGGTTTGAGTTTACTCAAGAATGCATTGATGTTGAATTTGACTGAAGGAGATACTGGCCTTTGTATCCCACAGTTGAATGTTTCCGCTCCACTTCTTTCAGAAGCGAAAAGATCAACTAAATTGGGTTCATCAATTTAAGGGTTATGTAGGCCAAAATTGTAACTGATGTTCCATCAGAATATAGTAGTATGTTTTGTAATATTCAAGGCTGCAACTGACTATTATTTTCATTATTGATAAATCTGTTGGTTATTTTTTTTTCAATCAAAAGTTTAGCTTAGAAATATTAAGTAAAAAAGAGAAAATAGTGACAGTGTAATAGTAAAAAAACCTAATTACAAGTTGCAAGTGCTAATAAGCAAATTGCTTGTTTTGTCTGACCAACAATACTAAATTGGTCCTTGCTGTTTTTGTCAGTAGATTCATCATTTGGTCTATAAAATCTCAGAAAATATGGTGGTGTTGTCAAATCTCTCGTTTTGTCCTGCTGATTGTCCAAAACCTAAACATAAGACAAACAAAAGTGAGAAAACCTCACATTTGAGTGGCTGTGGGCTAGTTGGATCACAAAATGATGAATGAATGATCAAAATAGTTGGCAATTATTTTTCTCTAGGTTGACTAATCAAACTTTTAGTTTTGTCGTGAACAGTTGGAATACAAGATCTGATTAAAGCAGTAACAACAGTATTGAGATAGCCAGGCTGACCATTGCGCTGTTGTCTTTCAGGCCCGAAACATACAAACAGGGGAGCTTGCTGCTGTGAAGATCATAAAGTTGGAACCAGGTAAGAGTGATCTTCTTATTGTCTGTTTTTGTCATCACAATGAGAGAAACGTGTTTGCCACTGCTGAAAAAGTCTGAAAAATAAGTCTAGTATTTTAAAAGGGTTTTGAATGGAATGCACAACAAGTACTAAAAAGACTACAAATTAAAATATTGTTGTACAGTGCCAGACTGCAAATATGTATGTGATCATAGCCCCATTGTTGTTTTTACATTTTTATTTTTAAATTATGATCTTATGGTCAATATTCAAAATAACAGTATATAAAGTCCAGAATCATGTCTGTCTATAAGGTAATATAGAGATCACTTGAGATCTTTCATGTGAAGAAGGAGAGGAGGACATTTCTAACTATGCCTGGCTTTGGTGTCTGCTGCTGTTGACCTAGTGACAGTTCCAGATTAGTGGGATTACGATGAGGGCTTTGTATCACCAGCAAGCAGACTGAGCTGAGATGATTACCAGTCAATGAAGAAAGAGGTTCACTTATGCTTGTTTTCTTTTTTATTCATCATGTCACCGTTTGTGTTAGTCGGGCAGTGAGCGGTTGTGGGTATGTTTTTGTACGAAGTTTACACGTGTTGTTTTCCTCAGGTGCCATCATGTCCTGTTTTTGAGCTAGGCATGCATGATTAATCGTTATAAAATTGTAATCTTGATTCACCCTGTTCACAATTTAATTTTTAAATAACTTCAATTAAAAAAATTAATAAATAAATCAAGCCAACTGCATCACAAACGCTACTACTTTGTTCTGTGAGTTTTAAACATACACTGTATAAAATGCTCCCAAGCGCTGCAATGCTCTCCCTTCTCTTCATTGAAGCCTCTATTATGTGTACAAGCTTGTGGTGATGCGCAATGTGATATAGGTGCAAAAAAATATCTGTTTGGTACTGCCAATTTGTTTTGTTTTGTCATGGTCAAAAAAAGCGTGGCAGAGAATCGTGATATCAATTCTAAGCTTCAAATTGTCGCTCAGATTTGTTTTTATCAAACTTCCTGATAATTCTATAGGGGGGGTGGTCTGTCTGTCTGTCTGTCTGTCTGTCTGTCTGTCTGTCTGTCTCTCTCTCTCTCTCTCTCTCTCTCTCTCTCTCTCTGGGGGCTTATGCTTGGTTAATGTTAGCTGTGTTCTCGGCGTGAGCCATTAAATTATGTCACCACCTCTCGTTTCCAGCACGAATGCTCCGCAAGTTGTTGGCGCGAGGTCGTGCGTCTCTGTGTTTTTGTAAGCTGGCACGCGCTGCACGTTCAATTTCGGCATTGTTGGCTGGGAAGAAGGATTGGGCAAGTTCGCCTGTACAAACATCAGTATGATTCTCCATGTACAGACCACAGGGAGTCAAACAGCCTTAAATATCTGGTCAGAGAGAGACACCACACTCTGAAAAGGAGAGTATGGAAAAACATGAGGGATCTATTGCCTTATAGAAAGAGTGTTCTTAACATCAAGAGGCAGACAGTTATTTTAGTTATTTCCTCACACTGGAGAAGCAACACAATCTTTTTTTGGTTAAAAGGTGATGCAAACAATTAATTTAAACTGATCTACATTTGTAGTAAATATCATTTGTGCAAACAAAGGATAAATAAGGAGTACAGAAATAATACACAGATAAAGAATGTACATATGCCTTGTGTACAGCTAAGTTTTATGTTAAATAGGTTTAGAGCAGTGTTACATTTTCTAGTCAAACATGGCCCTAGCTATGTTCCCGTACATGTACAGTGCCTTGCGAAAATATTCGGCCCCCTTGAACTTTTCAACCTTTTGACACATTTCAGGCTTCAAACATAAAGATATAAGCTTTTTATTTTTTGTGAAGAATCACCAACAAGTGGGACACAATTGTGAAGTGGAACGAAATCTATTGAATATTTTAAACTTTTTAACTAATAAAAAAATAAAAAGTGGGGCGTGCAAAATTATTTGGCCCCCTTGCGTTAATACTTTGTAGAGCCACCTTTTGTTGCGATTACAGCTGCAAGTCATTTGGGGTATGTCACTATCAGTTTTGCACATCGAGAGACTGACATTCTTGCCCATTCTTCCTTGCAAAACAGCTCGAGCTCAGTGAGGTTGGATGGAGAGCGTTTGTGAACAGCAGTTTTCAGCTCTTTCCACAGATTCTCGATTGGATTCAGGTCTGGACTTTGACTTGGCCATTCTAACACCTGGATACGTTTATTTGTGAACCATTCCTTTGTAGATTTTGCTGTATGTTTGGGATCATTGTCTTGTTGGAAGATAAATCTCCGTCCCAGTTTCAGGTCTTTTGCAGACTCCAACAGGTTTTCATCCAGAATGGTCCTGTAATTGGCTGTATCCATCTTCCCCTCAATTTTAACCATCTTCCCTGTCCCTGCTGAAGAAAAGCAGGCCCAAACCATGATGCTGCCACCACCATGTTTGACAGTGGGGATGGTGTGTTGAGGGTGATGAGCTGTGTTGCTTTTACGCCAAACATATCAGTTTGCATTGTGGCCAAAAAGTTCGATTTTGGTTTCATCTGACCAGAGCACCTTCTTCCACATGTTTAGTGTGTCTCCCAGGAGGCTTGTGGCAAACTTTAGACGAGACTTTTTATGGATATCTTTGAGAAATGGCTTTCTTCTTGCCACTCTTTCATAAAGGCCAGATTTGTGCAGTGTACGACTGATTGTTGTCCTATGGACAGACTCTCCCACCTCAGCTGTAGTTCTCTGCAGTTCATCCAGAGTGATCATGGGCCTCTTGGCTGCATCTCTGATCAATCTTCTCCTTGTCTGAGCTGAAAGTTTAGAGGGACGGCCAGGTCTTGGTAGTTTTGCAGTGGTCTGATACTCCTTCCATTTCAAAATGATCGCTTGCACAGTGCTCCTTGGGATGTTTAAAGCTTGGGAAATATTTTTGTATCCAAATCCGGCTTTAAACTTCTCCACAACAGTATTACGGACCTGCCTGGTGTGTTCCTTGGTCTTCATGATGCTCTCTGCGCTTTCAACAGAACCCTGAGACTATCACAGAGCAGGTGCATTTATACAGAGACTTGATCACACACAGGTGGATTCTATTTATCACCATCAGTCATTTAGGACAACATTGGATCATTCAGAGATCCTCGCTGAACTTCTGGAAGTGAGTTTGCTGCACTGAAAGTAAAGGGGCCGAATAATTTTGCACGCACCACTTTTCAGTTTTTTATTTGCTAAAAAAGTTTAAAATATCCAATAGATTTCGTTCCACTTCACAATTGTGTCCCACTTGTTGGTGATTCTTCACAAAAAATAAAAAATGTATATCTTTATGTTTGAAGCCTGAAATGTGTCAAAAGGTTGAAAAGTTCAAGGGGGCCGAATACTTTTGCAAGGCACTGTATCTACAGTTAAATAGCCCTCAGCAGGTATTCCACGTGTTTTCCACGTGACATTCATATTCTCTCTGTTCATGTTTAAGCAGGACTCTCTTTTTCCACCTCCTCTTTTTGCAAGAGTCACTCCTTTCTAGGCTTCAGGTAAACAGCTTTAGCCAGACCACAGAATCAAACAGGTTGGACCAGGAGGAGTGACGGTGCTTTGAAGTGAGTGACAGAGAGAGAGGAGATAGGAGTGGTGAAGCTCTCTGGCTGCAGATACTGTAGGGCACATCACAGGTTAATCTGATTAGTTAGATGGTAAATAACTTCTTAAGACCAAATTAGTGTTGTTCTTTACTTTCTGACCATTGAGGGAAGACGGGGAAAGGAGAGCTTTCTTCTCTTTTCCTCTTGCAGTGAGTGTACACACTTTAGTTATGCTTTCTTTTTTAAACACTATTATTACATCTCTCACTATACCTCTTTTCTTCTTATGACAGGTCATTTTCTCATTTTCTGTCATTTTCATTGTGTTTTGTCATTACTGTCCCTGAGAAGTTGGCACCCGCCTCCTGGTTTCTATTGGAAATTCTGCTGCAAGCCGTTTGGGTGTGGAACAATGTCTCATCTCTGCATGCAGTTACATTTATTTTCTATAAGGTGTTATGTCAGAACAGAAGCAGTAACTTTTTGAAAGGTTTTCCAATCTCCTCGGATGGTGCGTTATTATTGATCTGTTTTCCCTTTTTAATTTAAAGATAGCCTTATGTATAAACTGACAGAACATCTATCAAACCATATTAGCTTTAGATTGGCTTAACTTAACATTGAACAAGACTTAACATTGAAGCAATAAGCGAGGATGTGTATATTCAGAGAGTGGAGGGAAGCGCTCAGTCTGACAGGAAGTGGCTAAGCTCTTAGGCCTAGACCTCAACTCAAAGAGAATATTGTCTTATGTTTTTTTTGTTTTGTTTTTACCAAGCTCCGATTCATGTCACTGAAATTACCCTTGCTCAAAATGTTGTGGCTCCTTGCACAATTTCTCTCTGTCATCAGTAGTTCCTCCTCTGAAATGACACAAAATAACAATAATTAATGTTACCAAAAGTGTGACCTTTCTCTAGCATATATAGCAAACAAAGAATACTTTCACATTTGTCCTCATCAAAGCAGAGCGAGAGAGAGACATTCATCTCTAATTTTACAGCTAGAAGGGAGGGGTTCAAATTGAATGATTGACACTTTTTATTCTTTTTACAGACTTGTCAAGTCTCTGTAACAAGAATAATAAAAAATGTATGGATAGGATTAGCTTGTAGTAATAAATCATTGAAGTCAGGTCTCAAGCGTGCAGAGACAGGACTGTGACAGGGTGCTGAACAAATGAGAGAACTCTCACAAAGAAGATTTTAGCAAGAAGTTGAATCAAGCTATTTAATGTCCTAATATTAGTAGATGCATCCAAAGCTACCATGTAAAACCAGTTGGATGTACAATCATGGTCACAAGGGATGCAGGTACATAGTTATTGTTCTTTTATGTAGTTTAGACAACTAATATTTACATCATCTCAAGCTTTCTGATGTGACTAAAAACCCAAATGTGTAGCTGATTAAAAAAGGAAATTCACCGGTTTGTTGTTCATCAGCTAGAAAGTTATGCACGTGTTGGCATTCCAACAAGATTTTAATTCAGAGGCTCATGTGAGAGAGCTTAACCCCACCCAGACAGGCTGAAAACAAGACTGCTCTTTTCATTGGGTAAAAGCATTGTTTGTGTGCTCGAAAAATGCCTCTGTGGTCCAGGATGTATATCCAGAGATGTTTTCTTCCAAAATTAAAATGCCTCTGTATCATTTTAATTAGACTAGACCACAAGCCACCTGGAGCTATGTATCGCAGTAAAGTGCAGGTCAACAACAACTTTTTGTCTTCAGGCCACAGCTGGTGGTAGTTGCCAAACCTAGCTTGTTACTATTTTATGACACTGCTGATATTTATTATAGAATGTATCCATCAAAAGACCAGAATTGACACACTCAACCATACGTAGAAAAATAAATAAAGATTGTGGCAGAGATTGTATCCATTAAATGAGCTTAATCTTGACCGAGGCCTTTTGATGACAGTCCGTTGATAGAGCGTTGAAGTTGGCAGAGTCTGGTAGATCTTAACCTCCTGTTAATGTATGCCAGGACTACGTCTCTGCACAATTGGGAGCAGCTGGGCTTACATATTTTAGTCTTCTTACTTCCTACTGGTCGGATGTGTTAGAGTGCTTTGCTGAACTGGAAAGCGGCCTGGATATCCGCCTATACCACATAAACTTTAAAAGTACAAGGTGTTCCTTCTATTTTTATTGGCTGTTGTATAATCTGCTGTATTTACACAGAGATGAATTATTGAACCATATAGTCTGACGGAAATATGGGAAGAATTTGTTCTGTGGTTTTGAGTTCGGAAAACTAAATGGAAATATGTGTTTTCTAAAACCTAAAGTGATGGTGTGCACAACCTTTGTATCATTTGTACATCATCTTGTATTATAACTTTTTTTATTTCAACATTTCAAATTTAAGGTTTGTTCTAGTGTAAAAAAAAAAAAAAAAAAAAATTCTGGAGATGAATCATAAACCAAATTGTTGCCCACAATATATTTGTGAGGTGTTTATGTCTCATTTTAAAATGAAACCGTTACCCTGGCCAAATGTAAATATAACTTTTTGTCCATGTGCTTGTGTGATTTGTCCCTCTGTTTCCAGGGGATGACTTTTCCATCATACAGCAGGAAATCTTCATGGTGAAGGAATGCATGCACCACAATATTGTGGCCTACTTTGGGAGCTACCTCTGGTAAGAGCCAGCTTAAAATACTCCTGCTGTGTCATTTTATACTCGGTATTTATACTCTTTCTCGTAGCCAGACGAAGGTTTAATATTTGTGGAATTTATATGTTACTGCCAAAAGCATTTAATGTCCCAGAGCCACTGCCTGAAAATCACATGATGTAATTAATCAATTAGTCACACCTGTTTGTGAAAGTGTGACTCAAACCTTTTAACTGACTCATTCATGTGCTGACTAGGCTCTTCAGCGCCAGGATGCAGGTCTTATGTTTTAATGGAGCCTATTTTTTGTGGCTGGTATCTGAGAGGAAGTAGGGCCGGTCCGCCCACCACTGCCTCAGACTTCCAGCAGGTTTAACTGGAATATGAGTCTCTGATCTGTTTTATATGGCTGTTAGTCCAGAGAGATGCATGTCTTATCACAGCAGGCATGTCTTATGCAGTCTCGCCACATAGAGCACAAATGGTTACTGTAAAATTTTAATGAGCAACCCACCATGCGTTAATTTTTATAAAACTCGATTAATTGTATTAGAAGAACCACAGTTTTGTGGGGGAATCCAGTTTCCGTTCAGACCTGTTTCCTGACATAAAATCATTTCCATGTCCAGCTACAAGGTTTGAAAAGTTGCACAGTTGTAATTGGGAATCTAAGGCAGTGTACAGTACCGTATTGTCACCTCTGCTGGCAGAGTGTCACAGTTTGATCACAGTCACACTGGTCTTATCACTGGTCTTATTTCTAGCCATTTGTCAGAGGGTTGTCATTTTTCTACTCACCCCTCTCTTCTCAGACACCTCGTTTATTAACATGTGTTGGCCAGGTTGTTTCAGGAAGGATTGCTGGTTTGTGCAACATAACTTGTTTAACAAGAAACCTTTGTAGAATGCTTGTGCTGCTTATGTTTCGCTACTTGTCAAAATAGTTACTTAGCTGTATAATAAGTGTGTCCAGCTAACTAGCAAAACAGCAGTTCCTATTGTAATCATTTTCTCTGATGTCATCAGTCGAGAGAAGCTTTGGATATGTATGGAGTACTGTGGTGGAGGATCTCTGCAGGACATTTATCATGGTGAGCTTCTTTCTTATTCATTACTAGAAAGATGCAGTGATAAAATATTTTTAATCCATTGTAAAACTTATTTTTTCCTTGATCCTTGCCTTGCAAACATGGAATGAAATTGTATTGTTATAGTGACGGGACCTCTCTCGGAGCTTCAGATAGCATATGTTTGCAGAGAGACCATACAGGTAATGGCACTTTTAAATCATTTATACAAAAAGCATATTTCAATGTTTGGAATATCAGTTGAACTCATTACTGAATACATTAATTTCCTTTATAGGGTTTGGGATATCTGCACAGCAAGGGCAAGATGCATCGTGACATCAAGGTATCCTAGCTTTTCTACTTTGTTTTGTTCTCTTTTAGCTTTAATCTTGGCCACTTCAGACCTATTATTATATGCTACACTTTGCCTCATGCCAACAGAGTCAGATTAACATTAAATCTTTTAGCAACAAATCTCAAAACAAAGAGAATGGGAGGGTGGGGGGGAGGGAGAAAAGAAGAGGAGTAAAACTGACAAAAAGATGCAGCAGTTGCACAGCTTGAGAACAATTAATGTCATTGTAAACTGTTGTTGGTCCTTAAGCAGTTCAGAGGTCTGATCTCTGTGGTGCAGCAGCACGCTACAGAGGTGTGAACTGAAGTCATACAAATGGTGTAGCTGGGAATGTGTTCACTTGAAAACGTGTCACTTCCAGCGGTTTTGAGGTTGAGCTGAAGTTGATCACGCCTGGTACATGCACACGGACTGGAGCCTCAGTCTCATGTGTTATCACAGAAGGTCAGGGCTGAACCTATTATCTTTACTCAGCTCTACGTAGCAAGCACTTCCTGTTTCCTTTACTCTCACCGGAGGATGCCACCAGGGAGACTGTCAGTCACAGCCAACAGAAACAGTCAGTGGAACTGTCAAAAAGTAGTAATACTGGTGCAACTGTACTGGCAGTCAGATCAGTAACATACCAGCAGTTATTGATTCAGCTAAACCAGATGTTACTGAGAAAGTTCAACATTTGTCACTGTGTTATATACCCGTTGAGCACATCAGCTCAGCATTTCCAGCCTCAATCTCATGATACCAAAATATTATTATGGTCTCTTGAATGTACTTTCTTGCAGTAAAAAAAAAAATATTTAAGCAATATTTTTTAACAGGGTGCCAACATACTTCTTACAGACAATGGAGATGTGAAGTTAGGTAAGTTGCTCTTTAGCATTTATATTCTCAAGGAACTCTTGAACTCTTCTTTAGCTTTCAGTCGTACGTGGATTACATAATCTGAAAAGCCCTGTCAAACCTGGTTACAGCTGACTTCGGAGTTGCAGCCAAAATAACAGCAACCATTGCCAAAAGGAAGTCCTTCATTGGAACACCTTACTGGTGAGTGTGTAACCCTTATGAAATTGGGCCTTATTTTTAATTGATTTTCGATAAAACAATGTAGCATTTTCTACAGCACATAATGGACCAAATGTATACATACAGTGAGGAAAATAAGTATTTGAACACCCTGCTATTTTGCAAGTTCTCCCACTTAGCAAATAAGTATTTGAACACCTGAGAAAAGCAATGTTAATATTTGGTACAGTAGACTTTGTTTGCAGTTCCAGAGGTCAAACGTTTCCTGTAGTTTTTCACCAGGTTTGCACACACTGCAGAAGGGATTTTGGCACACTCCTCCACACAGATCTTCTCTAGATCAGTCAGGTTTCTGGGCTGTCGCTGAGAAACACGGAGTTAGAGCTCCCTCCAAAGATTCTCTATTGTGTTTAGGTCAGAACCTTGATATGCTTCTTACAGAGCCACTCCTTGGTTATCCTGGCTTTGTGCTTTGGGTCATTGTCATGTTGGAAGACCCAGCCTCGACCCATCTTCAATGCTCTAACTGAGGGAAGGAGGTTGTTCCCCAAAATCTCGGAATACATGGCCCCGGTCATCCTCTCCTTAATACAATGCAGTCGCCCTGTCCCATGTCCAGAAAAACACCCCCAAAGCATGATGCTACCACCCCATGCTTCACAGTAGGGATGGTGTTCTTGGGATGGTACTCATCATTCTTCTTCCTCCAAACACGGTTAGTGGAATTATGACCAAAAAGTTCTATTTTGGTCTCATCTGACCACATGACTTTCTCCCATGACTCCTCTGAATCATCCAAATGGTCATTGGCAAACTTAAGACAGGCCTTGACATGTGCTGGTTTAAGCAGGGGAACCTTCCGTGCCATGCATGATTTCAAACCATGACATCTTAGTGTATTACCAACAGTAACATTGGAAACGGTGGTCCCAGCTCTTTTCAGGTCATTGACCAGCTCCTCCCGTGTAGTTCTGGGCTGATTTCTCACCTTTCTTAGGATCATTGAGACCCCACGAGGTGAGATCTTGCATGGAGCCCCAGTCCGAGGGAGATTGACAGTCATGTTTAGCTTCTTCCATTTTCTAATGATTGCTCCAACAGTGGACCTTTTTTCACCAAGCTGCTTGGCAATTTCCCCGTAGCCCCTTCCAGGCTTGTGGAGGTGTACAATTTTGTCTCTAGTGTCTTTGGACAGCTCTTTGGTCTAGGCCATGTTAGTAGTTGGATTTCAGACCCCTCCATGATTTCTAAGTGGGAGAACTTGCAAAATAGCAGGGTGTTCAAATACTTATTTTCCTCACTGTACAATACACTCACCGGCCACTTTATTAGGTACACCTGTCCAACTGCTCGTTAACACTTAATTTCTAAGCAGCCAATCACATGGCGGCAACTCAGTGCATTTAGGCATGTAGACATGGTCAAGACAATCTCCTGCAGTTCAAACCGAGCATCAGTATGGGGAAGAAAGGTGATTTGAGTGACTTTGAACGTGGCATGATTGTTGGTGCCAGAAGGGCTGGTCTGAATATTTCAGAAACTGCTAATCTACTGGGATTTTCACGCACAACCATCTCTAGGGTTTACAGAGAATGGTCCGAAAAAGAAAAAACATCCAGTGAGCGGCAGTTCTGTGGGCGGAAATGCCTTGTTGATGCCAGAGGTCAGAGTAGAATGGCCAGACTGGTTCGAGCTGATAGAAGGGCAACAGTGACTCAAATTACCACCCGTTACAACCAAGGTGGGCAGAAGAGCATCTCTGAACGCACAGTACGTCGAACTTTGAGGCAGATGGGCTACAGCAGCAGAAGACCACACCGGGTGCCACTCCTTTCAGCTAAGAACAGGAAACTGAGGCTACAATTTGCACAAGCTCATCGAAATTGGACAATAGAAGATTGGAAAAACGTTGCCTGGTCTGATGAGTCTCGATTTCTGCTGCGACATTCGGATGGTAGGGTCAGAATTTGGCGTCTACAACATGAAAGCATGGATCCATCCTGCCTTGTATCAACGGTTCAGGCTGGTGGTGGTGGTGTCATGGTGTGGGGAATATTTTCTTGGCACTCTTTGGTACCAATTGACCATCGTTGCAACGCCACAGCCTACCTGAGTATTGTTGCTGACCATGTCCATCCCTTTATGACCACAATGTACCCAACTTCTGATGGCTACTTTCAGCAGGATAATGCGCCATGTCATAAAGCTGGAATCATCTCAGACTGGTTTCTTGAACATGACAATGAGTTCTCTGTACTCAAATGGCCTCCACAGTCGCCAGATCTCAATCCAATAGAGCATCTTTGGGATGTGGTGGAACGGGAGATTCGCATCATGGATGTGCAGCCGACAAATCTGCGGCAACTGTGTGATGCCATCATGTCAATATGGACCAAATTCCCTGAGGAATGCTTCCAGCACCTTGTTGAATCTATGCCACGAAGAATTGAGGCAGTTCTGAAGGCAAAAGGGGGTCCAACCCGTTACTAGCATGGGGTACCTAATAAAGTGGCCGGTGAGTGTATATGGCTGTGTTATGCAGAAACTAGCTAATGTGAAAGAAACCCCCCACCCCAACCCAAGCCATTGGGCCTTTGACTTTCTTGAATAGGTTAAACAAAAAAAACTACTTATAAAACAAAAAGTAATAGACCTACACATTATAAAGAAAAGCGATCTCATCTGAAAGTAGCACAAGGAAACAATGCCAGTGGGCAGAGATGGCAAAAGTACTCACATCCCGTACTAAAGTAGAAGTACAGATACTTGTGTTAAAAAATACTCTGGTTAAAGTAGAAGTTCTGATTTAATTTCTTTACTCAAGTAAAAGTAACAAAGTACAGGCTTGGAAGATTACTTAAAGTATAAAATTAAAAGTAGCCTTGCGAATGACAACCATTTTTTAGAGTGCAAGCTGTGAAACTGGACATGGAAAACAGGCTTTTTATACCTTTGGCCACGTTTTAAATGGATGTCTGCCAAAACATCACACATATGATTATTGTGACAAAGACTGGGACTTCAGGTTAATACGATTCTGACTGAGTAGAAAGATATGAATCCAATTGTGATTTTTGTGAGAATTTTCAGATCCAGTTCCTCTTTTTTTAATCTTCCCCCTTAACATTTTAAACAAATGTGTGTGTGTGTGTGTGTGTTTGTGTGTGTGTGTGTGTGTGTGCGCTCAAATATGGCTTCTGGAAAGAAAATAAAGGATCAAATATGATTTACTAAACCAACATTAATTAAGAAGTTCCCTATATTTTAGAAGTACACAGCACTTTCGCCAGGAGTCATTCTTGATGCATACTATCTCAAACCTCTCTCTCTCAGATAAGGACATGGGTGATTGGGAATCTGTTGAATTGTCTTGTAGTGGTGCATCCAGTGCAATGTACAGTAGCCTACTGTATTGACAATTAGATTGAATTTGGTATTGATCACTCAAACAATAATGGTAACTCCGAGGAAATTATTTTAAACTTGTTAGTAAGGACTAGATTAAGACTGTAGTTAAAGCTGATTCTGGTTTTCAACTTTGCTCCAGGTGGGTCTGTTAAAACACGGTGTGTGTGTGTGTGTGTGTGTGTGTGTGTTTCTGCAAAGAAATAAATAACATTGTAAAGGCTACCATACACAACGCATAAAGGAATCATATATGCTAGCACATAATAATAAACCCACTATTCATTCCATTATCTTAATGCAGTGTAGTCTAACTGTAGCATGTAAATAAACGCTTAAAATACAAACGTGAGCAAAGGCGTTCAACAATCAGCACGCAGCAAAATATAGCCAGGTGCAACCTAGCTAACAGGTGAAGAACACAAACTACAAAATGACTAGCTAACTTACTTTAAATGTGCCAGAACTACTGACCAACACAACGGGCTTAAATGAACTGACAACATAAGTTATACAACTTACAGTTCTCAAGGACGCACAGACACAGTCTCAACTGATTATCCTCCAGACAGCTAGTCTTTTTCTTTTCTCTCACTTTTTTTCTGCGTGTGCCGTGCGCGCCCGCTCGCGGTGTAAGGCGCGTGTCCACGCTGTTCTCCGACATGGCGACCTTTTGTACAAAACTAAAGTAACAAGCCAACTTTGTAAAATGTAAGGAGTAGAAAGTACCAATATTCGTATTAAAATGTAAGGAGTAAAAATAAAACGTTGCCACAAAAATAAATGGTAAAGTAAAAATATCTGAAAAATCTACATAAGTACAGTAACAAAGTATTTGTACTTTGTTACAGTAACAAAGTATTTGTACTTTGTTACTTCCCATCACTGTCAGTGGGACATACGTTTCAGTTTCCAGCTGAAGTTAAATGTTGTTTATAGAGCAGCAACAGCTATGTTTTACAACAGCAACGTAAAATGATTTTCCTTGTTGCGTTTTCAGGCACGTTGTTTGTGATATGCTCATTTCGTGATGATTATGATAATAATACTCGGTCAGCACTTCTACATTTAATTTCGATATTCACATTATAGACACCACCTTTGACTATTCTGGTAACCATTTGTCCACAAATAGGCATATTGACCATATGGTCTAGATATAAACTAGGTTTTGACCTAGTCTCGTTTCCTTTTGTTTGGAGAGTCGTCGCTGAATTCTTGTCCTGAATTTGTGCAGGATGGCTCCAGAAGTAGCAGCAGTGGAAAAGAATGGTGGCTACAACCAGCTGTGTGATATCTGGGCTGTTGGCATCACGTCCATAGAGTTGGCTGAGCTACAGCCTCCAATGTTTGACCTACACCCGATGAGGTATGTTTTACTTTCCTCGAAAAAAGTCAGTTGGAACGTTCTCAGATGATTCTTAGGCTAATTTCTTGTTTTGTGTTAGTGTAATGTAATCGCGTCTTTTCATTACTTCAATGGTGTTCCTGTTTAATTCAAACTATGTTTAGGCTATTATAAGAAAAATTTGCAGGCTTACTTCACTTAAGTTCATCTTACTTGGGTCTTAAGTCTGTTGACGTGTTGAAATCGACCGGAATTCTCCTTAATCCAAGTTGTTTGTTTTTCCTTAGAGCCTTGTTTTTGATGTCAAAGAGCAGCTTTCAGCCTCCGAAGTTAAAAGACAAAAACAAATGGTGAGTGCCCCAGAATGTTCAGTATGCTTTTCTGGGATTACATTGTGATACTTTACACTTTGGTCTTAAAACAATAATAGTGACAATCGTTGCATTAAAACATAATCATCATGGTCCCCTAGGTCCACCCATTTCCATAACTTTGTCAAAGTGTCTCTAACAAAGAACCCAAAGAAGAGGCCCACTGCAGAAAAACTTCTATCGGTAATATTTTTTATTGCTCTTGTCGACATATGGTAGACATTATATAATAGGAGACTGAAATGTTTTGCAGTTTTTTAGCCTGAACCTATTCACAGTGGAAAGTTTGCACGTTAGCCAAGTTTCAAAAGTCATGCCTGAGTTCTGTCTTTTACAGTTTCTTCCTTTAGTTGAAATTAGAAATTGCATTTATTGTATTAGCCTACCATTTGTGAATCCTGAGGACCAGAAAAAGAAGTAGAGCATCTCAGTTGGCCCAATGAGCTTTTGTGTGGTTTGGCTGAATTTCAAGCTGTTTGGGTCAGAGTCAGACCATTGCCTTAAATGGTTGTTTAAAACCCAATTACAGTCTATGTATTAAAGAAAAGTTATTAGCAATTACATTCTTCAACAATGTCAACAAAGCCTCAGTCAAGAGGAAGAAGACTCAGGCTCCAGCCTTGTGTGCATGCATAAAAAAACCTATCTTTTAAGAAGCAGACAGTTCAGCTGCTTCCTAAAAGATGGTTTCTATCATCATTAACACAGTGCATGTCTCTGAGGAAAGGTGTCTCATCCTGATGGTCCAGGAATGTGATGATTAATGCAGGTGGTTTAATTACTCTTTAACAGTAAAAGTTGGATTTGATATCCATTTCTGCAGGGAATTTGATGTTCCAGTTAGCAAGTACTTGCGTGTAAGATTACGAGATGTCAGACCACTATTATTCTCAAACGATGCTCCAGTTTATTATAACTTTTGTCTTGTTTTCATGCAGCATGTGTATGTGGCTCAGACGGGTTTGACAAGGAGGCTCGCTCTTGACCTTCTAGATAAGATGAACAACCCAGACAACCACCAGCATTACAGTGAAGTGGACGATGATGACCTTGAGGTAATGTCTGATTCGATCACATATAAAAACGGAGACACTGTGCGAAACTTGCCTTTTGCTTTTGGAAAAAATTAAGAAGGAAATTGAATCTCTACTCATCTAACAAAGAAGCGTTTAAAGATGTATGCACACAAAAAATGTGTCAATGTCAATCTATCACCGGCCCAGAACGTATGTCCATAAAAAGCACTGGGTTAACAAAATCATCCAAACATTTATTTTTTTTACTACCCAGTTTTGGTTTTAATATTCATATGGTTATTTGGCCACACCAATATGTGTTTTGACCGAGTAACAATGTCATATTAACATTTCTGTTGGCTCATCAATTAAACCATAACCTATATTTGTAGTGTTCTGTTTGGACAAAAGTTTTTTTGAAAGTATACAGCAAAATGATGGAAAAAAAAAAATCATTCCTTGTTTAATTTGACCAAATATTGTAGTTAAAGACTTTAATGCACTGACAGACTCCCCATCAGCAGTGAATGTAAATAGACACTAAACACTAAGTTTTTAATATAATAATATGATAAAAGTTAAGCTTTGCCGAAGTGTGTATCTGTGCTCTCTTAAAGCTTCCCTTCCCCCTCTTCTTGATTCTCTCCATTGACATTAATATTCCAACTCGAATCAACATCACATCTATGTGGCAGCCAAAGAGGTGGTACCAGTGCCTTTTTAAAAGACTATTGTGCTTTTTTCCTCCTGACAGCAGTAGCACTGTCTTGGCGACCATGAATGAAAAACCCTGAAGGCTATTGACTGCAAGCAATGGAGCTTGTTGCAAACAAACAGCCTCTGGGATGCATAATAATGCGATGATGAATAGACCCAGTACAAAAAGTAGCTTTCAGTTCTCAGAATTTGTTTTTACATATTATTCCAAAAGATAAATGTCAAAATTGTGCTTAATGACTTAAGGCAATGCAGTGTCGGTGTTATATAATTGTGAAGTGGTTCTCCCACTTTCAACTACTACTCACATTTCCTTATCTTTTAAATCTCTTTCTCTTTTACTCTTTGCTTTAGCCCCTGTCTGCAGTCAGACACACCATCCGCTCCACCAACAAACAAGCCAGGGCAGAGAGGACACGCTCAGAGATAGACTGTAAGTAAACAAAAGGCCCAAACCCATCACTAAGACAAAAGCCAAACCCCTGCCATGAATCTGTCCTGTCAATTGTCAGCATGTTGGTCAGCCTGGTTCTGTAGGTTGATAGAGGTCCGGTGGATTGTCAGAGGGTCATCCCACTAATCCTGCAGCACTGGCTGGCACTTTTCCAGACCACAGCATGTGGTAGTGTGTATAAAAATAGCCTGGGGATTCACAGAAGAGAAAGTGGATGTAGTAGAGTCCATTAAGTTAACTGTCCCTCATGTTTTACTCAATGAATAATGTGAAAAGCTTGTCTGAAGGACTCATAAAGGTTTCTTGAGGAATTTAGTTTTCAGTTAACAAGTGTTGATACTGAATTTGGCAGAGGATCCAGCTTATTAGATTGTGTAAATGTTTTATTTTGTGCAAATTTATTATTTTGCAACCCTTCAGGGAAGTTTTTGTGTCTCTGTGTTGTCAGTAGATAAAGTTGAACGCTGTGTTGTGTCAGCAGTGTGACTGTTTCTCATTTCATCATTTTGGGTTGATATAGTAACAGTCTAGTGTCAAGATATGGGTCTCTGTTCGATGTTTGTCCTATTTATCTGTGGCAATACTTGCTGCGCCTCACTGTGTTTTGTGCTTGTTTGTACTGTGGCTGTACCAGTTGCACACTCTGTTTAGTTTTATCTATATTTCTCACAATTACATTTGACTTTCCCTTCTACATTAAGCAAACAATGGGACAAACCAAGGAGGGCCGTGCTCAAGTCCTAGCTTCACTGAGGGACACAGGGGGGACGCAGGTCAGTGACAGTGTAGAGAGACAGTATGTGTTGGCTTAATTCCCTTGCTCATTCCCAAGACTTCCTGAGATGTAGGATAATGTCATAGCACATAACAGAACATTGTGTTTGAGATTTAAGTGGCACTAATAAGGTGAGTTCCTCTGCATGTGGTGGCTACTTACCGTTTGTTTAGCAGTAGTTGAATAATTTGGACATTGTGACATCCTGGTTCCTATCAGACTGAAATAAACATCCCATTAAAAAATAACACTGTAGATGACTAATTCTCACAAGGAAGTTAAGTTTGACTCTTATGTCTCACCTAATTCCTTAACTTTCTCGAAAGTGTTGCTGTAGTCTGTTAGACTCACCTCCTCGCTGTTGTCTAAGTTTTTAAATACTGCAGCACGTCCACATTATCAACCTTCTCAAGCAGAAAAACACACCAGGAAAGAAAAAAATCAGTGGTCTAAATTCTTAAACACAAAGTTTCTTTGTTAATGAGAAGCTGATTATGTAGGGGTATTTATTGGCAGGTTGGTTTTCTTCTGTCTCCATAACTACAGCAGGATCAAGCCGTGTTTACACTGGACACTAAACCAGTCTCCACTATGGAATTGACTGTTTGACAGAATGTGACCTTAAACTTAGAGGAATCTGTTCCATGATTTATTTTTGTTTCTTGCTCTCTCACTAATATTTCCCCAAAGTGAACAGATCTGGTTACTGTCAAGTGTAATCTGTGTTTGTCTTTGGTGACTGACTTTAGGCTCCAGACCAAACATTCACATAGTAGCATAATACATCAATAAAGGACCTCTGTGGTGTTTTGGCAGGTACATTGTAATGGAAGCAGATGATCTGCTGTTGGTTCATTGTTACACCCACACAGGTATTTTCAGTTAATCTGGCTGATTAGACCTCTCCCCAGGACTGTGTGGGTGTGTATTGACATCTTCCTGAGTCACCTGTTAGCTTTGCTGCATCTGTTAGGGCAGGACAAATTACACCTTCATCATTCACATATTAGTAGATAAAGATGACCTAATGAATTCCCATCAAAGCACTGGTCCACCTTTAACCTGAACAGAGTTCCAATCAGCCAGCACACCTAAAAACCACCTATGTGGGTGTTCAGTGGCGTTAAAAGTGTTTTCCAAGGCTCATGCTACTAATGCACAAAAGAACTACTCCCAAGGCTTTGTGTGTCTTGAAGCGTTGGGCACGTATGCCCTCTAGTGCCAAAGCAGTGTGCAAAAAACAACAACTGAACACTTATTTATTTATTTTTTTCATTTATAGTCGACAAGCTCCAGTTTGAACCGCCACTCCTGAAGGAAACTGAGGCTCATTCTGAAATGGTGACAATCATATTCCTTTTAAACAATACTAGTATTTAAGTATTACTTTTCTGTTTCTGTTTGCATTCACTATATTTCAAATGCATGTAGAAAAAAGATAATTCATATCCATAAAAAATAATCCGTTTCAAAAATAATCTATTGATGTGCATACATGTCTTTCCACAGGATGTCGGTAAAGATAATGACTTTCGTTCCCCCTGGAGTCCCTTTGCAGAGGGAGGAATAACAACCAGGTAATCCATAGAAACTGTTGTCATGGGAACTGCTCCTATTTACCCCGAACTTTCTCTCTTTTACTCTTTCACTTGGCTTATTTATAAAATGGATGCATCTCTTGAGATTCATCCAGGGAAAAAAACAAGGTGTTCTTTATTTATTTTACTTCTTTGATATCTGTAAATATTAAATTGCAGAGACACACAATACTAATAGTAGTTTAAGTGTTGACTAACAATGCACAGTTTAATAAATGATGCCTAAGGTATGTTAGTTATGCTCTGTATATCCATGTATATGTGATGTCCATTGTTGAGACGGAATGAAAATTATTTTCCTTACAGATGCTCCTCACTGTGTCTCACATTAACCTGCTAATTCACCGGAGCTAACCTGTGTCTGTGCATGAGATCACTCTCCCCATCTGCAGTCTGAAATGTTCTTTTGGCCTGTAAGCTCCTTCTTACTTGTCCATGTGCTTTGACTGTTTTTCTTTTTCCACTTCTCTCTGTCCTCGTTTGGCTGTCGGCCTCTCTCTCTCTCGTCTTCTCCCTCGAAGAAGCCTTCTCAAAAGCGTTGAGGACGAATTGTTCCAACGGTAACACTAACACTGTGTGTGCTGTAGTACCCTACCTACGTCATCCACCTGTTGTTCGGTGCCCATCCTTTTCTCAGTGAGGTTTAGTGCCCACCCTGTCCACAAATCACCCTCCCTGACACACACACACACACATACTTCAGAGATGTTTAAAGTATCAACACAGCTTTATTTTCTTGTGGTTTCCATCCCATGATCCTCACTGGGGTTTCAAACAAATACATCTTCTTCTCCTTAGAGTCCTACTTTCTTCATCTCTAAGGAGGGATTTTACATTAGAACCATTAACACCCCTCATCCTGGGCTGTGATGAGTCTTATTTTTCACACTGGTCACTGTATTGTTTCCTACAGAGGACACATCGCCCATCTTGAAGATGCCTTTGAAGAAGTGGAGCTGTGAGTGATGTTGTCACGTTAAGATTTCATAATGGACACAAAAACATTCATTGCTATAATATACATCTTTGTAAAAGAAAATACTAAAGTAATAAAAATAAACACTTTTTATTTCAGGTCAACCCTTAAGCCAGGGGTTCCTCCTCCTCTGCCCCCGAAGGTGAGACAAAATGATCAATTATTTTAACTGCATGGATTTGTGCGGTTAAAATCCATGTTAGAAGTGTATGAAGTGCTTTGAATTAACACCAAACTGTTTTCACTCTTTCTCTCTCAGCCACGATTAAACAGCTCGTCAGAGGAGCTTGGTCTTAATGATGAGAGGTCTCTGACGGTTCGGAGGTTCCCTAACTCGGATAACGGACCGAGCCAGGTCGTTCGTATACAGAGCACACCGGAGAACCTAGGCAACAAGGTGGAGCACTCATCTCCAGATTTCCTCTCTGTCAGCGTCAGCAGCCCCGGCCTTTTGTCTCACGCCTCCGATCCTGGTTAGTCTCAGTGTCTGGAGTTAGATATATTTATGTGCAATAACGTGTTTATGTGTGTCTGTTCTCCTAAAACAAGCACGTCTCTAAATGAGAACTTATTTTATTTTACAAGCTCTCAGTAAATCTGAATGTCAAGGTAAGGGAGACTGATGTAATTGTGTCCAACCTTTGGATTTAGCTTCTACGTTTTTTGACACTATGATTAATCGTTATGCTACAAATGCAATTTTAATTTGCCTGCTCTCTTATGACAGATAATGATTCAGATGACAGTGTGAATGGAGGCAGTCCCATGGCACCACCCAACAGACATCACCGGAAGGAGAAAAAGGAATTCCCTGTGAGTCTGAAGTTATTTCACAATATGGCATTACAATTTACAGTATATACTTCAATCATGACAGCCACACTTCTCATCTTTAGTTTCATGGGTTTTAAACTATGAAAATGTCATCTGTGGTCTACCAGCCTATATTTTATATGCGTAGTGTCTCCAAATAGCTGGCTGGCCTCGCACTGAAACCTCAAATGTGTTTTTCCATTGTCAGATCCAAACACCAACAGTTAATCCACAGATATTGAACATTTAATGAACGTTTGTTCGGCTCATTATTGATGCTGGAGCTAAATTAAATAGAAAATAATTCTGCTGCTTTGTCTTTGTGTTCTATGTGTGCATTATCTTATGGTTTTTTGTGTCCTCTGCTCCACTCTAGAAACCAGCTATCAACGGTCTTCCACCCACGCCTAAAGTACTGGTGAGTAAATCCTCTGCATTGTCCCTCACAGTCTTCACTCTTCCCTGCTGGCCTGGTTTCATAGGCACTGGTATTAAGCATCTTGTCTGAGCTGCTGCTGTACATTCTGTAGATATTTGGTGTCCACCCAGCTTTTTGCTTTGCGGTTGGTTCTGCTCTGCTCAGCTCAGCTTTAGCTCATTAAACCCTGGCTGACATTTCAGCGCTTCACTGAGCCAGAGGCTGCCTGTTCTGAGCCAGAGGCTGCCTGTTCTGAGCCAGAGGCTGCCTGTTCTGAGCCAGAGGCTGCCTGTTCTGAGCCAGAGGCTGCCTGTTCTGAGCCAGAGGCTGCCTGTTCTGAGCCAGAGGCTGCCTGTTCTGAGCCAGAGGCTGCCTGTTCTGAACCATATTGCTTTTCATTTTAGATGGGAGCTTGTTTCTCTAAGGTTTTTGATGGCTGTCCACTGAAGATCAACTGTGCCACATCATGGATTCATCCAGACACCAAAGGTACAGCTTCATGAAACAAGCCTGGTACACAAACATGTTTAATTTAAACCAATCTTTATTTTATTTTTTTAAATGTTTTTTTTCTAGATCAGTACCTAATCTTTGGGACAGAGGATGGAATCTATACGCTGAATCTTAATGAGCTGCATGAAGCCACAATGGAGCAGGTAACAGCAGCTAATATTAGTCCAAAATAATTATTAAAACCAGGATAAGTTAATAGAATTACTAACTGCTTATCCTCATTAAACTGTAAAAGATATGTAATTTGTTTACAATAACGTATGGGTAGAAAACTCCGGCAACAATTGGAAATACTCCCATGTCATTAATCTAAAATGCACTTTTGATGCTTCATATATAAACACTTTCACTAACGTTAGATTGGAGACCTAATTTACCTGTTGGGCCACAGACTGAAGAAAATAACACCACCCAAACTACAGTAGCAGTTAGTCTGACCGGTGGTGAGATGTTGCTGTTCGTAACAATACATTTGGTTCAATAAAGACACTAGCAAAGCAACACAGTATACAAAAGCAAACTTCTCATTCTAGCTGACAGCTATCGATTTTGCAACTATCACAGGCAGATTTTGTCAGCTGTATTGAGCTAACTAATCTTAACTTCATGAGTTGGTTGAAAATGCTGTCACCGGCTGACTTTATTTCCAGCGAACAATCAAATGTTATTTTCCACCTTCTTACTCCCTCCTTTGAGAGCTAATGTCCAACTAAAAGGTAATTGTACCACTTTTGTTTAATTCCCTAATTTAGCTGTTCCCGAGGAAGTGTACATGGCTGTACGTTATCAACAACAACCTGATGTCTTTGTCTGGTAAGTGATGGACTTATCACAGCCTCCTGCTTCACTGACCACCGTAATAACCTGCTGCTGCTGCTTTGTCCTGTGTTATCTTGCAGCCCCTAAGGGCAAGACAGTCACTCCATATCTGCAGCCTTGAAATAACTTTCTTTTGTTTTGCATTAGGAGAGCCTCTATTTCTATTAGAACTGTGTCCATGTAACACAGTGACTCATGAGTGACACATCTGGTTTTACAGCCTTTTCAACTCAGATTTAGTGATCTATGTAGGTTACAATGTATAGTAGCTAAAAATGCAAGTGTACTTTGTTTCATATATTAAAACAGACATGCAACATGTCAGAAAACTCAAATCATTTATCATTTGAAACCAAGCTGTCTGTGTTTGGCTATCCTAGTCGTTGAGTCTTTTTCTCTGGCTTAACAGTTAAAGATGGGAATAAAAAGTGTGAGGTCTGCTTTTGGTTTTACCTACATCAGTTTGCCTCTTGGTATATTTAACTTCTGTTCTTTTCTCCTCTTCCCTTGCCCACTGTCCATCTTCCTCTCGCCTGGCTTGATTTGATATTCTACTAACTGGCTTCATCAGAAGGTAATCATGCTTCACATCATCGTCACACTTCTGTTTTTACTCCATGTTTACATGTTCACATCTAACCTTTCTACATGAAAGCTGCTTCATGTGATGCAGAAAGTGTAAAGAAATGTCAGAAATGATGTTTAAAATATGTGTAGAAATGTTTAATTAGATGTTGTCTGTCATATTTAAGATGAGTATTTTTAACTCATGGCTTTGTTTACAACTACACTACTCACTGTTTTACTCTTGAAGCTGGTGATACAATATATTGTATTCTGCTGTAGGGAAAACCTTCCAGCTGTACTCCCACAATCTAATTGGGCTGTTTGAGCAGCTGAAGAAGCCGGGGTTGGCTGCTCAGTTCACGAATCATCGCTTCCCAGACAAAATCTTACCCAGGTGAAACCAACATGTCTGAGGTTTTTGGTCTCACATGTACTCTTTTATGTATTTTTACTACTATTTACTATTTACTACTACTTACTATTTTTTATTTTTACTTTAGTCATGTTGCCACAAAAAAAGAGTGCAGTTGCCACACTCATGCCGAGTGTGGCAACTGCACTCTTTTTTTTTAACAACTGCAGTGTTAGGAAAAAAAAAAGTATAGCCACTGGCCGACTTCTCAGATTTTATACTTCCTCTGCTTTTAAAAGACTGTTGACACAACAACTTGACCGTTTTCTCTTCTCAGGAGGTTTGCCCTGACAATTAAGATCCCTGACACAAAGGGCTGTCACAAGTGCTGCATTGGTGAGTGGCCTTTCCCTCTCAACCACTCCGTTTTATTGACTCACCCTTCTGTCATATTAAATTGTGTCAATACATGAGAAACATCTCTGTACTAGGCCAGTTTTTTAAACGATATACTCCTGTTGTAAACAGTTACAAAGGGCCTGCATAGCTCAATGTAGCTATACTTCTTGACAGTCTTTTCTTTTTTTACAGTGAGAAATCCATATACAGGCCACAAGTACTTGTGTGGAGCGCTGCAGTCTGGGATTGTCCTGTTGCAGTGGTATGAGCCCATGCAGAGGTTTATGCTTATCAAGGTAAACTGGCTGTTTTCTTTTCTCATCTCAAGGATTACTCTTCCTCCACAAATTTAGTTAACTACATGTTTTTACCTCAAGGTTGTGTAATATATTTGTTCTTTCATGAGCACATTTGTAGTTTAAATTTTAAATCTAGCTGTTTTTAAATATCCGTTTTTAAATATCCGTTGTTCCCTTGCTCTGAAACACAAGTTAATTATGTTCCCAAGGATTTCTTTCACTAGCTTTACACTACAAAATCAATTTTAAGCATCATTAAACATAAAGAAGCACCACTGACACTTACCCCCTCTTTTTCTGTGGCAGCACTTTGACTTCCCTCTTCCCAGCCCACTGAAGGTATTTGAGATGCTGGTGGTCCCAGAGCAGGAGTATCCTCTGGTGTGTGTGGCCATCAGCAAGGGCACCGAGCCAGGCCAGGTAGTCCGCTTTGAGACTATCAACCTCAACTCCTGCTCCTCCTGGTTCACAGAGATGGGAACAAGTAAGCCAAACGTCTGCATTAATGTGGAGCTGAATACCATGCAATCAATACAGAGACATAATGTGTTTAGTGGAGATATGGCAGAATGGATGACTTCTGCAGAAAACCAAGTTGTCTACTATAAGCAGCCTCTACAGAATGTAATGCAGCCTCTCATCTTTGTGGCTTTATTTGTATCCTCTTAAAGGGCTTTTGTGCAGTTTGAACACTGATGCACATAACAAATGATGACATGGCTTTCTGTTTGCTCTCTAAAACATGGTGAAACATGTAAAGAAATGAAAAAGTGATTCAGGATGATAAATAAACTATAATATTTAGTTATGAAATAACACAGTAATGGAGAGGGAATATCCAAGAACTAATTTTATATCAGACATACTTTATACTTTTATTTAATTACTTATAAGAGATGCATTGTACATTGCCATGCCACAGAAATGTTTGAAAACAAGATTTTTATAGTTGTAACTTCCCTTCCCATAGCTCATCAGCAGGTGGATGCAATCCATGTCACTCAGCTGGAGAGAGACACGGTGTTGGTGTGTTTGGACCGTAAGTACAACCTCTTTTCATCAGCTTTGACCAAAACAGTAGATGTAAATATCTATGTTCTGCCACATCATTCATACAGCCTTTTGTCTTTTCTCTCCCCAGAAAATTTGAAGATTGTTAATCTCCAGGGCAGACTGAAGTCCAACAAGAAGCTGGCATCTGAGCTTAGTTTTGACTTCTGCATTGGATCAGTTGGTAAGCTTTTAGACAAAGACTTAGGAGGTTCATATAATTATGTGTGTAGACCTTACAACATTTAAACAACACCTGCTTACTCTAAAGGTAGATATAAAAAAACTCAGCATGACAAGCTGGCAGATGTACAGAAAGCTGGTTGTATATCCAGCGAAGTGGCATGTTACATTTACAAAAGGTCTTTTTGTAAACCTTTGTAAATTAATTGCTTTGTTCCTCTTAATCAAGTTGGCAGTGTTTCATTGGCTATGTTGATCATGCACTGACACATTGCCTTTTACCTTTCTCTTCTGACAGTGTGCCTTCAGGACAGCGTCCTGGCCTTCTGGAAACATGGCATGCAGGGAAAGAGCTTCAAGTCTAATGAGGTAAAAATAGCTCATGCCCACAAATGCAAATTCACAAAAGTGTCTCTTTTTGATACTGTGCCACTGTATTGTATGTCTGTTGTCAAGTATATTAGTTTACTTTTTGTACAGTTTGTACAGTTTTAAGTCTTTACAAAGAGATGAGACTCTGGATTGCAAGTAAAGATGGTATTCACCTCAGAATAAACATAACAAATAAACTGAATCAACATTTTCAAGCTTTTTGCTACTTTAAAATCAGTATCGACACCAAAATATCAGTACCAGTTTTCATGGGTCTCCAATGACTACAGAGGAGAAACTCTGACTGTTTGTCACATTGCTGAATACAGGCTTGTTTGTTCTACACATGAACAAACACCTCTGGCTCTTGTCAACAAAGGCCCTGGTGCTGGCTGTTTTTATGCATGGCTAAATGCTGTAGGTGATCCCAGGAGATTAAACCTCAGGTGGAGCCAAAGTGTCTTTGTGTCAGGCCGAGGTAATGAATTTGTTCTCCTTTCACGGAGGAATTCCATGTTAACCGGATCACGATTCAAGCTCAACAGCAGAATAAAAGTTCAAGAGATCACAGGGAGGTGAAGCATTCTGTTATTATGAAAAGTGATATGGCGATAGGGGCCACCCATTTGAAAGCTCACTGTGTCAGACATGGTCCTGAGGCACTCAGATGAAACAGAAGGTCTGTTTGCAGTCTGCGCCCAGCCTAGCTTGACAGTTTTGCCACAGCAAGGATTTTTGAAATGTCAGCGGCCATGCAAAATTCATGCTCAATCATAAACGAAACCCAGCACACAACAGGGAGCAGCACTAAATAATTCATTCTTTGTCCCGTTATGATTCCTCTCAAAAGCGAAGGCATTTAAAGGGGGCAGGCTCATTGATCCGTGCTCGCCACGGTGGGTGCTTTTCTGAACACCCAAGACCTTGTTCTCGTTTAGACTTCAGATCAGATCTTGCCCAAGGTCAAGAACTTACACCTAGCAGGTGTCACACGCCCGACTATCTGACATCTGTCAACAAGTTTTCGTGACACGTGAGAGTGTGTTTTGAAGGGGCTCTTGTCTTTGGATACATCTTGTGTTAAGGTAAGCTCCAGGATTGTACACAGTAACAGAGTCCCTAGGAACAACACTTACAGTGAGGAAAATAAGTATTTGAACACCCTGCTATTTTGCAAGTTCTCCCACTTAGAAATCATGGAGGGGTCTGAAATTGTCATTGTAGGTGCATGTCCACTGTGAGAGACATAATCTTAAAAAAAACTAAATCCAGAAATGACAATGTATGATTTTTTACTATTTATTTGTATGATACAGCTGCAAATAAGTATTTGAACACCTGTCTATCAGCTAGAATTCTGACCCTCAAAGACCTGTTAGTCTGCCTTCAAAATGTCCACCTCCACTCCATTTATTATCCTAAATTAGATGCACCTGTTTGAGGTTGTTAGCTGCATAAAGACACATGTCCACCCCATACAATCAGTAAGAATCCAACTACTAACATGGCCAAGACCAAAGAGCTGTCCAAAGACACTAGAGACAAAATTGTACACTTCTACAAGGCTGGAAAGGGCAATTGCCAAGCAGCTTGGTGAAAAAAGGTCCACTGTTGGAGCAATCATTAGAAAATGGAAGAAGCTAAACATGACTGTCAGTCTCCCTCGGACTGGGGCTCCATGCAAGATCTTACCTCGTGGGGTCCCAATGATCCAAGAAAGGTGAGAAATCAGCCCAGAACTACACGGGAGGAGCTGGTCAATGACCTGAAAAGAGCTGGGACCACCGTTTCCAAGGTTACTGTTGGTAATACACTAAGACGTCACGTGTTTGGAGGAAGAAGAATGATGAGTACCAAACCAAGAACACCATCCCTACTGTGAAGCATGGGGGGGTAGCATCATGCTTTGGGGGTGTTTTTCTGCACATGGGACAGGGCAACTGCACTGTATTAAGGAGAGGATGACCGGGGCCATGTATTGCGAGATTTTGGGGAACAACCTCCTTCCCTCAGTTAGAGCATTGAAGATGGGTCGAGGCTGGGTCTTCCAACATGACAATGACCCGAAGCACAAAGCCAGGATAACCAAGGAGTGGCTCTATAAGAAGCATATCAAGGTTCTGGCGTGGCCTAGCCAGTCTCCAGACCTAAACCCAATAGAGAATCTTTGGAGGGAGCTTTAACTCCGTTTTTCTCAGCGACAGCCCAGAAACCTGACTGATCTAGAGAAGATCTGTGTGGAGGAGTGGGCCAAAATCCCTTCTGCAGTGTGTCAAACCTGGTGAAAAACTACAGGAAACGTTTGACCTCTGGATCTGCAAACAAAAGCTACTGTATCAAATATTAACATTGATTTTCTCAGGTGTTCAAATACTTATTTGCAGCTGTTTCATACATATAAATAGTTAAAAAATCATACATTGTGATTTCTGGATTTATTTTTTTTTGGATTATGTCTCTCACAGTGGACATGCACCTACGATGACAATTTCAGACCCCTCCATGATTTCTAAGTGGGAGAAATTGCAAAATAGCAGGGTGTTCAAATACTTATTTTCCTCACTGTAGTTACCTACATTCTGTTCAAAAACATATGGACATTTTTGGTTAAAGGCACAATAAGTGATCCAAATGTTAACTGTCACCTTACCCCCAAAATTCAAAACACAGATTGTAAAAGCTTTATTGGAATTGTCAATGGAAATGCTTATATTCAGTGTGAGCGCCCACGTTTTTTTTTTTTTTTATTCCCCAGGTGACCCAGGAGATTTGTGATCCAAGCAGAGTCTTCCGCCTCCTTGGATCTGACAGGTTGGTACAGAGATATTTCCATCTTTAACCACTTCAGTGCAGATGAGCAAATGCACCAAGTGGAGGAGCACGTACCACAAAAATCCCAAAGGACTTCTGAATAGCATCACCTCATAAAGAAACCGGATTATAAATAGGCTCTCTCACGTAACCCTGTGTATCTGCCTTTCCATCAATACCACTGTTGGTATAATTTTATTAGCTTCATGCCCTCTATAATACCAGGCAGTCCTCCCTCAGGTCTGATTACCTGGAAACCACCAAACAATCCGCTTACCACCTGTGTTGAGAGCCCAAAGCTCTCATCCTCTGCTGCCCCTGTTCTCTCTCTCTCTCTCTCTCTCTCTCTCTCTCTCTCTCTCTCTCTCTCTCTCTCTCTCTCTCTCTCTCTCTCTCTCTCTCTCTCTCTCTCTCTCTCTCTCTCTCTGTGTTTTTTATGCTTGTTGCTTCAGTAGCTCTGGTGCATGAAGCATGAAGGTCGAGCAAAATTTTACACATCTACTAGAAGGCACTAAGCTGTTATTTAAGCTGTTAAATTGTTTTTAGTTCATGTGTATGATCAACTTATATAATATTAATTTATAAAAACGATTGAGAAATGCTCTTAATTGGGAAATTGCTTGTTTTGTCAGAGTGGTAGTCTAAAACCCAAAATGTATTCTAATTAAAATCATAGCAAACACAAAAAAGCAGCAAATCGTCACATTTCATAAGCTGGAACAATGTAACAAAGCTGGAATGTTTGGTATTTTTTCTTATTAATGTATACGATTATGTATATTATCGATTGATTGAGCTCCTAAAACCCAAAGAGATTCAAATTACACTGTTATATAACCAAAAAGCCGCAAATCCTCCCATTTGAGAAGCTGGGACCACTTTGCCTGAAAAATAACTTAAACAATTTATCGTCTATTAAAATAGTTGGCGATGAATCAATTGACAGAAAATGAATCTTTGCTGCTCTAGACTGATGTCATGATGGTTGTTTTCAGCAGGATGTGATTTAGCTCCCTATCTCTATCTCACTCACACACACACCAATGCTAACAGAGTGCGCTCAGTGAGGCTCTCCCAGCTCAGTCAGTGATGACTCCAGATGAAGGCTGTGGCATTGGAGGAAGGCCTCTCTCTGCCCAGCCCCCCATGTTTTATTCACTGCCGCCCGGGCACTGCCAGCTTGGTTTGAGTGTCTCTCCATGCCTCTGTAATTTCATCTGATGGAACAGACAGTATGGACTGTACCTTCCCTGCTCACCTGTCACCGCCACATGGCATCTGAAGATGCACCCACTGACGTCCTGATCTGACTGTGACGACTAGATCAGGACGGTTTACGTGCCAGTTACCATATACTGTCAGTATGCGTCCTCCGAGTAGATCGATACCATTAACATGTTTTGAGTTTTGTCATTGGTTGTAAATGTAGTTAAATGAGCAGCATTTTAATAGTATTTGTTGTCAATTTCATTGACAAAAGTCAATACCCTAACCTTCATAGTATTTTCATTAATTCCTGGAGAGACATTTTTTGTAATAAGTCTATTCCCCACATGTTGAGGTAGACCTTAATGTACATGCGATTTATAGTACATGATAAAACTTGTGAAAAAACTTTAGCTTCCTTGTTTGTGGCTTATTTCAGTTCAAGAGTTGCCAGATTCACATTCAACTTTTTGTTACAGCTTGGGTTTTATGTTTCACCAGGTTTCAACAGCTATCATTTAGTATTTCTGTGTAATGTTCCAACTGGTGTCTTCTGTTTCTTCTGCAGGGTGGTGGTGTTGCAGAGCCGACCCACAGACAACCCCACGGCCCTGAGCAACCTCTACATTTTAGCAGGTCATGAGAACAGTTACTGAGCCTCTTTCAGAGAAAAGTGTATAAGATGCTTCAGTTTTTGGGAGTAAACTTCAGACTTTCACCTAAGGTTGTGTGTCAAGGAAAACGTCTGGTTTTAAACAGTTATTGGGAGCTTTTCTTACTGATAACAGAATCGACAGGTTAGTCAGTCTGGTATTATTTATTTTCTGTTACTTTCTATACTTACCTGTATTTATTTCTAAATATCCCCAATAATAGAGGTTAAGCTTATCTTAAAAAGATGAGCCTCTTCAGTCTGGATTCATGAGTAGCCTTACACCAGCAACAAGTTCATTGTAGCTCCGCTCATTTCAAACAACAAGGAAAATGTTGATTAGAAAATATGAGCAGAAAGTGGAGAAACTATAAACGCCCAAATGAATATTGTTACTTAGCATTTTTCTCACTTTTGTGGACTGAGTAACCCACACGTTATCTAGAGGTATTATTGACAAAAGTGCCATTAAATTTCACAAGAATTTGTGATTGTATTAGCAAAACAATGGGAGAGTTATTGTGTTATTGTCCGTAACATGTCACTCATAATGACTGCCAGTGGCAAACATTTGTAGGCTAGAGAGGAGATTTTACATGCTCTGTAGTCAAATTAATAGCTCAGTTTAGGCAGAAACCCATGAGCATTGTGGGTTATTTAAGCAATATTTATTAACCTCATGTTAAGTAATAGGGTATGTTTGATTTACAGACTGTGTTAACAGCCAGTGACAGTGATGTCCTGCTGTGTGAGGATTAACTACCTAGTGAACAGTTCCTGAGCTGCTTTGGCTTATTTTTACTGCTATGTAATATAGTTGAATCTCTCCTGCTCTGCTGCATTTTTAGAAGTTGGATATAATGTACATTTTTTTCTTTACCTTCCTCTTTTATAGACCTTTTTATTTCTCATTATTTGCACCATGTAAGCACTTTTGTACATTTTTTTATTTAAAATAAAATGACAAAATGAGGGAAAATGCTAGGTTTTGTTAACATCTGTGCATTCCCTTTTGCGAAATGTTTAATGTATGCTGTTTTTTGTAATAAAAAAAAGCTTTCTTAACAAGATAACATGAATGGACGGGTTAGTTTTTGTGTCGTTTTGTGAGATTGGATTGATGTAACAGAGCTGATGATGCACCACTCCAGGTTCTCCTCACTGGTGATAAGTGTCTGATGGGAGGAACGGGGAGGAGGGGGGATATGAGTGAGTAAAAGTTTCCATTATTTCCCTGTTTAGTGTGCCATATCTTTCACTTCACCAAACTACACTAATTAGTCTCAGTGCAACAGGACAACATGACAGATTTACATTTTCCTCATGTGGGATGATGTCAGACAGCTTGGGTTGTTTTGATCATCACCAAATACATGAAATGGACTACATTTTAAGAAATCAATCCTAGAATGATGAAACTGCAGCACTCTAAAAGTGATTTCCAATGTGTGAGGATTTGTGTCTTCAGTGAGGTCCCCCTCTGAGAATAGACGGACTTGTTATTGTGGGTGGGTGGTGGGTGGGTCGTGGGTCCTGACATTTACCTGCTTCTTCATTTTTAAACGCATCTCTGACACTAACTGCCAGGTGTGAAACATCTACAAACCTTCAAAAACCCCACAGGACTCTGCTTTTCCTTTTTTATGGAGGTGGAGTCAGTTCTTCCTATGGGAACTGCCGTGAAAAAGTGTCATTTTAAACAGTTAGAGGCAGTGGATAATACCGGAAGTAAAGTGATTTCCACCTTCAAAATAAAATCAATTCGGTTCAACGTGGAATTCCTTACCCAAACTTGAGTTTTTCTTTCACCTCTGCAGAACAAAACCTTTGATATATTATTTTCTTGGCTCAGTAGGCTTACAGTACATTTAAAATAATTGCAATAACAGTTGCCATGTATTCTACAGTCAGCTAATAATTACCCCCAACATATAAAACTAAGCAAGTGATGCGTGCTCATTTTGTGTTTTATTTTGAAAGGCACGACCGGATGTTGGTTTCTTCTTAACGCGTTGACTCTTTAAAACCTCACGCTTCTTGTGTCTGCAGGGACAGTTGAGCTGTGATCGTCCACCTTGTGTTTGGAACAAGAAGCAGCTCCTCACTGACTGAATTTCACACTGACCAACATTTTCACAGAAAGTAAGTTTTCAAATTTACATATTTGACAAATAGGAAGTTATTTTACCGAAAGAATTCTCACCGAAATATAGAAATATGCGTTGCTAATTATATAATCTGATGGTTTAATGAGGCAATTACCAGAAACCAGACATCAATCTTCAGGATTATAGTAACTATTTCGTCATCACATACAATCCTCTAATCTAATGTCAGCTATAAACATGCAGCCTGAGCTGTTCATTCATACCTTTTGTTATTAATTTTGTGCAGCACTTTGATTTTTGCCCACTAGCTGTTCCCTCTCTCTGTGTTATTTGTTTTCCCTCTATATCCCCCTTAGGGGAAGGACCTAACTTTGCATTGCAAATGTTTTGGTTACGCAATCTAACTGTTGGGAGACGGGTGTAATGTTGCCTCTAAGCAATTAAATCTTTTGGAGGCAGTTTTAGTGATTTATCTTGTCATTTCTGATCCCCACATCCAAGAGCTTAAACACAATTCGATCTTGGATACACATATGGTATAGTTTTCATTCAATTAGCTGATGCATGTCCATTCTTTAATATGCTTTTATATTCAGATAATTATGCATGACATGTTGCTGTGCCATCAGCTCCGTTTTTTACAATAACTCTAATAATAATGATGCACAGGTCAAACAATATTTCTGATATTGTTACATACCAAAATCTATTTGATATGTTTTAGAAAAGCATTATTGTATGATTTTGTCGAGTAAACACCCAACCCTCATATGATCCAGTTTTGAACCTTATTATGAATTTATTTCAGCTTTAATTGAGTGAATTATTCATAAAAGCACCAGGTGGTCACTCTTCTTCTCTGTATCCCCGCTGAAAACTCTTCTTGTGTCTCTTCTAACCCTCTTCATAGGCAGCCTCCTTGGACCCTCCTGGAAAAGTGTTTTTATCTTCATATGTCCGCTGGTCCAGCCTGAGGATGGAAAAGTATGAGAAGATAGGAAAGATCGGAGAGGGCTCCTACGGTGTTGTCTTCAAGTGCAGAAACAAAGACACAGGGCAGGTTGTCGCCATCAAGAAGTTTGTGGAGTCAGAGGACGATCCCCTCATCAAAAAGATTGCACTGAGGGAGATCAGGATGCTCAAGGTGACAGCCCATAATTATCCTTAATATCCTCTAGTTCTTCTCACAAAAGGTCCTTCACATCTGTGTGTTTTGAGCACATCTGTGCAATCCAGGTTTACCAGGCTGTGGAAGCCCAGAAAAGGTAAGATCAAGATCCTGATTATGAGATAAAAACATTTTTTACTTAGTTAGTAAATATTCTCATATAGTCCCATGTTTGCTCATTAAGTCAAAATTATCAGAGCAAACATTTTGTAATAAGTAAAAACAATGAAATAGTAAGTCAAATTTGGTACGTCAAATGTGGCTTGTTAAGTCAACATTATGAAAGACAGTCAAAATTACATGATAAAAGTCTGAGATTGAAATTAAAACAAAATTAATTTTGACTTTTTATCTCATAATTTTGAGATTTGTTTTTTATCAGGACTAGTTTTTCATTTATTCTTTCCTTTTCCTGGCTTTCATACAATTTCTTATGATATTTCAAATTCATGAAAAATAGTCCAAACATCAATAAACATGATTACAATGACTCACATTATGACTGTATTAATTAAAGAAGCTAACCTTTCCCATTTTAATCACACCTTTACCAGCAATATATGTGTACTCTCTTTTATACATAGTATGGATGAAAGTATAAAGATGTCTTTATATTTGACACTGGAAATACAATAATGCACCGTCAAAGTATACTAACAAATCCCATGCCATAAGTTATTTTGAAGTTTTATGCAACAAAAAAAGATGCAAATCCTGTTTTAGTGTCTTCCTTCTCTGCTGAGCAGCCAGCAGGAGAAGCAGCATGCAGTTAATTCAGCAGACAGAGGGGAAGCATTTTTGTAGCTGCTACACAGAGAAAAGACCAACGTTCAAAAGAGGTTTAGAGGGCTGTAATCAAATAAAGGAAAAACCCTGCAGGGTCAGGACGGACTGAAGTACCTAAATTACAATATGAAATGTATTTTAATAACAGGAAATTAAAAACTGGGCCTCCTTTTAATGACTGAAAAGGCGTCCGCACCAGTGCGTTGTTCTGGTTTGTTTGTGTCTTTGTTTTTAACTGTTTGACTATAAAATGCTATAAAAAAAAATATTCTTGTCAATTAATTAATATTAAACCTCTAAGTGAGACTTTATCAACATGGGAAAAAACATCAATGACAATTAGTTCCTTGTCTCCTTCTCAGACAAAAACAACTAAAATATTAAGGCTGTTCTACTTTAATAAAAAAAATATTTTTGTTACATTTGTTTAAAGCAAAGGCTAAAACCAGGCTTTTTTATGTTGCATAATAATTATCAAAGATACACTGGTAGATTAGTGGTTTAATTAGTCATGCGGTGGGTGGGAATGTTAGTGGCCTGCTGGACACCATGAGCTCATAAATAGGACAGGATGGGGACAGGTTGTCATTGGCAACAGCATGTTTATTACCATCTGTTAACTGTTTAGTCTGTTTGATAAGAGCAAACCACAGATGGTGCTGTTCTCTGAACAGCGTACTTTACTGGTTTACTGGTTCTATGGAGCTGTGTTTGTGTGGCTGTTACTCTATTTCTCTGAATCTATGCAAGACAAAAGCCCTGAGACGTCTTCTGCTATGTTTTGTATCTCAGCAACTGAAACACGCCAACCTGGTGAATCTGATCGAAGTGTTTCGGCGTAAACGGAAGCTTCACCTCGTGTTCGAGTACTGCGACCACACGGTCCTCAACGAGCTGGACCGTCATCCCAGAGGGTGGGTGTGTGGAAGAAGTATTCACATCTTTTACTTAAGTAAAAATAGTAATAATAAAAAAGTAGTAATAGTAAACTCCATTGATGCATTAATGTTCACTTTAAAAGAAAGTACAAATTCAGAAAATAGTGAGAAATGTGGTCGTAATCACCCACAGCCCAGAGAAACACCTTCACAATATTTGTTTTCTCCAACCAAAAGTACAAACCTCAAACACAAATGAAACTAATTCAAAGAAAAACATTTGTTTTTATCTGGCATGAAAAATGACTTAAATGATCATTAATGGTCATTTCCAATCAATTCATCTTCTTCATTTTAGCTGTGTTTGCTTTGTGTGCAAACATTTTTATTTGTAAAGTAACTAATGCTGTCAAATAAATGTAGTGGAGTAAAAACGTCAAATATTTCCTTGTGGAGTAGAAGTGGTACAAGCACCTCAATTATGTACTAAAGTACAGCACTTGACTAAATATACTTACAGCCTACCACCGGAAATAACTTAATATAGATATTTGAAAAGATGTTCTAATAATATCATGGTAAAGCAGTACAAGCTTTCAGAAACGTGTGTTAGTAATACAATAAAAAGAAAATATTTCTCTATTTAAGGACTTTTTCTCTCATGAAATGAGCACACAGCTCAGTTTACTGAACTGCCTGCCACACAGATAATGAAAGCATAAATCTGATTAAGGTGGCTTTTGATTTAACAAAGTGCTGTGTACTTTTTATTATCTCTACATTATACATACGCCACACCATACATTGTGCTTTGTCCGGCTGTGACGGGCACAACGCTCATCTCCCAGGAAGTTGACCTGATCGCTGTGGAATGTTTACAGTGATGCTCTCCCAGAATGCATTGCTGGCAGGGAGCTGGCGGGACTGTTTAGTCTCGGCCACATTTTATACGAAGTGTTTTCGCTGTCTAGTTTCCCCATCTGGTCCTGGCCTGTAGTCTCTTGGACACAGAGGGTTCAAAAGAAGAGTTGGGAGAACAAAGTGAGTGGAGAAGGGGCGGAGATTGTTATTAATTGCCAGTCACAAGGCTCGATTTAGCCATTTCCCCGGCAACACTGATAGATGATGGTCCCTGAACCAACAAAGCCTCAGTGTTGAACATCCAGACGAACACTGGACACTGCTCACTGTCCTTCAGAGAGCCATCTGAAGGAGGGGCGATCTCGGGGGGAAAAACAGCTGAAAAACAACAGAAGACAGCGAAAATAGACAGAAAAAGAAGATTTCTGCTTTACAATAATCTAAGAAAAAAGGTTATCTATCCATCCATTCTTTTGTTATTAGATTTATCTTTTCGTGTAGATGAATCAAATTTGTGTCCCAAACCCAAACAGTTCTACAGCTGTTTGTTTCAGTTTTAGCTCTAGGGATGGCAATGTTGGTCTGTTTGTCGGTCCATACTGAAATATCACAACAAATATTGGATGTATTGCTATGAAATTGTGTACAAACATTCATGGTCCCCAGAGAATTATTCTTACTGACGCAGGTGATCCCCTGACATTTCCTCCTCATGGTGAATGAGGTTGACATTTATGGCTTTTAGTGAAATGTCTCAACTACAAGATGGATTCCCATGAGATTTGGCACACACATTCATGTCCCCTTCATGATGGATTGTCATAACTTCGGTGTAGAGCTGTACCAGTTCCAAATGTTGCTGTACAATTAATTGTCTCAGAATTAATTGCAATTAACATTGTCTGTTTCAGTCAAATTAAAAAGAAAATGTATTTATGTATTATTTTTTTAAACATTCCTTGATATATATTTTGGTTATATCCCTGTAACGTGACCCAGATAATGTAATCACAAAAATACACAGCCATCGACATAAAAAACGGCTCTTTAATACCATACTTTTTTTTTTATAACTATATCCACCCCCCCGTTATTTTTGTTGCTGTGAACGTGTATAGGGTCAAGTACCAAGGCAGCTTTATTTGTACACCACATTTCAGCAACAGGGCAATTCAAAGTGTTTTACACAAAAACTGTTTAAAAAATGAAAACCGATAAAACACAAGAATAAAAGTTACAGTGCAGTATAAGAAATTAAACATTTAAAGAAATTAACATAATTTAAAGAAAGGCAACATCAAAAAGAAAGGTCTTCAGCCTTGATTTAAAAGAACAGAGTAGCAGCGGACCTGCAGGTTTCTGGGAGTTTGTTCCAGATATGAGGAGCATAGAAACTGAACGCTGCTTCACCCTGTTTAGTTCTGACTCTGGGGACAGAAAGTAGACCTGTCCCAGATGCCCTGAGAGGTCTGGGGGGGGTCATAGTGTAGTAGCAGATCAGAAATGTATTTTGGCCCTAAACCATTAAGTGATTGATAAACTAGCAAAAGTACTTTGAAATCAATTATTCGAGGTACAGGAAGCCAGTGTAAAGACTTCAGAACTGGAGTGATGTGATCCAGTCTCTTTGTCTTAGTGAGGACCCGAGCAGCAGCGTTCTGAATCAGCTGCAGCTGTCTGATTGATTTTTTTATGGAGGCCTGTAAGGACCTCCATAAACCAACAACTAACAATTTAAATAAATAATAATAAAAATATATACGACCAATAATCACTTATATGTAATTACAGCTTGGCATAATTAAACAAAATCAACAATTACCAGTCATACGCCTTAAGACCTTAGTTAATGTCAGCAATTAACTGCGGTTAAAATAAACTGTGATTATGTAAAATAATTGTATATTATCTACAGGCCTACTTCGGTGATCCTCAGACTTTCCTCGTCAAAATAACAATTTGTCCAATACTTTAGATTATGACAAAAATACTTGCAAAACTAATGTTATTAACATTCCCAGTAGCAAATGTTAGCATGCTAACTAAGACTAAGATGAACATGGTAAGCGTTACCTGCTAAGCATCGGCATGGTATTGTGTCTCTGAGTGTCACAGAGACTGTTGTTAAATGTTTTGATTACTTGAAATATTTATTTGTATTAATAAAACTGAAAATATATGGTAAATCAGAATTTAAAAAAAAACATTAACCCTCATGTTGTCCTCGGGTCAAATTGACCCGTTTTCCTATATCTGTGTTCTTTTTCTAACTTCGTTCGGTGTTTCACTATGGGAATCGCCTCGGCGTGACCAACTATGGAAGCTCCAATGACACCACGTCTGTCTGTGACAGACAGGTCGAACTGTGCTGGGGCCACGCCCCCTCATATAATCACAGTCGACCGGCTCCTTACAAATCATTCTCGCTTTCTTCCCGTGAAGAAACTATACTAAGCTCCCTCAGCGCTTATAGGCTAGTTGGTTGGTTATCTGCTAAACAGTTCACAGACGGACCGTTAAGGACTACGTCGCCGAACGCAGTTTCCCGACCCAGTCTGGATTTGCTGAGTAAGTACTTCGATTGAAGTTTTACCTTGTTATTACACAGTTAAAGCAGTGTCCGCGTCACGGCGAACTGTCTTTTTCTGCCGGCTAGTCGGTATTTGCCTATCGGCTGCTAGCGGTGTAACTCTTGTACCCTTTGGCTAACGCGTTACGGCGAGCCTCCCTGGGTGTTTGGTTAGCATTTACTTGGTAACCGAACCGAGTACCTGGAGTGAGCTAACGTGTTACGGCGGGCTAACTCTTTCGGTACAAGGTTAAAGTTAGCGCGGGCTAAACCCCGGGTGTTACTTTATCCGACAGGCTAACGTGTTACGACGCGCCTGCAAGGGCTGTATATTTACGCCGTCTTTTCTTCCTTTCCAGTATGTCCTCAGCAGCGGCCCCCGCCAAAGGGCCGGAGCCTAAGGCAAATGAGGCTGTATCCCGCCCGTGCCCCGCGTCATGCGGGGCATCCATATCGGGCAGGGACCCTCACCCGATGTGTATAGCTTGCATGGGCACTAAACACGCTCAGTCGGCGCTGGCTGACCGACCCCCAGTCGTGCGCCCACTGCGCAGCTATGTCGGAGAAAATACTGGAGAGACGGCTGAGAGTGGCCGTGGCTAACAGTCAGGACCCATGTCTGTCGGGAGCCACCCCAAAGGCCACAAGCAGCACCCATCATCCGCGAGCTACAACCAGCTGGGCGGACATGATGGACGAGGAATCCCCGGTCATGCCTCCACTTTTCGAGGACCTCCTCGAAGTGGACCCGGGCGGTGAGGACACGGAGGGTGATGCAATCTCCGATCTCCTCGACATGGATGGAATGGAGGATGAGGAGGAAGACTCCACATTCCCCATTCCAGAGTCAAGGCCCCCTAGTGCATCCGATACTGCTCCCCCAGCGGACAGTAACTTGTACGAGGTCTGTAAACGGGCAGCGGCAAAATTGGGAATACAATGGCCGGCAGCCCAGGACCCCGAGGGGGCGGTGAGAGACTTGTACGATGGCAAGAGGCTCCCACCAGCCCAGCCGCCGGCGAAACAGCTTCTGCCGGCTGTGCCTGCCTGTATGAAGGAGATGAGTCGGTACTGGTCCAGCCCTTTTAAAGAGTAGGCTCCCAACCAAGGGCTGCTCTAAGCTTGAGATCTTCGAGATGGGGGTACTGGGGCTGGCCGAACCCCCAGCGGTGGAGCCTTCAGTGGCTCATCACCTCCACCCAAACCGCCGCTCTCTCTCAGCCTCCCACAGCATTCCTCTGCCTAACAAGACGGAGCGGCTCACCGCCTCCATGTTTCAGAGGATGTACAGGTATGCAGCGCAGTCAGTCTGCTCGCTGAATGCAATGACACTGCTGGCTGCATATCAGGCGGAAATCCTGGAGGACATGGGCCGCCAGCTGGACTCAGGGGCCCCTAACCCGGTTCTCTGGGACGAAATCTGTGTGGTGAATGACCTGGTGCTGCGCTCCTCACGGGGTGCAGTACAGGGCTGCGGCCGTGTAATGGGGCTCGCAGTCGCAGGTGAGAGGGCCTTGTGGCTGAACCTGTCAGGCCTGAGTGACACACAGAAGGCAGGAGTCATGGACGCAACATATGACCCCACCAAAGGTCTGTTTGGTCCAGCTCTGGAGAAGATGAGAGAGGCCAGCACCCTCAGAAAACAGGAGGGTGAAGCCTTCGACCTCTGCCTGCCCCGGAGGCACACACCCCGTCCCCAGCAGGGACAGAGAGGTAGCTTTGCTGCGCCGACAGCCCCGAGGTTTGTGTTTCAGGGGCCCTGGTGTTTCACAGTTCTCCAGGGGACCCCTCTCAATTTCTCTCCCTCCTCATCCAAGAGGAGGAGAGTCAGGGGCAGAAAGTGTTAAAGCACTTTTTACCATGTTCAAAAGGGAAACAAATAAAGCATGCATTTTCGCATCCAGGTGCAGAGCCAAGGGCGAAATGCTTCCCCCAAAACAAAATAAAAATAACACCCAAAACAAACCTGAGCCATCAGGTCCCTGCAGGGGGAGCTCTCGCTCCTCCCATGGGAGACCGCTCCCTCCTGGCCAGGGAGGTGACGTCACTGCAATGCGACTACAAGGGTCCCCTCTCGGTCCGAGCGGACAGGTGGCGCGCATGCGCAGTTCACTCATGGGTTCTGTCAACTGTTTGTCAGGGTTACAGACTACAGTTTGCTATGAAACCACCCAGATTCAACGGTGTGTTAGTTTCCATGGCAAAAGGGGATGCAGCACAAGTCCTGCAGGACGAAATAACATCCCTATTAAACAAACAAGCGATCAGAGCTGTGCCGGGCGAGGAAACGCATCAGGGGTTTTACTCCCGCTATTTCCTCATTCCCAAGAAAGGGAGCTCGTTGCTTCGCCCGATTTTAGATCTCCGTGTGTTAAACAGACATCTACGAAAATACACATTCAGGATGTTAACACACAAAGTGCTCTGTCGTTCAATCCGCCCGGGGGATTGGTTTGTAAGGATAGATCTTTCGGATGCATATTTCCACATCGCCATTTACCCCGCACAGAAAATTTCTCTCAGGTTTGCGTATCAGGGCAGAGCCTACGAATACCAAGCCATCCCATTCGGGCTGTCATTAGCACCGAGGGTGTTCACCAGGTGTGTGGAGGCGGCGCTGTCTCCGTTGAGGAACAGCGGTATCAGAATATTTTCGTACATAGACGACTATCTGGTCTGCTCCCACTCTCGGGAGCAGGCTGCCAGAGATTCCGCTACGGTGATAACTCATCTCAGGGATCTGGGGTTCAACATAAACTGGGCGTAGAGCCGAGTAGAACCCACGCAATGTACGGAGTATTTGGGTCTCAAAATAAACTCCCTCTCTTATCGCGTCACGCTATCGGAGGGGAGACTAGCGTCTCTGGGGCACTGTCTCTCCCTTTTCCGGCTGAGCAAAGCCGTGCCGTTCAGACTATGCCTGCGCCTGCTCGGCCTGATGGCGTCAGTAGTGTCTGTGGTACATTTGGGGCTGTTAATGATGAGAGATTTTCAGCGTTGGGTGGCAGCATTACACATGTGCCCACGCAGTCACCTCAACCGAAGGGTGAAGATAACGCTGGCGTGCATAGCAGCCCTCCACCCGTGGAGAGACACAGTGACTCTCGCATCCGGTGTCCCACTTGGGGCGGTGTCATCCAGGGTAACCATGACAACGGACGCGTCCCTGTCAGGATGGGGAGCGATGTTGTTGGGGAAAACAGTGAATGGCGCATGGAGCCGGAGACTAGCCCAGGCTCACATAAATGTCTTGGAGCTTATGGCAGTGTTTCTGGCTCTGAAACATTTCCTGCACTTTCTCCAGGGTCGTCATGTTTTAGTGAAAACAGACAATTCCACAGTGGTTGCATACATCAACCGCCAGGGCGGCACTCGCTCACTACAGGCGTGCCAGGCGTTTTAAACAGGGGTGCAGATCTCCTGTCACGGGGGGAATCCTCTGTACGGAGAGTGGACTCTCCACCCACAAGTGGTGGAACAAGTCTGGCGGAGATACGGTCAGGCAGCCGTAGATCTCTTCGCCTCGCAAGAAAACACACATTGTCCAATGTTCTTCTCTCTAATAATACAGCTCCTGGCGGAAGAGCCATGGCCTCTCCCCATATGCAGAGACCTTCTCTCCCAAGCGGGCGGGGAAATTTACCACCCCCACCCGGACCGCGTAGCGCTCTGGGCTTGGCCCGTGAGAGGTGGAACCTGAATGCATCCGGCCTGCCAGAACGGGTCATTGACACCATTCAGAGCGCAAGGGCCGCGTCCACCCGCTCTCTTTATAGCGGAAAGTGGCGGGTTTTTGAGGAGTGGTGCGAAGGTAGGGATACAATCCCTTTTCAGTGTTCCGTGGTGGACCTGCTGTGTTTCCTGCAGTACCTGCTGGATGAAGGAAAAGCTTTCTCCACAATTAAGGTGTACTTGGCTGCTGTCTCAGCCTGCCACGTGGGTTTTGGGGATAAGCCCGCAGGGCAACATCCCTTAGTTTGTCGTTTCATGAAAGGGGCACGCCGCAAGCTCTCAGTTTCCAGGCCCCTGGTTCCTCTATGGGACTTATCGGTCGTGTTGGATGCCCTCTCTCATCACCCATTTGAGCCTATGGAGGCAGTAGGGATGAAGTTTGTCTCTCTTAAAACAGCTTTGCTCTTGGCTTTGACCACCGCAAAGCGAGTGAGTGACCTACAGGCTTTGTCTGTTCAGCCAACCTGTCTCCAGTTTGCCCCAGGGTTCTCTAGAGTCTGTTTGCGGCCGAACCCGGCATTTGTGCCTAAGGTGGTGGAGACAGCCTACAGGTGCCCCTCAGTGGAGCTCTGGGCTTTCCACCCGCCTCCGTTCTGCTCAGGGGAGGAGAGGAGGCTTCACATGTTGTGCCCTGTCCGGGCCCTGCACATGTATGTGAGTCGGATGGCTGTGTTCAGAAAAGCTGATCAGCTGTTCGTGTCCTGGGCTACACCCCACAAGGGTAAGCCATTGTCCTGCCAGAGGCTGTCCCACTGGATTGTGGAGGCCATATCATTGGCTTATGAGTGTAAAAGTTTGCAGGCCCCTCGGGGTCTGAGAGCTCATTCAACGAGAGGCATGGCCACTTCATGGGCCCTTTTTAGGGGTGTTTCAGTGGCAGAAATTTGTGCGGCAGCGAGCTGGGCTACGCCTCACACTTTTGTGAGGTTCTACAGGCTCGATGTTTCCGGACCGTCCCTGGCACAGGCTGTGCTGGGGGTGACGGCGCCCGGGTTGTTGTGACTCTTGGTTCAATGTTATTTGGCTTCAGGAGATTCAGGCAATCCGGGAGTGGTCTATATCTCCCATAGTGAAACACCGAACAAAGTTAGAAAAAGAACTTTAGGTTACTTAACGTAACCCCGGTTCTTTGATAACAGAGTGAGGTGTTTCACCAACATGTCCCTCCTTGCAGAGACACGGAAAGAAACCTATCTGGAATGATTTGTAAGGAGCCGGTCGACTGTGATTATATGAGGGGGCGTGGCCCCAGCACAGTTCGACCTGTCTGTCACAGACAGACGTGGTGTCATTGGAACTTCCATAGTTGGTCACGCCGAGGCGATTCCCATAGTGAAACACGTCACTCTGTTATCAAAGAACCGGGGTTACGTTAAGTAACCTAAAGTTCTTCAGTGTCAAAATAACATGATTGATTCCACACAATGCTCTTTGGCATGTACAAATCTCTACTTTCATTAATTCTGGGGTTTCTTATTCAATTTTATGGCAATTGAAAAAAATATTTAAGTGGTTTTGAAATAGTATTGACATATTCCAGTCTGCGATTATCCATCAACATACATTCCTTTAATTTTGGTCTAAATAATTCCTAATTTCTGCTTTTCTAACTTTAAACATTAGGTATAATTTCCTATAAATGAGGTTTATTGACCATAAATTCCAAAAATAACTGTAAAACTAAAGTTAATAAGTTAGTGTTACGTAGTGACAAACACTGAAAAAAGTGTTAAAAAAAGGGACAAAAATTTAAGAAAACTTTAAAAACAGTGTTGATTTTCAATTTTGACTGGAAAACAACACAAGGGTTAAGTTCATTTATAATTTGCATTACATACTTTTTAAAGTTAACAAAGAAAAGCCATCATATAATACATTGATCAATCAACAGATTTTACATTTTTGTTCAACCCACTAAAACAATCACTTGAACCAAATTTAAATCTTAGTTTGATCCAGTAACTGCACATTATTTTGCAACTTTCAGCCCCATTTTAAATGGCCTTCATCACCAGATGGCGTTTGCTCAGTTGTTGAGAATCATCAGATGTAAGTTAGTTGGGAAAGTTCCAGTTGGTGAATCATTTTCCAACCAACTATAAGTACACTAAGTTGAAAATAAAAATGATTATTATTACTTTCTATTGGTCAGTTTAGTGATTATTCAACTAATCTGCCTAACATGTTGATTTCCTTTTTTGTCCTCCAGAGTTCCAGAGAACCTTGTGAAAAGTATAACCTAACAAGTTGATTTACTCTTTTGTCCTCCAGAGTTCCAGAGAACCTTGTGAAAAGTATAACCTGGCAGACACTTCAAGCTGTCAACTTCTGCCACAAACAAAATGTAAGGAACTTGTACTCCACCTTTTTCTGTTTCTACTTTTGTCTCCTCATGTAGTATAATACAGTGTTTGTTTAGTTATTAAAGCTTCCCTTCAACTTGTTTTTGAATTCCTCCAGTCTCCTCCCACCAAGCCTCCTGCTTTATGGCTCTTTTTTTAACAGGAATTCCTTCCCCTTGGCTGACCAGCAGTTAATGTATCACCTAGACACAACAAATGCTACAAGGGCTCCCATTTAACAGCAATGTCTCCCTCTGCTTTTACGGTTTCCCCACACAGACCCCTTTATTCTCAGCATCTCATAACCATAAGCATCTGAACACATTGTTGAGCTTTCAATATAGTGCTTTAATTCCTGTTCCTGCAGTGCATTCACCGAGATGTCAAGCCGGAAAATATTCTCATCACCAAACACCAAGTCATCAAACTCTGTGACTTTGGGTTTGCAAGGATTCTCAGTAAGTTTTAAGACTTTATGAACCGCTGTTATGTATTTGACAGTGCCACCTGGTGGATACTTACATGTTGCATTCAGTGGCGTTGCCTTTGTTGTATTTTAAGGCTTCAATCATTTAATGCTGCGTGTTTCAGGTGTGCAGCTGCAACGGTTTTACTGGGAGGAAGCTTGCATGTATTTGAGACTAAAGCAGCCCTTAACCATGTTTTAAATGTTGTACTTTCTCCAGCCACAAGTTATGATTAGGGAGAAACCTTCATTATAATCAAGGTAGTCTTGCATTGCCAGACGTCTCCTGGCTCTACCACAGATGTTTGCGTTTCTTTAAACCAATCACAATTGTCTGGGCGGCGCTAAGCTCCGGACACCGCGACGGTGGCTCTGAAAATTAGTCTCGGGGTTTTGGTGGAGCATTTGCACCCCACAAAAGAAAACGCCACAGACATATTAAATGAAGTTAAATGTTCACACAATACACACAACATGAGTTATTTCAATTAGCTGGATACATAGTTAAACTAATGATACTTTACCAGTGTATTGCTGTGTGTACTTCATCCAAAACAATCCCGCTAATCAGTCCCAAAACATCCCAGTTAGAGAGTAAATGCAACAAACATATCCTTTGTTAATCTTTACAATCATTCCCCGAAATAACCAAGCAGGCCTGCCTTACTGCACGATCCAAATCTTCTTCAAAACTTTCCATTTTCAGCGTGTAGCTTGCTAAGTCAAAGGTTGTTGTTGCGAACAGAGTTTAAGACGAGGGACATGCGGCAGCCGACATGTACTGTTATTGATCTAGACTATAATAGAGGCTACACTGACATAAATATCATAAAACCAGTATATTAATCTAATCTTCAACATGAAAGTACAGAGTACTTGTGTAATCTATTCTTTAACCGTCACCATGACCTGATAGCTTACATACCTTTTTTGTGCCTCCAGCTGGTCCATGTGACTACTACACAGACTACGTGGCGACTCGTTGGTACCGCTCCCCTGAGCTGCTGGTGGGAGACACTCAGTACGGCCCTCCGGTGGATGTCTGGGCCATCGGTTGTGTGTTTGCCGAGCTGCTGTCGGGGATCCCCTTGTGGCCAGGGAAGTCTGACATGGACCAACTGTACCTGATCAGGAAGACTCTCGGTAATCAATCAGTCTGCTGCCGTTCTGAGGGGAAACCTGCCAGTACAAACTGTACAGTGAGAAATTTGAAGATATAAACAATAATACATAAAAGGGATATTTGTGGGATGATTAACATTGTCATTTATTGTCTTTCAATAGAACTATATTCGTGATAAAATGATGATATATCGTTATCAGACAATTTACACAAATCTCTCACAAAGTTGTGAAACAAACAGGGAGCAGGCTTCATAATAGAGATTTATTGATTTACTGTTCACACAATGCAATCAATCACAAAGCAGAAGGCATGCAATTTTGCATCCCTTTGGAAATGTTAACAGATGCATTAAATGGATCAATTTTGAATTAATACATAAGAATTAACAGGATATTAGTTTTCATACATTTCATATATATGTGAGAATAAAACATGATTAAGCAAGAAAAACATATCTACATTATCATTAAATTCTTGGGAAAGTTAAGCTGAAAAATGTTTCCCAGAACAGGAAGAAGTTGGGAAAGTTATGGAAGCTAAAAAATGTTTCCCAGAACAGGAAGAAGTTGGGAAATATCTATAAATGTTTGTACAAAAAATAATACCAAGCTTGAGTAGATTCACAGGAGTGATTAGAAACATGTAACGCTCATGTTTCTTGTCGTCTGCAGGAGACCTGATCCCTCGACACCAGCAGGTCTTCAGCAACAACCAGTTCTTCTGTGGAGTTTCCATCCCAGAGGCACAAGAGATGGTGAGACACACCACCCGCTCCATCTACATGTGCTCCATCTGCCTACGTCACACAAGTGGCTGTTGTTGCTTTTTGATCTACATTAGCTGTATTCAGAGTTGTTGTTGTTTTCTTTGTGTAAATTTGGTATTCAGTGAGTTTTTGCCAAGCCTTAACTCACCCCACAAAAGCTAAATAATGGGAAAAAACAACAAGAAAAAGAAAACTGTGAAAACTAAAAAAAATACTGAATCTTTATTTGTTTTTTCTGTAGGAACCTTTGGAGCAGAAATATCCAAATCTCTCACATCAAGCTCTGAGTCTCATGAAGGTAACGATGTCATGACTGCAATCTTGCAATGGTGTTTTAATACACCACAGCCAAACAAAATGAGTTTTGAACATTTCAATTTGGATTTTTATCCAATGAAATGTGCATATTGTAGATATACTGTATGTATATGTCAGAAAAAGTATGACGTTTTCAATAAACTTTTCATTCATTCATGTGACAGAATACGTGTAAATGTGCAAAGCTTTCTGTGTTCCCATATAACCAAAGTAAATACTCCATCATGTTTACCTAGTTGCATAATTGGTCATATTTAGCAAGTTTTCTTGTTGATGGTTTAGGGTTGCCTGAGGATGGACCCGTCCGAGCGGCTGACCTGTGAGCAGCTCCTCCAGCAGCCGTACTTCGGAGGTCTGAGGGGAAAGAGCGAGAGAAGCTCTCGAGAGCACAACCGCTCCAGCAACAAGAGGACGGGTTTACCTCGGAAACACCTTCCTCCAGGGGTTAGTGGCCTTCTCTATGAAGAGTAATGGTTGGACTTATGGAATTTACTAATGTCAGTTTTCTTTTTAAATACTGCATATATTCCAGTCAACTAACCAACATCTGTAAAGTTTGCAAACAAAATTGGGTTTTCTTTGAAAACAAATCTGGTTTAAACTAGGGCAGCACAATATATTTTTTTTATTGTCGCGAAAGACACAGATTTATCAGCAGAAGAAAATATCAGCAGAAAATTGCATTTTTTTTATCCTTTTACATTCAATGTTCATTAAAAAAATGTTGGAAATTATTTCCTTTGATTTCTTTTAAATTCATTAAGCAAATTGTTACAGAACTGAGTAAGTAATACCATTATTGCGATATTCAACGTTTTTTGCATATCTTCCTCATATCGGGCAGCCCTAGTTCAAAGTTTAAAAAAAAGTGACATACCAGGTATTCAATAAGCTTCAATATATTGAGCCTCAAAGGTCAAACTCTCAAAAGTTTAAATTAGGGAAATTAGCATGACTTTTTTGGAAGATCATCCAGAAACTTTGTGATAAAAGAAGTGGCCAGGTTGATTCAGTGGTAGAGCAGGTGCACATGTACTTTGATGTACTTCCTCGACGCGAGGTCCAGGGTTCGAATCCGACCTGTTACAATTTCCTGCTCTTTCCCCTTTCTCACCTAGCTGTCCTGTCAAAAATGAAAGGTGGAAAAGCCCAAAAAATAATAAGTGACTGTCTCAGACCTAATGACTCAAAGACACTTTACATTGGTGAAATACCTAAAAGTCTAATTTAAAGGACTGAGACCGGTGGGAATGCAGTGCAAATAGACTACTACTTAACTTTTCCTAAATAATATGTTTTGTTGTAGTATAAACTGAGCAAACAAATGAAACAACATTCTGGAGCTGCATTCTGTTAAAAAGTGGCATTGTGTTAGTGTTATTTTTAAATAATCCACTAAAAATGCATCATATTTTAGAAAATCCCAGTCTTCATTCATCTCTTAATTAAGTTACATTTTCTAGTCACCAGATATCAAATCATTGTATCCATGTACTCTCAAAATGCTCTGAAATTTGTCGCTGAAACTTTTTTAAAATTGTTTTTCCCACCATGCAGTATTTGCCACAGCTGACCAGCAGTGGCATCTTCCCAGCTCTGGACAGTAAGAAGTACTACAACAACCTGCGCACGTTCAACTATCACCTACCCAACATCTGAGCACGAGCCCAATCAAACCCCCAGCACCATCAACAAGCAGCATTTTCTGAAACCTCAGGAAATCAAGCAGATTGTAGTAGCGCCTTGGTTTTTAATGAAGATTCAACCACTTTTTAAAGATCACGTGGGATGTGTCGGGTGTCTTCTGATACTGATGTAAGTCTATGCACTATTTCCCAGCATATTGATCAATGTACATTGCCTACGTTTCAATTGATCAAACGATTCAAATGATTGTGTTGTATTTTGTATAGACGTGGAATGACGAGGAGCAAAACGTTGCTCTGCTCGTACTCGCTGAGTAGACTGAAGGTAAAACTCTGACGTACTGCCTTGCCAAATGTATTTTTTATCAAACGACAGACCTTTTTTAAAAAGAGTAACATGTTTTTGTAGTGAGTTCTATGATGTAGGACACAAACTTTGACTCATTTCTTAAACTATTTATTGACGTCAGGAGTGAATATTCCCTTAACCCACACATTTACTAGCATAAAGCAGTAATAATACACACATTGTACTCATTATCTGTTGAACTTTGGTGCTAACGATGTCCACAGCCATCTGGCTATCCTCAGATATTATACAAATGCCAAATTAATCTAAAGAGAAATGATTTTTAGACTCTTGAATAACAAATAGTTTCTCTCTTTGTACCCACATGGAGTAACCTTTATTACCTTGAATGTTGAGAATATAATAAACTATAGAATAGTTCAATCTATCAAGTGTCAACAATATAAAGTGCTTTAACTTTTCTCTCTGCTGGACTGTTTTCTTTAAATCTTATACTTCAAGCTGAAAGGTGACACATTAACCTGATCATTTCCCCATGCTGCTGTTCTCCACATGACTAAATGATATCACATGGAAATGCAATGTTTTAGCTGAAGCCCTAGCAATCCTTATGTCTTTTACTTTGAAAACCTTTTGAAAAAGGCCTCTGTATTTTACAATTATAACATGAAGTTGTTTCTCAATCAGTCCAGGTCCAGCGATATGTCCAGACGCGGGAGTGCCGTCTGTAGTCTGTCAACTGTCGTTTGTTTGTCTTTGATTCCGGGAAGATCACTGAGAAACAGATTCTCCATATTCCTGTGTGGCGTTAATACACAAATTCAAATTACGAAACTAAATCAACAAAATGGAGGAATCAGTGTCATTAAAACACATAAAAAACACTCACCGTAGTCTGTGCAGGGCGATGATGCCTTTGTCGGTTACATTCCCACACGACACCACCTCCATCGTGTTCAAACTCTCCTGCAGATTCTCTACTGAGCTCAGCCTCTCCAGGCAGGTGTCCTCGATGTAGATACACTTGTTAAACTTGATTTCCTCCACATGTTTCAATCCATCTAGAAAAAACAAACAACCTTTACTGATTCAATTTACATAGACGGAGAAGGACTTTGGACCAAAACAAAATATGTGTGGACTCTGGGACCAAAGTGTGTGAGTGCAGCAGCACGAGGTCAGAGACAGTGCACCCGCTCGGTGTAAAACATCCCAGTCACTTGCGTCACTTTTGCATAATCAGTCTGGGAGAGATGCACTTTCACCGTTTCCTTTCTTTTTAACAATGAGGGGAATCACTTTCAGGTAAACGCTGAGGTCAAGCTCATGTTAACATAGTTAATACAAAACTGACACTTTCTGAACATAGCTTTAATCTTTGATTTGAGCAGGCTCTTCAGTCTGTAAATCCAACATTGATAGGCTTGGGTAATCCAAACTTAATACTCTCTCTACAAGAGTATCAAGAAATGGTATCAAATGTCTGGAAAGATTGATGTTCCTGTTTCCGTATTCTTTGATCAAATAGTTTTTGATTCAATCAACATTTTGACAATTTTAGACTATTTTTACCGCTACCTTATTGTACTGCTGCTTGTATTTTACATTTAAATAACATTTAACAGTTGAAAAGTTTGGGCTTTTGATTGTCTGTTTTTGTTAAACAATGAAAGGGTTTTGTAGATAAACATTAGAAAAGGTATTATATTTATAAAAATAAAAAAACAGTACGTTGGAGCACCTTGGAAGAAGGGGGTTTCTTGATCGCATGTCATACCCCTGTGTCTCTTTTCCCCATTTCTACACTGTCCTATGTCTAATAAAGGTGAAAAAGGAAAATTAAAAAAAAAAAAAATGTTTTGGTGTCATATCAAACTCAGATAAAGCCATTGTAGTAGCACTAGTATTAAAAAAAAAAATGTAATTATACTTAAAACTTCTTTTTAAAAGAAAGAGTGGAAAACCCCTGTTTGTATTTCATTATATGGCCTTTCCAAACATCGGTTGTCCCATTATTTGTTAAGGATCTAAAAAATAGCAAAGTTCTCTTTATATTTCATTAGTCCATTCATTTTGTTTTCTGGTAAGTCTTGTTAAATCTATCCATGACCATGTGGAGGGAAAAGGAAATGAGAGCAAGAGAGCAGGACATTTCACAAGGACAAGAACATAATATTCTCCCCACTGTAACACTGACCCAGGTGGTCAAAGCCTCTGTACATGATGCAGGATTCAGTAGCGTCTATCGCCTGGATCTTGTATCTGCCCAGAGGCCCAGTTGGCAGTCCATTGTAGTCGTGTTGCCAGCGATCGAAACCTTGAAACCTCACTTTGGCACCGCATCTCAGCAGCCACTCTGCTGCAGCTCGGTCTGGACCAACAGCTTTGATCCTTTCGTAGTCCACCCTGAGTGAAGATCAACAAACTCTCAAAGTACGAAAGCTGATGACACACGTAATGTGATGCACACAAGAGAGGAGTCAAGAGGATTGCAAAAGTTCAAATGGGAACCTGACCACCAGACCAGTTATCTTAACCTGAGAACCCACTGTTTGGTTATTTATCAAACAAAATCCTATATTTGCTGTTTTTTTTAAATTAAAGATTTGCTTGTTTCCAACAATGTTAGTCAAACTTACAGCTGCCAGATTCCAACAGGGAAAGTTGGAATCTGGCAAATTGTGCAGGGCATTTTTCATAATCTTTTGACTTTTTATAGATTTGTTTTTGACAGCGTACGTTACAAAAACCTGGAATTCTCTGCAATAATACAATTAACCAAACTGCAGCAACAACAGAGCTGGACAAAATATCAATATGGCAAACATGAGATTACAGTATACCATATACAATTTTAGTTATTTTGCAATATAACCTGAATGTCATGTTCTGGATGTAAAGACAAACAGTGGTACAGCAATACAATTTTCAGACCATATTGCAGTATAAAATGATTAATGTATTCTCTACTGTACCATAATTCAAATGGTTATTTAGCAACAATTTGCCTGTATCTCCTCCCCAAAATAGCACCACAGTATTCAAATTGAGATAATTGATTTAGATTTTGAAGTTATTTTGTCATTTAAACCATAAAAACAGTTGAAATGAAATAGTGTTTTTTCTGGATCAGGCTATGCAAACTCAAATCACCCAAATTGATATAATACTTGAGTATTAGAAATACTATTCGTTAATACGCAGTACACTAAAACAGCCTCCAAATGAAAGTTTAAACCAAAACAGAACATCATCATTCTCATGATGAAGGCTTTATTGCAGGACTAGACTATTAGCGTTAGCTAGGTATACCTAATATACTGGCAGCTAAACAGACAGTGTGACGTACATATGTGTAAAGAGTGCTTGTTGAGTGCTTTGTCTATTTATCGACTGTTATAATAAGTCGGTGCATGCATTGTTGTGTAGCCATTAGCGTGCACACGTGTGTTATTAATCCGTTTCACAGTGTTGTCTCACTTGTTAAAGACTGCATTGAGCCAGCCCCAGAAGTGTCTGCGGCTCCACTCCCTCTGACCCACAACAGACTGCACTGCCTTCGATAAAAGCCTCATATCTCACAGCTGAAAATGCATAACATGCATAGTCAATACATTTTACTACTTTTATACATGACTAATATACTATTACTTCAGTCAGTTAAAGAAACAAGTGAAACCTCGACACAGGAGAATCACATAAAAATAATCTCACCTGCCCTCCAAACAAACAGGACTGTTTACGTTTGAGACGCGTCCATCACTGCAACCCTTGACCTACGGCGTAAAGAGAACGTGCCCTCTCATTGGCTGAGCCGCAGAGTCACGGGGGGGCGTGGTCACGTCTCGACTTTCAGGACAGAGAGCCAGATTGGGAGGCTAGCAGCGGCAACAGGGAGGAGGTGAACACACTAAACAGAACTCAGGGAAGTCTTTCTGGTTGTTGTGAAATGAGGAAGCGACTGTGAGGTGCTAATAAACGTTGTGAAAATGATTCGGACATTCAGCGGTGCCACTTTTAGGTCTGTTATTGGGGCAGCGCAGCCGGTAAAGGACATTACAACCAGACGGCTGCACAGGTAAGACATTACAGACAGTGGAGTTCTCTCAATACTACATACACGGTCCAGTTGCATGTGAGGAGTTTGACTCGTTTGTTTGGTTTACTGTATAATTAAACTTACTGATAAACAGATAAGCGGGAGACAAGCAGCTTCCTGCTTGGATAACTAACTTTTAAGTTAGTTGGTCATTTCCAAGAACATTCTGCTCCAAGAACCAGATTTCCAAGAACATTGTGCACCCCGAACATGTCTGATAACCTGATCTGCATCTGCATCTGCACACTCGCCCCGCATTGTCTATGCACACACAGCATCTGTGGCTGTATTGTGGCTTTCCAACCATTCCTGCACCAACCACATTTGCATGCCTTTTCAAAGCACAAACAGTCTGACACAGATTTTCTTTGTCAGTGCCAAGCACTAAGTCACTATGCTGTGTAATATTGTGTTCCTTTAGCAGAATGTGTATCATATGAGACCCACAGAGAATCTGCAGGCTACTCTGGGGCCATGGCATGCAGGTCATGTAAAAGAGCACCTTGCCAGCCTGGTCTAAGTAAACTTTGATAAACGGATGTTGTAACTTGAAGTTATTTATTCATAACAGTTAGGCAACATCTGCCCTTGGTTAAATCATACTGGCAAGATATCAGAACCTCATTCCAAATCACAGATTCTTTAAAGAACAAAATGTTCTTCAGCTCTAAGCAAGAACAGATGTACAAGTTCAGGCAGTCCCATTCTATTTATTTGACTGCAAGCTTAGGAAAATCCATGAAGCAAAGTTTCTCCATTGAACATTTGTTTATTTTATTTGTTTATTTCATTTATTATACAGGAAAGGATTAAAAGTAGCATTAAGTTACAGTTTGAACGGGCCTGGCTCCGTTTAAAAACTGGTTTCCAGCAAGTTCCTGTTCTGCAGAAACATGGAACATAGAACACAGTTACGGCACATGAAGACAGGAACACTTGTACAGGACATTAGCATGGACTAGACAAATACAGGCAACTGAAAACAACAATACAGACAGGGCAAACAAGACTCGGACAGCACATGAACAATCAATGAGTGCAAGTGTAACTGTTGAGAAGGAATTTGGGATGGATGGTAATGTTCTGATGTGACGGGGAATGTCATTCCTAGCTTTGGTGTACATGCATACTGGAATAAATGCCTATGAAATTGACCTGGTGAGGTTTACTGGTGTCTTGTTGTATTGTGTGTCGGGAGATGTGCGGCAATGATGGTGAAGTGCTGTTTTGAATCTGAAAATAACATGGAATAGCGTGGCTGTTTATGGAGTTCTGGTGAGTCAGAGCGTGTCTGCGTGTGAGTGCAATGCAATGGTAAGACCACTTTAAAAGATTACTGTGGATGTTGAAAGCTTGATTATATAGTGGATATTTGCACTTTTAGCAGATGCTTCTTTAGGTCCTCCTCTATCTACTTATAGGTGCAGATAAGAGGGGTGTGATTCTCTCAAATATTTTTTTTTTACTTCACTAACATGCTCTTGTGGAGCAGCAGCAGTTTGCCTGGTTCTAATTTTCGAAAATGAACAACAAGATGTTGACTGTGCCTATTGCCTTGGGGAAAGGCACAGTTAATTAAATGTTTTCCCAGGCTTGAACATTGTGTTCTTCAAGCTTTTTGTAAATGCTTCATTTTGTGAAACCTTGTAATAGATTGAGGTCTGGTCAAGTTTGATATCCTGGAACTGCTGTTTAAACTCTGAGAGATAGTAGATAGTCTGTGGTAATTAGGGTTATGAATGGATGTACATAGTGTAGCCTTGTGACAGAGCTGGATACTCTCTTTGTAGATACAAATACACTTGTGTCACGGGTTTCCCTAAGATCAGATTAGTTTCAAAGGTTTCAAATCGGCTGCCCATGCAGTTATAAACAGTTGGACATTGAACCAGTGACCTAAATATGTCTGTGTTTACCTTTTGCAACCCGTAAAGCTGGTTTTGTTATTAGTAACCATCTTAAACTTGAACTGTCAGGTCACCTCTCATCTGTATTTCAGCACATATGACGTGGCCGTGGTGGGAGGTGGCATCGTTGGCCTGGCAACAGTCAGAGAGCTCATTCTGCGACACCCGTCCCTCAGCTTCATCCTGCTGGAGAAAGAAAAAGAGCTTGGTGGGTTGAGTCTTAAAAAAGCTATTGTTGTTGTTGTGACGGAAGACATCACTATTTTATGAAGAGAAAAATGTTTTTATGGGCTTTTAGGGTTGCAACTTAAGGGCTGCAACAAACAAATATTTTCATAGTCGATTAATCTGTTAATTATTTCCTTGGTTAATCGCTTAGTTGCTTGGTCTATAAAATGTCATAAAATAGTGAAAAATATGGATCAGTGTTTCCCTAACGCCCGAGACAATGTCCTCAAACGTCTAGTTTTGTCTACAATTCAAAGAAATTCAGTTGACTGCCACAGAGGAGAGAAGAAACCTTTTTTTTACCATTTTGTCATAAAAAAATAATCTCAAAATAGTTATTTAATAGTTATTACAGATTATGGGGTCAAGTGCCAAGTTTTAGCTTTAATTTTAGTGTATTGGGAGTTGTAATCCTGCCATTGTGCTGCAGTCTTCACCCTGCAAACACCCTTAAACCTGAAAGCCAGCCATGTAGTCTTGTTGCAATGCTGAAAGAAATGTGCAAGCGTCTTGAAAATAAAATAAAAGATTTAGGTTAATTGTAATGTCCTGCCAGGTTGATTCAGGAGCCCTGTATGTTTTGGGTCTTTGAAGTAATAACCCTTAAAATTGTAACATTTGATAAATGACTATCAGTGATGGATTTGACATCTTTGACTTCAGAGGAATTGTAATTTTGGTAAAAATATATAGTCCAACACACAAACCACAACCCTTTTTTTCCCTGTTTTTTTGAGTGAGTGAGGTCCTCTGGGGCGGATTTATCCCTTGTGTTGTCCTCCCGGTCCCTTTATCAGACTTTTAGTTTTTAGTTTTCACTACCACCACCTTACTACCACTAGTTTTACACTACTTTTTGAAATTCATGGTCAATAACTTGAATTTATATAGAATTGTACCTAATATTTGAGTTAAAAAAGCAGAAATTCTGAATTATTTTGACTCATAGTTAAGATCAGAGGAACGTATGAGTTTAGTCAGGAATGAAAGTGATCAATTGTATTTGCAAAGAGCGTTGTAAGGAATCCAATCCATTTTTTTGTGGTTAAAAAGAAACTCATATTTCAGATATAGACATTTTTTAAAGGGGTCAAATTTGACCCGAGGACAACAGGAGGGTTTGTTACTCTTGGACTAAGCCCGCCTCACTGTTTCCCTCTGTTTTCCACTCTTTATGTTAAGCAAAGATAACCAGCTGCTGGCTGTAGCTTCAGATTTTGCGTACAAACATAGAAGTGGTATCAACTTCTCTTGTAACTTAAGTGCATTTTCTTCAATGTGTTGTTCGATGTATCTTTTTCCTAAGATAACATACTAAACAAAGACAACATTACATTATGTTTATAATTACAGTAGCTGCAATGGCGTTTGACTGCAGATAGACTATTTAATCATATCTAAAAACAAGTGGTAGATATCAGGTTTTGATTAGTTTCTCATGATTTTGCTCCAATGTGACACAGGAGCAAAGCACATATCTACTTGGTTTGAGAGTAGCTTGGATGAAGTGGACTAAAAAATCCTTCCTTGAATGTATTAAATGTTACAGTATGATGATATGGAGTGTAAAAGCTCGACGATATGTCTGAAGCCTTTCTGTCGGAAGCCTTTCTGTCTTTCTTCTTCATCTTCATGTTGTTCTTTTGTTTCTTTGTTACTTTCTTAATCACCAGCTGTGCACCAGAGTGGGCACAACAGTGGAGTCATTCACAGCGGCATCTACTACACACCGGGGTCGCTCAAGGCCCGTCTATGTGTGCGGGGAGCAACTTTAGCCTACGAGTACTGTGAGAAGAAAGGACTCCCTTACAAGAAGTGTGGAAAGGTCTGCCTTTTGTATTTTTAACCAGATAAAATACTTTAACATTTTTTAACATTACAATATGCATGTGATACAAAGTGTGTTATATGGAGCTGCTACATGGATTGGTTGTGGTTGTATTTCTGCAGCTTATCGTGGCTGTGGAGCAGGAGGAGATACCCAGACTGCAAGCTCTATATGAGCGTGGCATGAAGAACAATGTGCGTGACCTCAGTATTGTTGACGCCAAGGGAATCCGAGAGCGAGAGCCATACTGCAGGGTAAGTGGGCATTCACAGAGCCTGCGGCGGCCGGCAGACTGTGCGGCAAAAACGCAGGTCTTTCCATTCATTTTGAATGGGGGTAGTGCGTTTAGGCTGCGGCGGGGTTTGCTGCAGGGGCGGGACACGGAAAACAACTCAGCAGGCCTGCGAGAAAAGTTGAGACTGAGTCAACTTTTGGAGAAACGCAACCCCACGTCACCCTGCTATGACCAATCCTGGAACCGGCGATCAGACTTGTCAGTGGGTTTTGAGGTAGTTTAAGAGTCCCGTACAGGAAACGGGGAAACATCACTGCCTCTATAGCTGCCACAAGAAAGTTTTAAAAAACTAAACACAAGCTCTGTACACCCCAGGAGTTTGTAACAGCTGAATATTTGCCAAACAACAAAACACAGTCGATCTGTCTCGCTGTTCTCTTTTCTTTCTCTCTTTCTCCGTGAAATGAAGCTGCCTTTGAGTGCAGTCGCTAACGTTGAGATCTATGAACGATCTGCTGGGAAACAGTAGTTGTAAAATATGAAGTCTACTTGTGGTACATTGTCGGGGGGGTTAAAGACGCTGCAACTAAGAGTCTCAGAGAGGCTGTTGTTGTTCCTGCAAAAGAAAAGCTGGCAGTGAAGGTCTATAGTGTGTCGTCCTTGCAGGGTATAATGGCCTTGGACTCGCCCTACACTGGCATCGTGGACTGGAGGATGGTGGCTCTCAGGTACGGCCAAGACTTTAAGGAGGCAGGCGGCACGGTGGTGACCGAATCTGAGGTCAATGACATTTCCATGGTCACAGAGAGTCCAGCTGGGAGCACTGAAGGTAATAAACAGCTTCTGTACATCAATGTGTCAACACAGTCATAATTAAACGAGAGCCGTAGAGTTATTTAAAGTCCACCTCACGTGTCTCTTTTTTTTTTTCTTTTGCAGGAATGAAATACCCAATCGCAATCAGAGACAAAAAGGTAAGACAAACACACATAAAAGCATCACAATGTTTAGATTGTGTTCTGTAGTTTCCATCATTTGCATGGTATTGTTTTATCAGGGTAACGAGGCGCGTTGCCGTTACGTCCTGACCTGTGGCGGCCTGTACTCCGATCGCCTGTCGCAGATATCTGGATGCAGTCGGGAGCCGCGGATCGTCCCCTTCAGAGGGGATTATTTAGTCCTGAAGCCAGAGAAACACTATCTGGTCAAGGGAAATATCTACCCTGTAAGTCTGCTGAAGAACCAAATGTCCATGTGTCCAAATCTTTGTTATGTAATCTACATACAGTGAGGAAAATAAGTATTTGAACACCCTGCTCTTTTGCAAGTTTTCCCACTTAGAAATCATGGAGGGGTCTGAAATTGTCATCGTAGGTGCATGTCCACTGTGAGAGACATAATCTAAAAAGAAAATCCAGAAATCACAATGTATGATTTTTTAACTATTTATTTGTATGATACAGCTGCAAATAAGTATTTGAACACCTGAGAAAATCAATGTTAATATTTGATACAGTAGCTTTTGTTTGCAATTACAGAGGTCAAACATTTCCTGTAGTTTTTCACCAGGTTTGCACACACTGCAGAAGGGATTTTGGCCCACTCCTCCACACAGATCTTCTCTAGATCAGTCACGTTTCTGGGCTGTCGCTGAGAAGTTGAGCTCCCCCCAAAGATTCTCTATTGGGTTTAGGTCTGGAGACTGGCTAGGCCACGCCAGAACCTTGATATGCTTCTTACAGAGCCACTCCTTGGTTATCCTGGCTGGGTGCTTCGGGTCATTGTCATGTTGGAAGACCCAGCCTCGACCCATCTTCAATGCTCTAACTGAGGGAAGGAGGTTGTTCCCCCAAAATCTCGCAATACATGGCCCCGGTCATCCTCTCCTTAATACAGTGCAGTTGCCCTGTCCCATGTGCAGAAAAACACCCCCAAAGCATGATGCTACCACCCCCATGCTTCACAGTAGGGATGGTGTTCTTTGGATGGTACTCATCATTCTACTTCCTCCAAACACGGTTAGTGGAATTATGACCAAAAAGTTCTATTTTGGTCTCATCTGACCACATGACTTTCTCCCATGACTCCTCTGGATCATCCAAATGGTCATTGGCAAACTTAAGATGGGCCTTGACATGTGCTGGTTTAAGCAGGGGAACCTTCCGTGCCATGCATGATTTCAAACCATGACGTCTTAGTGTATTACCAACAGTAACCTTGGAAACGGTGGTCCCAGCTCTTTTCAGGTCATTGACCAGCTCCTCCCGTGTAGTTCTGGGCTGATTTCTCACCTTTCTTAGGATCAAGGGAGATTGACAGTCATGTTTAGCTTCTTCCATTTTCTAATGATTGCTCCAACAGTTGTACCTTTTTTCATCAAGCTGCTTGGAAATCTCCCCGTAGTCCTTTCCAGCCTTGTGGAGGTGTACAATTTTGTCCCTAGTGTCTTTGGACATGTCTTTGGTCTTGGCCATATTAGTAGTTGGATTCTTGCTGATTGTATGGGGTGGACAGGTGTCTTTATGCAGCTAACGACCTCAAACAGGTGCATCTAATTTAGGATAATAAATGGAGTGGAGGTGGACATTTTGAAGGCAGACTAACAGGTCTTTGAGGGTCAGAATTGTAGCTGATAGACAGGTGTTCAAATACTTATTTGCAGCTGTATCATACAAATAAATAGTAAAAAAATCATACATTGTGATTTCTGAATTATTTTTTTTTAGATAATCTCTCTCACAGTGGACATGCACCTACGATGACAATTTCAGATTTCTAAGTGGTAGAACTTGCAAAATAGCAGGGTGTTCAAATACTTATTTTCCTCACTGTAAATCACTTGATCTGATAATGTTTCTCCTTACATTAAAGTATGACATTGAAATGTCTACCCACTTAAAGCTGTGCTTAATAACTTCAAATTGTGGCAGAAAGAGATGCTCATTTGAAGGAATTAATTAGCTAGATATCATGTAACATGAAATCAGTAAGCAGTAGCCTTTCACCTTTTTCTTTTCCTTCCATTATTGGTATGTAGGGGGGAAGATTAAATCATAAGGGGTGTAGCTGTTGTTGAGTCAAGCTTTTTCTGGAAGTAGCATCCATTTTCTGCCATTTATAACAATTCTGGTTTTCCCTGCTAATTGCGAGAGATCATCAAATACAAACCCTGGTCTTTGAACCGAGAATTTACCCTATCGGGATTTTTAAAATATTAAATAATACTGTTCTTATAAGAGTAGAGTTACTTCAAAAAAGGATTAAGGTATATTTCCAATTTCAGGCTTTTGATTTTACGTTTATTGTTAAATCATCATCAGAATCGGGTTGAGGTTGCCAATAATAACTGAAGTTGTTTACATGTATCCATGTAAAATTTTACAGTTGAATTGACGCAGCTAAGCAATCAGCTTGCACATTTAGTATTTATTAGTTGTTCGATCTGCTCCTGATGATGGTTTGTATGGTCAGTAAAAGTAAAAACTTGAAACTGTCCTTTTTTTTTGCAACTCTACTCTGCTATGTTCCACATGTCGATGATATACTGTTACTAGAATGATTCAAATGATACTTACAGTACATATAGGTACTTTGTTGTTGCCAATTGATTTTGTTTCTTTAAAATATTGTATATGGGTACCGTAGGTCCCTGACCCTCGTTTCCCTTTCCTTGGAGTTCACTTCACTCCGAGGATGGATGGAAGTGTGTGGCTCGGCCCCAACGCCGTTCTCGCTTTCAAAAGGGAGGGATACAAAGTGTACGACTTCAATGCTCGAGACTTTGCAGATGCGCTCTCATTCAGGTACCCTAAAACATTTGTTCTCATTTTGGACTACGTGTAGTGTGCCGTAACTCCATTTTGGAGATAATTTAATTACAATGAAATTGTTGCATGGTAGGTCATACTGAGTATTTCATCTTTGTCTTTTTATCCTGCAGGGGCCTTCAGAAGCTGGTGATGAAGAATTTAACGTACGGGATTGGAGAAATGTATCGTGGGGTTTTCATTGGTGCACAAGTTAAAATTCTGCAGAAGTACATCCCTGAACTCTCGCGGAGTGATGTGCTTAGGTAGGCCAATAATGCAAAACCTAAAAAATGCATGCAAACCACAGTATCAGTTTTTTATTTTTTATTATTAGAGGTAAAATGAGTCTATGATGGTTTACCAGCACAATTAAGAAGATAATTGATATGATGCAATACTGTTTTCTGTAACCCTGGTTTGTTTCCTCTCCAGGGGTCCTGCAGGAGTCCGAGCTCAGGCTCTCGACCGAGACGGAAATCTCGTGGACGACTTTGTGTTTGACGGCGGGGTCGGGGACGTGGGCAGTCGGGTGCTCCATGTGCGTAACGCTCCCTCGCCTGCGGCCACTTCCTCCCTCGCTATCGCTGAAATGATCGCAGATGAGGTGGAGAGCCGCTTTGCGCTGTAGATGACACGGTTACACGGTGATCGCAGAAGGAAAGAGATAAAACCAAAACAGTCCAGGTTGAGGTGGCAAAGTGAAACTATGTTGTATCAAACTGTCACTCACTCAGCATCACTGGCATCATGGAGACCCTTTTATTGCAGGTCAAGCCTGGCTGTTTTTACTTGAGTAGTGCTGGTTTTACTTTTTGGGAGGTTGACCATTTTAAAATGATGGATTTCAAGAGTATAGATCTGATATGTATTTTTTTCTCTCTACTTTTAGAGGCCATGGGTGTTTTTTATTGGGTTTTGACTATGCAAGAGCAATAAGAGCAATTTATCTCTGCAGTTTGAACATTGAGGTTTCTGTCCTCAAAAATGAAATATTTCATCATTCATTTTAAAACGATGATGATCTCTAGTTTTGTGCCAACAATCGGTTTGAGAAAGTTTTCTTTTTTAAATTGTTAAATCTTTTCTTGTTACGCACAATTGTACCTATAGGAACGCACAGTTGAGGAAGAAAGACAGGTTGTTTTTTGCCATTTTGGAAATTACAAATTATTTAAAATCATATCAACACATTCTACTCTTGTCATATTCACATTGATGTAAACTAAGAACACTTCAATATTTTATAAGTTGTGTGTGTGTGTGTGTGTGTGTGTGTTTGAGAATTTCATATAATTCTGCTTGATATTGCTCTTTCTTATAGGTTTGAATTTTGTCAAGATTATGCTTCTATAAAATTGCTATTATTTCATGGCATTTATTGACAAATGAATGTTACGTTATTTTTTTATCATAATGCATATTATTGAATATCAAAAGTAACGGTAAGTAAAAGTGTGGTTTGTGCTGTATGATTTTTAAATATAGGCTACATATTCTGAAGTACATTTTAATATTAGAAGCCAAGTAATGATTTCTGGCACAACTTCACCTTATTCGAATGGAGGTACATGGAGAAGGGAAATAATGACTATATTCCACCACTTTTTACCTTAGTGGTACTTTTTAGATTTTGAATGAAGCACAGTTTGTCCACAAGGAGGCAGAATAACAGCAACACATACTGTATAAGCCCCCAATGTAAGCACAAAATAAGTCTAAATTTGATGCTGTTATTAAAGCTAGTTGTTTTTAAAGTTTTAACTGTGGATGCTTGTATAGTGAAAAGGAAATAAAGATCATTTATTTGCATCTTCTTGTGTAATGTGCATTTGTTTAAACTATGATTTTGTATGCCATTAAGTGCATAAGTAAAAGTTGATTTCATATGATATATCTATATTCTTAAAACTTGTAACCTTCTGTCTACAATATTGGACTACAATATGTAATGAGACAGAAGTCCAGCCTTATTTTATCTGTCCAATAAAATGTGAAATTACGCAGCGTGCGTGCGTGCCTGACAGCGGACGCGCGGCGCAGAGAGCAGCAGCAGACAGAGGAGTTGGTACGAACATCTTCGACTTCTCAATCCAAACCAAAAACACCTCGACTGCTTTTTAGCTGCCCTGCTCCACAGATATGACTCGGACTCATTGGCTTTTGGTGGATTTACGTTGGATTTAGCGTCTGATCACTCCGGGAAAAGATGCCTAAATGTGAAGTAATCAGCGCAGGAGAAAGTGTGCCTTGTTTGGAGTTGAACGGGTCGTGTGCCACAACATAAAACTCGGAGCGCATCAAGGCCAGCAGCAGCCTGTAGCACCAGTTAGCTCATCGGCTAACGCTAACGTTACAGGTGTTTAGGCAGCAAATAACCAAACATAACTTGTAACTGTAGTTAGCTGGCAACAAGCTGAGCTCCCATGTCGTGACTTAACGCTGAACTTAATGTGCCTATTATAAGCTTTTTAGCAAGCGCCAAGTAGCCAGTATAACACTTAGCAACATTGTTATTAGCCATTAGCTTTTTAGTTAGCCGCTGTCCCGTGTTTACAGCAGCAGCAGGCTAGCCTTATTAGCCACCAAGCTAGCGAGTTAACTTTATAGCTACATGTGCTTATTATTCGTTGTAGCTGATTTTTCGCAGTTTAACCCGACTCGACTCCGGACAGGTAGTGTGGTTTAGTGATACTCTTCATATTTGCAAACGAGACAGTTTGACTTTTTCCACCGTGCCTGCCCTGGACTGACCCACCCACAAGGACTATCTATCCGGGGCCGATGCTGACAGTTCAGCCTGGATCACGGCAACGCCAGGAGCCGCTACAGCAATGCAGCCCCAGCAGATATACGATTTTTCAAGTGACGAGAACAGTCACAAATGGAGAGGCCTCTTCGTCCAAGCTTTACGGAAGGTAACACTGCGATTACTACTTCTCTCAAAGTCACTAAACTGCCTTTCAAAACACGCTTTCCCATACTGGAGATTCAATGGTGTGAGAAATGGTTTCCTTACTAACCTTAACTTGTGTTATAAGTTGCCAACTTAGTCTTATTAACAGCCAAAACCACAGCTTAACAAAGTCATATTATTGTTATTTTTCTTTTTAGCAAAACAAGCTAACCAGCAGTAAATGCCCTCGTCAAATGGATTTATTGGAAAGTACTTAATATTTTGTGATCACTAATGATTACAACAGTAAATTGTCAGTGTTGAAACTGCTGTCCTCAGTGGCTGTTGACGTGTCTACAGTGTGTTTATTCAGTAAGTCTCTCACCCAAGTTCCCCATAATTACTTTTTTTCCTCACAATGTTTTTGAAGAAGTTCAGTTTGTACAGTGTCTTGTTTTGTTGATAAAGGTTCATAGTTTTGATGGTAAACAGGCCCATGTTAATAACTTGCAGGGTGCTGATGTTACTTCCAATTTAAATACAAGTTAGCTGTCCTGGGACTGCTGGAAAGTTCTGTCAAACATCATTTGACGTGTGTGTTGCTGCCAACCTCTTTTATTTGTTCCTCATTTGGTCTAACAGGAAAGATGTTTCATCCTTGCAGAAATATTCTGCAGTTGTTTCATGATGCTTACATGCAAGTTTTCCTCCCCTTTTTTCCAAAGAAATGCAACCTAGCCTAATTCTCATGAACCTAATTGAAACTTTCAGGACAGGAAACGTTTTAATTTTAATGTCCTTGGTCAGCAAGACTTAACCGTATCAGTTCCTTTTTGACTGCCCCTTTTTTCTCTTTTCTTGCATCATTTTGGCTTCTCCTTCTCATCACCAGGTTTATTTTCCGTTTTCTGACCTCCCCCTGCTTCCATACGTATTTGTAGTCAGACTTGCAAACTCATGACAGTCTGATGAAAACACCAACTTATCACAGCTCTTTTTGTTTCACCGTCAGCATTTTTGGCTTTCTATTCCATTATGTTAAATACAAAGCCACAATGTTTAGATGCTGGAAGATTCACAACACTCTGCATACTCCTTTCCCTTTTAAAATGGGTGTGAATCCACAAGGTCCTATCAAGAGCCGTTTGTATGTTTACATTTCATGATGTTATTGGAGCTTAAAATAGTTGCTAATAAGTTTTAAAGAGGGTCATAGACTGTTGTAGAAAAGCTGCGTTGTTGTGCAAAGCTGAGACAGGACATCTTTTGCTAATGTTTCCATACCTGTGCTGTACTTCTAGTAACAGTATTGATGATGCAACGGTACATTAGTAGGGCACAGTAATGATGCTCACCTTGGGGACCTGTAGCAGGTTTGAGTTCACCCAAACAGCAGCAACTAGTTTTGACCTGCATATTGTAATCCAACCAGTTTACTGTTTAAATGTTTCTCTATTTGTGAAGCATCCCTTTTAACTTAAACACGAGAAAATGTCCATTTATCCCTGTTGAACACTATTTATCTTTCAGTTGTTGAACTCAAGACCTAAACTTAGACTACATGTAGTAGCCCTATACTTTTAAATTACACACATTTATTACAGTAGAAACTTCTCAGCATGTTGACTTATTGGAGTTCCTGAAATAGATGTAGAAGTACTGCAGACATTTCAAAGAATAAAGCACGCATGTCAGCATGCCAAAATAGATTTCTCAGTAGTAGAAATGCAAACTTATTGTGCTCTATTTAACTCTTTGTTTAAAGTGCAGCTGATCAAGTGTCAAAGACTTCTGCTCTGAGATCAGTTATTGGCACACCCAATCTGCTCTTCCTTCCCTTTTGTAACTTAACTTTGTAAACTCAAAGTAACATTCAGACAACCAACGTCACTCCAAAAACCTTTTTGTTTGGATATCCATTATCAGAATTTAGTTTTAAAAAACTGTGCTTTGTCCATTTGGGCAACAAGACCCTAAACCTGGTAAGTCAAGAATGTTATCAAATTATGACAAAGACTTTTAAGGCGTTCATTTTAGTAACACAAAGGGCCTACAGAGGTAAGTTGCCATTGGAATGAATTAGCCATGTAGCAGCATTGTGTTATAAATAAAACAACCCTTTTTTTCTGTCAGTTATCCGTAGCACAGTAGAGATGGTGTGATGAATCAGTTGAAACTGAGCGAGCAGGTGATGGGCCGTGGTGCCGCCGTTTCATTGTCTCAACTTGTTACACAACTGCCGGAGGGAAAGCTTGTCACAGATTGACGCAAAAGAGGTTTCTGATGGTTTTGACAGACTGTGACTGGCTGTTTTTCACAGCTGTCCACCGGGGGCTGGGGGGTGGGGGGGTTCGTGTCAGAAGGAGGGTGAGGATGACTCCACCACTGAGAATGATTAAGATTATTGTTTAGAGGCACGAAAACCCGTTGATGGATAGACACTCGTCAGAGTGGGAGCAGGGAAGCAACTTTGTGATCAACCAGGGAGGTAGTTTAAGAAGTGTCACCTGCAGAACTGCCTCATAAATGAGACCCACTTATCCAGCTACAACCCATATTTACATTTTACACATTGACGGATAATGGTTGGGCTGGAATGATTAGGTGATTTACAGAAAATGAATCACTGAATATTTTGATAATAAGTCTTAAGTAATTTATTTATCAAGCAAAAATGGCAAATATAAGTTACATTCTAAACGTGAAGATTTGCTGCTTTCTGTTTTACGTCATCATAATTGTATTTTTTCATGTTTTTATTTAGGACTGTTGGATGAGAATGCAATGAAGGCAATCCCTTTGGCTCTGTATTTATCGTCTAAACGATTATGAAAGCAATCGTTAGTTGCAGGCCTGGATATTAGTACGTAAGCACTGTGAGCACTAGGATCCCTTAACATGTAAGAAATGTGAGCTAAACTGCACAGCTGAAATGATGAGGTGCCTGGTAAATGTGTGAAGCACCTGAGACTTAAAGTTCTTGCTTTATGTTTAAACTGTTAAGATACCGCAACGTCCCAGTTTGGCCACACACACGCACGTGCAGCGGTCTGTGTTTCTGTCTGTGTCGTTGACATTTCATCATGGAGGAGTTCAATTTTTGTCTCCTAGCTGCGTCTGCGTGTCCCGGCTATTCTGGATCACTGCGACTCGTGCCTGGTGCTATGCAGGAGCGTCATTTAGCCTCTGACATGCCGGTGTTGATAATAACTGTGCATTCCCCAGGTCTGCTGTTTCACTGGCATCGAGAGAAAGGCCAGAGCTTTGCTGGATACAGTTTCATTCTAGTGCCATGTTGTTAGCGCGGCGCGATGCTGCTGAGTTCACAGGGCTTCACATGCCAACATTTGAAGCTGTGATTGGTCAGGTTACAAGCAGTCTTTGTTGTTTGCGTGTGTTTTCTGAGCCTGAGTGGTTGCTTAAAATTCACTTGAATTCTTCACTAACGGCCAAAACTAAAAACTTTTTTTTTTTAGTCAGCTGGTTTTGCTGCAACTTTCATCCAGGCTAGACAGAGCAGTTGTCACTTCAGAACCAGACAGATTGTCTTGTTACAAGCCTCCACTCTGACGCTTTTACTGTATTTGACATTTAGAAAGTGGCTGTACCAGAAACCGGTCTCGCCATATCATAAATGTTTATTTGTGTGTCATTTTATTTTTATCACCTCATATCTATCTCATCTTTGATTTATTGTCAAGCTGGATAATGAAACCTTCCTTTTAAGGGAGTGACTTACCTAGTGACCTGAAGCAACTCTATGGTATGCTAACCTGGAAAATTATACACTAAAAAGAAATTACATTTGGGGTGTTCACAGACTGCTGCCACAATCAAATACCAGAATTGTAACTCGATATATTCTTTTAATAGCATCCCTGTAAGAAAAAGGAGGTTCAATATAGCTTGCAAGGTCTTCAAAAAAGAAGTGAATACATTATACTTACTAGTGTGACTTTATATATGCAGCTTGCAGCTAATTGAATCCTGCTACCTGCTTTTAGAGCTGATTTAGGTATTTTGTGAATGTATTTTGTGTGTGTGCAGTTGTAGACTTACAGACTTGTTTATTTATTTTAGGCATCTTTTACTTTTTTATTTCCACATTGACAGTAGAGAGGTGACAGGAAATGAGGGGATTGAGACATGAAGAATGATATATTGCAACAAAGGTCCCGTGCTGGACTTGAAGTGTCCATGCTGTCTAGCCGAGGCGAAGTGGCTAACCGTAGCACATGCTAGCGCTAGCATGCTATCTCGTTGTCAATGTCAAAACACTGCTACAACACACACTAGTTGACCATAATCTCCAAAAGAACTACTTCCTGTCCCTGTTGTGCAGGTATTCCACAAGTGTCCCTCGTCTAGAAGAAGTCTCCCAGCTAATCCTGCCTTGGACTGACCAAAGCTGGAGAAAGAGTTATCTAGCTGATGGGATCTTACCTAGCTACTGAGCATGTGCGACTCCCATCAAAGATAGTTTAGAAGTGAGATGTCTCATTCTGTAGCTAAAACAGAGACCTAAACACACAGGGGGGAAAACAGGATCTGCAGCAATGTGCAGTTCAACAAAAATATGCTGTTTTATGAAACTGAAACCATGTAAACCTATTCTGGTACAACCTGAAAATACAATAATGAACCTGAAAATGAGCATAAAATGGACGCTTTGACCCAAAGAGAACTATTTCACCTTTTAATTCTTGTCATGGTCAGAGGACATGGACAGTGATCTGCAGGGACGAAGGTTGAGCATAAGCAAGGATCAAATACTGTATATGCAGTACTCCCCTCAGAAATTAATGGCCAGTTTGACTAGTGTTCTTCCCATTTTATGAATATAATATTTGGTACTCGGCAGATGTTAGTTTCTTCCCTTATGAAGTCTGGGTATGTAGATGTGTTTTTTTGGCTTTGCTGCAAAAACGCAAGGAATAAAAGCACACGGGAAAAGAAATAGAACATTAGAGCTCCTTCCTCTGCAGTTATCACCTTTTTAATTAAAGTTGATAAACATATTGCAGAGCAAGTGACATAAGTGGCTCCCCATCGGCCTCATGCAGCATGTTGTCATGTCTTTCAGACACAGCTTTGTGTGTTGATGGTACAGGGTGTTCCTGGTAACAGGTTGTACTTCCTGTGCACCAGCCCTAAGCCGTCCACATAGTCGGGCTGATTAACACACAACATGTTCTCCACCCTTCCCAGAATATTGAATCAAGTCTATGAACACCAGTTTGTCCTCAAACGGGGTTCAGGCGGAGGATGGGTGGATGCAGGCAGTCAAGGGTCACTGGGTCGGGTCAGACTCGGGTTACGGCGAGGCCACAAGCTGTCTGCACGTCCACTAGCCGTCGTCCTGATGATGTGAATGTAAGGAGGGCTAGCTAAATGTCGTGTGTGTGTGTGTGTGTGTGTGTGTGTGTGTGTGTGTGTGCGCGTGTGTGTGTGTGTGTTGTTAGTGTGTGTGTGTGTTAGTGTGTGTGTTAGATTGTAAATTTAGATTTCCTTATGTGCATGTTTGTTTGTCATCTACAGTATGTCTTGGCACATTTGCTTCTATTTGTGTGTGTGTGTGTGTGTGTGTGTGTGTGTGTGTGTGTGTGTGTGTGTGTGTGTGTGTGTGTGTGTGTGTGTGTGTGTGTGTGTGTGTGTGTGTGTGTGTGTGTGTGTGTGTGTGTGTGTGTGTGTGTGTGTGTGTGTGTGTGTGTGTGTGTGTGTGTGTGTGTGTGTGTGTGTGTGTGTGTGTGTGTGTGTGTGTGTGTGTGTGTGTGTGTGTGTGTGTGTGTGTGTGTGTGTGTGTGTGTGTGTGTGTGTGTGTGTGTGTGTGTGTGTGTGTGTGTGTGTGTGTGTGTGTGTGTGTGTGTGTGTGTGTGTGTGTGTGTGTGTGTAACCATGCGTCTTTTGTGTGTAGATGTGTGTTTTTAATGTGTGTGCCTGTTGTCTCAGAGTTGATCTCTGGCCTGTGGTTCCCCAGACAGTCTGGTTGTAATGGCAGATGATGTCATGGCATGAATCACAAACAGTGACACATGCTTGGGTATAATAACAAGCCCTACCCCCACCTCTACAACAAACACACACACAAGCCACATTACCTGCAACCTGAGCCTGATGCAGCCCCATATACACAGCCAGGAGAATAATCAATTGAATTAGAAATGTTAACCCTGTTAAAATGTTAGGTCTCTATTATTACCTCCAACTTTTCTGGTCTTTTGCCACCAGCACACACAACAACACCTGATCCCTCTGTGTGCGTTACAGTTGAGATGTGCATGATTTTTCTTTTTTACTATAGTGCAAGCTAAACAAAATGGGGACCTGCATCATGGCAACTGTACATTCAGATCATTCTGAACTACTACTGTCATGTTTTATGTGCATCAACTCCTTGCTACATTTCACAACTAACACTTTTGATGATGGCACACTTTCGGGGTAATACAATCTTCTTTTGAGGTTAAATGTCAGTGGTTTGGAGATTTGGAGAAATGCTGTGTGCACTTTTTCCACTTTCAGAGTATTTCCTCCTAACTTTCACTTGTGTGCTACACAGTCTGCTCCATTGTTTTCCGTCAGATCTCATTACTTCAGCATGTTGTGGCAGAATATGTTCACAATGTTAGCTTCCAGATACATTATGTAACAAACACAGTTATATTCATGTAATATTAGTTATTTCATAATCCGGGTCTGTGATGGCGCCACCAGTTTCAAAACAGGGTTTTATAAACATGCTTAAAAATTGCATGAATACCCTATTGCAGATTGTCTGTCTGGTGTCTTTCAGCAATGTCCTCTGTGGTATCCTTCTGAGGGGCTCTTGGATTGGTTTTAAAATAATATTGGACCACTTCTGCTCTGTGTGTGTTGTGCATCTATACAGGGCTACAATTACATTTATTTAATTAAATTAATCTGTTTTCTTTTCAGTTATTTTGTTTTGTCCATAAAATGTCTGAATTATATACTGTGTATATATTTTTAAAATAAACTACATTTTATTTTATTCATTTATTTGAGGGGACAATTATAACAATATCAAAATATTTTAAATATAAAAATGGTTACTTGTAAACAATAAAACATACAGTGGCTAGAATAAGTTTACACACCCACACTAAAGTTGATTAAAAAGAGGAATAACATTTTTTTTTATCTTAATGCCTTTTAATTCAAAATTTCTTTTCAAAATCCAACCTTTTAAGAACACCAATTTTCTTTGTGCAATTTTCAGTTGTTTTAAATCAAGGCTGAATACCTTTCTTTTTATGTTGTCTTTCTTTAATGTTTAATTTCTTATGCTGCACTGTAACTTTTATTCTTGTGTTTTATCTGTTTTTATTTTTTAACTGTCTTTAACTGTTTTTGTGTGAAGCCCTTTGAATTGCCCTGTTGCTGAAATGTGCTATACAAATAAAGCTGCCTTGCTTTGCCTTGTGAATGTATAATGTATTGTAAATAAATAAATGTTCTTCCTTAAAATACAGGGGGCATAAGTATACACCCCCCTATGATAAATTCCCATAGAGGCAGGCACATTTTATTTTTAAAGGCCCCTATTTCATCACATACTATACCTAGAGATTGGCATGGTTTTATTTCAGTTAGACTAATAGCTGGTTTTATTTGCATTGAAAGATGATTTTATGGAAAGTTCCCCATGCCAATCTCTAGGTATGGTGAAGGGTATGTGATGATGAGGTGGGGGGGGGGGGGTATTTTAATTCCAAAGGCCAAGGGAACTTTAATCAACTTTAGCATGGGCGAGTAAACTTATTCAAGCCACTGTACTTAGACAAACAACCACTACAAACAAATCTGCAGATTTTTTGATAATGGAATAATTACAAGTTGCAGCTGTGTATTAAATTCAGACATTTTAAAAGGCTATAATTAAGCCGACTTAACGATTAAACAATTTAAAAATGGTTATCAGCGGAGCACTAGTTTTATGATGATGCTGCAGTGGTGGTGCAGAGTTGTTGGTCCATTTCTTTATTTTATTTTATTTTAAAAGGAAAAGCCTGTGTGTTATGTCACTGACAGTGGCATTTAGTACATTCATTCATAGATGTGTGAGCTACTTACATTTTAGCTAGAAATGGTTATAGGTATGTTACTGTAAGACGCTGATGATGAAACATTAACCAGTTGGATTTTTTCCCCTGGTAGTTCTATGTCAACATGTGAATCCTGGTTTCCCCTCGCCTGGCTCTGGCTCTGCTCCAGTCTGTGTGCAGTGTAAGCCTGCTGCTGCTGCTGCTGCTGCTGCTGCTGCTGCTGCTGCTGCTGCTGCTGCTGCTGCTGCTGCTGCCTGCCTCCTTGTACACGCACATCAATACCTCTCAGTCTGCTGCTATGATCTGCTCGCCCCCAGGGGGCTTTGCTCTGTGTGGGTAGAGAACAAGGCAAGAGGGGAGGGGAAGCTGGACACACAGATGGATGGGGGAAAGAAAGAGTTAGCGAGCGCTGGGACTTCCTGTATGCTAGCCTTTCCCTTCTTAATGGAGCTGAGCCATGAAACTGAACACCTTCACATGGCACAGGAGGATGTGCATGAAGGCTTTACATATGATTGAGATACATTTTAATGTCTTGACCTTCATGCAGTGGTAGAGTGGGAAATAAGTAAGCCTGCAACTAAGTATTACGTTCAGTATTTATAAACCTGAAGATACTAAATTCACAATTAGGGGACAGTGACGATATATGCCGTGAGACAATAAATTAATTTAGAGCTGTAAGTAACGATTATTTTCATTATCGATTTAATCTGCCTATTGTTTTCTCACTTAATAGATTCATCTTTAAATGTTAGAAAACTGTGAAATATGCCATATCCAAGTTCTCTATCAAATGTAAACAACAAAAGCTGCAAATCTTCATATTTAAGCTACAACCTGCAAATCTTTGGCATTCTTGCTTGAAAAATTACCATAACAAAAATTACCATAATAATTATTACTATCCCTTTAAAATATCTGGGAGTATTCAACCATTGTGGATAGTCTGTCAAATCAATGACCAAGACTACTTAATGGCAATATTGTTTTTTTATATGGTTTTTATGATAAGTTTTTATTTTTTTTGTATGTGATGGTGCTCACTGATGCGTTGGGTATCAACTTTGCCCAAAACCTACATCTCATTATTTATTATCAACTTCTCAATTAAATTTTCCAAGAACTTTTACTATGTAAAGATATATATTGATATTGTGATATGAAATATGTATACTTGTATTGTAATCAGAGCTGAAACAAATGCTTAATTAGTCAAATAGTTGATTGGCAGAGATTTTATTAGAAACAATTTTGATTAATAAGTTACTGTTTTCAAGCAAAAAATTAACTTAATAAATAAATGGGGGCTTTTTGAGGGCCATCTTTCATTTTTTGACATTTCATACGCTATTTGAGGAAATAATTGATATATTACTGAAAAGAATCAATTGCAGCTCAAATTGTCACAGAATATACTGTATATATATTTTTTGTGATCAAATATTTTTATTTAATGAATATTTAATCCATATTACCACCAAATTTACAATGGTGTAAAACAGAATAGTAGCAACCCCCTACATTTGATTGAATATTTGGTATTTTGCTTGAGAAATGAGGCAAACAATTAATGGATTATCAAAGTTTATTTTCTGTTGATTGACTAATTGATTAATCAGTTGATTGATTCATTGGCTCATCATTTTCACACTAGCCTTTGCTACTTTCCACCAGGATGAAAGCTCATTTTGCCATGCATAATGGCTGATCATTTTGACATTTACACCAAATTCCTTATTGAATCAGTTTTTTTGTGTGTATTTTAGTTGGTGCCCATTTAGGGGGCGTTTTCACACCTACCTCATTTGGTCCGGTCTTTCGGACTTTTTAGTTTGGTACAACCAAAAATTGCAGGTGAGAAAGATGCAATTGCACGTGGTAATTGTACGACACACCGTAGGTATGTCATGGACAATTCTTTAGTGCGCTAGCAAAATCACTATATGAAACCAAAAAGAACGGGATCAAATGTAAACAATGTAAGGTTCGGACCTTGGTCCGGACTTTTAGGTGTGAAAACGCCCTTAAAGTAAAGAGGGAGGATGTTTTGAATTTACCTACCGTAGTGCTTCTGCAAGTGAAAAGTTATTTTTCCTACCGTGACAAAAACTGTCCCTTGTATCTGATGTTTTGGGTGCTTTTCAAATTCAGGAGTTCCCCTGCTATTTTCCCACTCACTTTGCTTGCACTACATTAGACCATGTTGCATCCATCTCCCATCAAGTTTCAGCGGAACTGTAAATACTCTGAGCAGCAGTCATACCTGCTCATGGCCCCGCTCTGCTTTCAGACCTCCACTTACACATCGTCATCAAGCACAACTGACAGTTTCACTGGAAGCAGCTCACTCATACCAGAGAACCCAGAGAGTCAGTCAATAAAATGTTATTATTATATTATTAAATGCTTTCTATGAAGGTGTATTTTCCCTAACTCATTTACTATCCAAGCAGCTACCGTATGTCATTATCGTTTAGTCTGCCAATTTATTTTCTTGAGTAATTGTTTGGTCTGGTCAATAATCCAAAAATATTCCGTTTTGTTGTATAAGACTAAGAAAAATATAAAATATTTACTTATGAGAAGCTTAAACTTTTACATGTTTGTCACTTTTACAAAAAAGATTTACATGATTGTGTGTCAGAATTGTTGCAGGATAATATAAATCAAATATATTCCGTTTATTAGCATAGAAAAGGAAGAAATCCGGAAAATAGAGAAGATTTGAGAAGATTGTTGGCAGTGTATTCTTGGCATTTTTGCTTGAAAATTTAACTTAAACAATTAATTGTCAAAATTGTAGCAGATACATTTTCTATTAATTGACAAATTGTTTCAAAGTGCAAAGTGTCCTGTATTGTAGTACGCCAATACAATCCAGCAGCTCATTTTGGTACCATTATAAGTGTTTTAAATTCCCTTTCTGTTATGTTTTTTTTATTCAAATGACATTCAGATTTGTGTATCTTTGTTGCCCATCGGGACATTGAGTTAGACGACACTTGTTGGATGTGGGCCTCTCAGAAACGGGCAAACTATTCTGTGAATGGAGTCTGGGGAAACCCCCGTAGTTTCAGTGTAGTGACTCACAGCTCCTGGTGTCCTGTGGAATTTGGTCAAGTGCCTATTTGCGGTCGTGAAGATATATCTCATAGCTTACTTCTGCTTTGATATATCATTTTTTCCCAAGTAGAGTTGATACTTGAGGTTTATTTATAACTGTTAGGTCTTGTGAGTGTGCATCAAAACAGAAATGACATACAGAAACATAAACAAGGCCAAAGCTGGGCCTTCAGATTTTCCAGCTCCTTTTTTTTTTTTTTTAAGAAGCATCTGAATGTAATTATTGGATCAGAATTTGAATCTGAACCAGATCTAGGAGAGCTAGGCTTCATCTCCTACGTGACAATTTCACCTTCAAATTCAACAAATGAACTTAAACTTGAGACCGAGGGGACATCCTGCCTGTCGCTGCATCTCTGTTAAGTCAGAGCACAAGAATGCATGAAGCTTGATCTGTGTTGACCTTTTAACTCTCTTCTCACATTCCTTAATCCGAGGACAATGTTGTGTCATCATAATACCCCACTTTACTATATGCCAGGGTAATTCCATCACTAGCATGTGAACAGGCATGGCTTTTGTGAGGCGAGAGTAAATGTTGGGCTGTCTTTCTAGCTCAACTCTCTTCTTCCCCCCCCTCTCTTCTTTGGGTGCCATAATAGTATCTCAACTGACAGCATTCCTGCAAGAGGGCACGGCCCAAATGACTACAACTTTTGGGAGGTTGGGGGGGTTCTTCTCTTTCTACTTGTAGACCTGATGAAACCACACCTTCTTGGCTGTCTGCACCTAAAACCACACCTTCTGTCTGGCTGGTTCCACCCTCAGGATTCCCACTCCTGAGAAAGCCTGGATGACTTAGACTTAGATTTATTGTTTAGCAGCAGTTTGATGCTGAATAATTGCCTTGATAGAGAGTGGGTTTGTCTGTTTTATGCTGCTAAATATTACACAAACATTATGATGGATTGGTGTGCTTTGGCCCAAAGTGACACATCTTGTATACTTCATGTTACTGAATGAACAAGCATTTCATTGGTTTCATATGTTTTTGATTGGTTTCCTACATTCCAGGCAGCCATTTTTACTCATTTTTTTCGGTGCAGTAAAAATAATTAACATCCATACCTGATACTTGCTTGAGAGATGTAATTCTGCACAGTGAACATTTAGTTGACTTTTTTTTTTAGTTGAATTATTTATTTGATTTTATGTTACTAGGGACAGTTTTGAAAAATCTGCCTTGGTGGTGCATTCAAGGACACACTAAAATCCCAAAATCTCCACAGTCAGCTGCTAAAGAGCTTTGCATTCATGAATTGTGTTGGGTTAACCTTTACAATGTCAAAGTGTGAATTTGGTTTATTTCTGTCTTGAAAGTCACAGTGAAACACAGTTAAAGCATGTTCCGTCATCTAATGTATTTCCCAGTGAAAGGTTATATGTGGGCAGAGGATAGTTACGAGAGGGATCCATATTCGAAGAGATTGCTTAAAAGTGCGTAGAATTTATTAAATTCAGTGCAATATGGCACTGTAGAGGACCCCACCACACTTTCGTTACCCGTGATGTTTGATCAGGAGTTGCAGGAAGGGGAAGAAATCCATCAAATCAATTTTAACCACATTCTTTGAAAATGTAAACCAGTTTTTACCAGCCGACTTCAAACACACCGCTCCAACTATATCTCTGCTACCTACAGCAACCTACAAGCTAATAGTAAAGAGCAGTTTTATATGATTGAAGGGGTTAACTTAGTTAGCTAAATCATGTGATTTGATTAATATATGTATATCCCCCAAGTTTTAAGTTTTTTTTAAATTCTAAAATGTATATAACCAGAGATCAATTAACACTACACACATAATTAGAATTAGATAATTAGAATATTGTGTATTGCCAAGTAACAATAATGTAAAATTGAACAAATGTTCTACTGTGATGAATTGCTTAAATGAAGCAAGTTGTATGCTTCTGCAAGTTGAATTTCACACTGTTAAATACATAGAAAAACACTTATTGATTGTATACTTTGGAAAGTTACCATGAAAATGATGTGCAATTTGTATTTAATGGGCTGAAACACGCAGAAACCACCAATATGACCCTTTTTAAAACAAAGAGGAGGTGTTTGTCTTCAGTCAGTCATTGTCTGTACTTGCTGTCTTGACGTCATAAAATGTGACCTGAGCCTCAGTGAGGTGCATCATGCCAGGTGTTACGATCAGTTTAACATATTATAGTTTCAGTTAACATATCATGTGGACGGTGCAGAAGAAAGTGATTGTCCTTCTCTTACAGTAGCTAATGAAAATCAATCCTTTCGATAAAGGATTGATTTTTGTTTTTAAGTTACAGGATGCTCTTTCAACCATCTTGCTGTATCTGTCACTCATGTCTCTTTGTATACGTTGTCTCAAACATTCAGGTACAGAAGCAGGTCCACCCAAACCTCATGGCAAAGGAGGACGCCCTGCAGCACATCGAGGAGCTGATCCTACAGCTGCTCAACATGCTGTGTGTGGCCCAACCTCGGTCCGTGCAGGACGTGGAGGTAGGGCACTCTATGGAGCATCTTAAAATGAATTCAGAATATGTTTAAAATTGACAAAATGCCGTTAGTAAACATGTGATACCACAGCAGCATTCCACATAACAAAATGAATACTTGCAGCTTTCAACCATCTTAATGCTTCCAAATTCATCAAGTGTTAAATGAGTAATTTCCTCTTATTCCAGGAACGCGTCCAGAAAACCTTTCCCCACCCGATAGATAAGTGGGCAATTGCCGACGCCCAGTCAGCTATTGAGAAACGCAAGAGGAGAAACCCCTTACTTCTCCCCGTGGACAAGATACACCCACTGCTTAAGGTAAAGACTCCTGAAGACCCCAACAAAGCTATATAATGTCAAAATGCTGTTTTATTTAAAAAAAAATAAATAAATAAAAGTGGAGAAAATAAAGTATGTAAGTATTCCGATTGAAAGGCATGCTTCATTCTGGACCTTAGCAGTGTTCCTATAAGACGTAGTCAACTCTGACGCAAGTGCCAGAAACCTACGGCAGTTTCTGGGAAATATTTGATTTGAAGATTAAATTTAGCTTACTGTTTTGACAGCTTGGTTAAGACTAATTGAGTTGCCCTGAACTGATCTGGCCCTTCATGCAGGTTCAGACAAACATTAAGAATCATTTTTGAATGATTGAATGATGATATGTGTAATACTAAAACATGTTTTTATTCTGCTTCATTTTTATTTCTTTTTTCTTCAACAGGAGGTTTTGGGCTATAAAGTGGACTACCATGTTTCCCTGTACATCGTGGCTGTGCTTGAATACATATCGGCAGACATACTGAAACTGGCGGGCAACTATGTCGGCAACATTAGGCACTATGAAATCAGCCAGCAGGACATAAAGGTGTCCATGTGCGCAGACAAGGTGAGAATTTGAGAAAAGGAAAAATGCTGACACCTGTGTACAGCACCCAGCTTTATGGATGCAGGTCATGGGCATTTTTAAATCGTCGTAAAAGACAATTGCTTTGACTCTGATTGGTTGATGGTTTCTGCTGTTTCCAGGTGTTGATGGACATGTTTGACCAGGAGGAGGACATCGGCTTGATGTCTCAGTGCACAGAGGAGCCGTCGTCCTCTGGGGAGCTCACGTACGACGACCTGGTGAGGCTTGAAATCGCAGAAGAGCGGCAGTACCTGCGAGAGCTCGACCTCATCATTAAAGTGTTCCGCCAGCACTTCCTGTCCAACCCCAAAATCTTCACGCCTCAGGTGAGGAAGATTTGCACAGTTAATTAACTGTCAAAATTGCAATGTTGTTTATTTCTCAATTTGGATTTAAAGGAGGAATTGTTTCACGTTTGGCACTCATGTAGACATGCTGGTGTGCTGAATCACTGATCAAAATACTTGGAATAGAGTAACCTCTAAGCAATATCATCTTAATTTCACATATTTGTTTTCCTTGTGCTGAAAAGGGGTTACATCAACTACTAAAATCCCTAGTTGGCACAGAAGTTATTTTGTAAAACACAAATGCCAGAGTATATTTATATGTGTTATTTCTTCATCATTTTGCTTTGTTTGTACCCCGAGTAGCTCCCCGGGATACTGTTATGTTCCTAATACGTAGGATGGATTAAATGCATCATAATTTAATATAATAAAATATATTAATTTATTTAGTAAAGATAACTTGTGAAGCGACTGTTATCTTCCCGAATATATTTAATATTAAATGTGTTTTAATGTGAAGGCAGAGGTAGGCCTTTACTGTGAAACAACCACAAGAACTGGTGACAATGGTAGCAACGTTAGCTAACAAAAGCTTGACTTGTCACACTGTTAAGTTTATCTAAAAAAAAAAAAAAAAAAATATTTCAGCACCTTTTATTTGAAACGGTTAAAAAAGATCATCATGCTCATTGCTGGGCATAAGAGAAGTGTATAACAACAACTCTGGATGTTGTGTGATAAACAAGTGTAAAATAATGGCGGCTCTAGAATGCTAGTATTAGATTAAAAATGGATAAAAAAGAAAATCAATAAGCCCTTGTATGATGACCCACCATCATTCCCTAATGGATTTATTCACCTAAAGTTTAGACACTAATAAAAGGTAAAAAGGCATACTCCAACTCTTGTGCTGGTTTCAGTAACTGTTGCCAGCTCACTCAAAAGCCAGCTTATAAACAACATGTCAAGTTTCCAACTAACTGTATTTACAAAGCAATTTCAGTCCAATCCAGCGTAAGAACATTTACAGATTTGAGCTGAAACCCTGTAATCGGCTAACTGGTAATCAGCATCAGGAACGACTTTAAAATACCCAAACAATGTGTTAGTGTTTGTTGATTGTCATTTAAACCTGAAGTAGAGACGGCCTGACAGTTGTATTTTGCCTCTTCCCGCTCAAGTCTGAATTTTGCTTGGACACAACAGAACAAATGCCAAATTATTTTCATGTTATCTGAGATTAAAGGCATTTGTTTTTTCTGATGGATGACAAGACAGTTGGAGCGATTATCCTGTATTCAGAAGGTCACATGCTCAGGTCTTTAAACAGCCAATATGCCCATACCTGATAAAAAGGCTCCCAACTATTTTGTACCATCTCCTGTGGCACCACCCGTGCTCTCTGAACCATCCAGTAAATAGACATTCATATCTGTCTCAGAGGGATAACCAAAGAAACAATTTGCTAATTACATTGTGTCTAATATAGCAATTAAGCGCTCCGAATTTCCTGAAAAATAGAGAAAAAAAAGTATGGGTAAGGATTTGAACAGTGGGCCTATGGGTTGAAAAAGAATTGTTTGGAAAGTTGAGTTTAATGGGTCGCTGTGGCTTTGTATATTTTGGGTTGGGTAATTTGTGGTATCATTTGGGTGAGGAGGATAAACCTTTATGAGGCCCAGTGGAATGCAGAATATGTAATTATGTTGAGACAGGAACAACATCTGTAGCCCTCGCCAAAATAACCTCAATTATGTCTGTTGAAACGCAGCATAATCTGAAATTACATGGGAGATGTCAGGAAAGTGCTACGGTCAAATAATGACAGGACTGAACTTCTACTCAGACTTTAGCAGCCAATAATCACTCAGGGCTATTTTAGTGATCTCCTCTGCTTGAATAAGGATTTCCTAAGGCAAATTGAGCCTGATGTTGTTTAAGCTCATTCTCGACACTATTTTTTTTACTGTTTGTTTATCTAAAGGAGAGCTAAAGGATGGGAGCTCTTTCAGCAACACCCTGCTGAACACTTCTATGGTTAAAAAGTGTGTTTACATGCACTTAAGTAACGTGGTTATTGTTGATTTCCCATGGCAAGATGATTGTTAACCTCAGTTTGACACAGTGCCCCCCTCAGATGAAGAGACGACAGCGTTTGTATTTACTTTGTTTACATTTGGGCACATTGGTACCATTACCAGTGGTATGCCAAATTTTCTATAAGCAGCTCCCATTTGCAGTGTACCCATGGACTTTAATACTAAAGAAAACTTAAAAACGTTAACATTCGCAGACGTTGAAGTTTCAGAGTTAGAAATGGCGTCTTTTTTTTTTCCCCCTATGATTTCTAAGCGGATTTATGGACTTTCCTGATATCCCCAGCAAGCGAACGTCACAATGAATCTAAAAATATGTGTATCGTCTTTGTGTTTTCAGATCTGACTCTTCAATGGGTTTTATGACTTGAGTTATGACTCTGAGAAGTACAAATTTTGACACAAATTGTTAAAATAGGGCACTTAAGGTTTTAAAGTACCTTAACTGTCTCCATGAGCTGTGTCACTGCTGCAGCTCTAGCTGCTGGCCATGTTGATTAGCGGGCCAAATCGCCTTTAATATAAGGGGTTGAGAAAAACATGGTTGACAGAGATATTTGCAGGAAAAACCTCTTGATCATGTAAACGATGAAGGTTTTTGACCAGATTGTATGTACTTGAATAAGACTTAAGACACAAGATTATTTCTGTGCCTACAATGTGGTGGGATAAAAGGAACACCCATGCATACAAAATAATTATTTCCTACATTTGACTAAAACAAAAATAATAAAAGTATAAATAAGTCTGTTTTCCCTATACTGTCTATCTAAATGCTCCAACCAAGAGAGAAAAAAACTCTAATCAGTGACCAGCTGCATGTAGACATGTTTTAAAGTAATGTTAATGCTATTTTCCATTTTATGTCATACCCAGTTTTTTGTGTGCATGTGAACGTAGTATTTACATCCTGAAGACAACAAGTCTCCCATCTTTAATCTCTAAAATGGATCAAAATTGATGCAACAGAACCAGTTTTATTCCATGCATTACTCTTCCTTGTCAAAACTTGACACCTACATTACCCACAATGCACTCGAATCTTGTAAATAGACTTTGTTGTCTGGAGTTCCCCTTGTAAAAGTAGGAGTTAAATAGGATTATAGGCCACTCTCTTCATGGCAGACCTTCCTAGCTGGTTTAAGGGTTCTGTCCTAACATGCTAACCTTTTAGTTAACACGTCTCTTGTTGTGCAGGATGTTGAGGTGATCTTCAGTAACATCCTAGACATCCACGAGCTGACGGTGAAGCTGCTCGGATTGATCGAGGATGCCGTGGAGATGACAGCAGATGGCAGCCCTCATCCGCTGGTGGGCAGCTGCTTTGAAGATCTAGCAGAGGTATGAAGCTTTTCTGATCCTTAAACCTAAAAACACTAAGGGTGCTCCAATCAGGATTTTTGGGGCTGATTGCTGGAATCAGTATTGGTTGATACCTGTCACCGGGTCTATTTGAAGCCTTCTATTTATCATGTCATGTATTTATTATATATTAATTTTAATAGTCTTAACAGCAATGTACAGTATATGTATTAAAATTAACAGAAGATAATGTATTGTGAATTGTCAACTGTTTACTTTTATTGACAGGAAACGTTCAACATTCTACTTGCTCTGTTCGAAACACGCCTTAAACAGCTTAGAGCTTAACAAATAAGCCTTATTTCAAAATAAATTACAAAAAAACTGTTAATTTACACAAACTTAAAGTGTACTTAAAGGTAAAGTGCAGAGCAAAGTAAACAAAATCACACATCTTGGGATGTCGAGATAAAAAGGCGTGAGGTGTAAAGTTCTCCTGCTGTGATGAACTGAAAATAGAAGCCATGACATAACAGTCACATGTTTAGAGAATATATCAGTAATTGTTTAGCTTTTTGTCCTAGTAAGTTCAAGTAAGTATTTGATGCCCAATATGAATCGCTTGAATTGCCAAGTGTATAAAATGCACGGAAATTTGTTCTAGTAGAATAGTGCCAAGAAATGTTGACATGAATGTAAACAATTACACAGGTGCTTGGGTTCCACGGGTTGAGATTTTATTTGTGATGGCTTGGAAAGTAACATTTGCCATCTGCATGATTGCATTTGATTGCATCATTCCAGCAGTCCCCCCCCCACATCTAACATCTATTTGGATAGACAGTTCTTTCTATGAGAAACACTAAAAAGCAATTGTAGAATGGTGCAGATAGCTAATAGCAAATTTTGAATCAAACTGGTGATGTTGCACCTCTATGCACAATCCTAGTTTTTCTACTAACCCTACAATAAACCCCCATACTCTACTCTGTAATCATCTGCGGGACCTCTCACAAAGGTTACACAGTAAACACTTTTACTATGTGTCATTTACTGTCTGTAAACTTGTCAATAGAACTAGGAAGTTTGTAAGTGTTATGTTCCATTAAGCAAAATGTTAAATACTGTAAATAATAAGCTCAGTAACTAATCCTTGAAATACAAGCAGCTTATGTTTACCATGGATATTGGCTTGTATCTGTCATACTGCTTTGCATCTCAGCATCCTTATTATCGTGTAAGAATATTAAGTGTTGGGTTATTCTCTCCACGTCTATAGGAGCAGGCGTTTGACCCCTACGAGACCTTGTCTCAGGATATCCTCAGTAGGGATTTCCACGAGCACTTCAACAACCTGATGGCACGGTCCACCGCCGGCCTCTACTTTCAGGTAAGCTGTTTAAATCGACCACAGACACATTTGGCACGTTAGCTCCTGGGGGGCGCACAGATAATGGGAAAATTACTAATAATAAGGTTTAGACTTGGGCTTGTTTGGGATATACTATACAGAAAAGTAATTTTAAAAAAAAAAAAGAAAAAAGAAGTGATTTTCCAAATTTTGGGACATGTCACTTGTAATCTTCAAGAATAGGGTGATATAGCCTGATTCAGTCATTTTATCCATCCATTAGCGTAACACTGAAATTGACATATTTTTAAAGAATTTTCAAATAGAAATGTCATTAACTTAAACACTGATGTGTGATTGGAAGTAAATACCAGATCTCCTGTTAAATAAATGGTTTGTATTAAATTATTATAAACAGTATATCATATTTTAGTGTCTGAGTACCATTGTTAATTGTTATGTTAAAATATGCAACATTTTGTACGAAAATTCACCCAATCCTTCTTTCCTGTCATTCTCAAATATATAAACTTTGTTACAAAGCAAAAATGCCATAAACCTAAAAGAAGGGGGAACATATTTTTTTAATGTAAAGATAAAAGTAGGTCATTTATGTTTAAACCAAGCAAACTGTGTTTGAATATTTGTTCCTGTTTTGCTTTTGAAGTGAACCTGGTGGAATTCCTCTAAATATCGTTTGAGGGCATGTCATGACATATTCAGCGTCCTGTGTACAGTTCATTCATTGCTGCCGCATTGTTTTATTTGGACATTCCTCACAAGAATAGCATTGAATTATGCTCGGTGGGGTGCAGTTTGGCAGCCTTTGTAGATTAAATATTTGCTGGTGTTTTCTCAGGCCAAAGAAAGGCGAGTCTGACCGTTTCACATGAAGCTGAGCTTTAAACTCACAACAGTATTTACAGTATGAGGTTGTTTTCTGCTGTTATTCTCTAGGTTTTAAACACCAATCTGCTATTTTGTTGAAAGGAAATCAAGATTGTATGTTAATAGACCTAGTGTACATCTTCTGCTCGGTTAGTAATGTAGTAAAGTCATAAACTTGATAAGCTGCTGCTGACTGTCCTGCAGCCCTACTATACCTCAGGGTGAGGCATCGCTGTGTTTACCCACAAACCTCCAGTCTGACCCAGTTAGATCAACAGCGATGCTACTGTCTTCTGATTAGAGCCCGGATTCGGATAAATGAATATTAAAAAAAGAAACACAAACAACAGATTATTTTTTTTGTTCATTTGTTTTTGTTCAAAGGACTTTAAGTTAAGTATTTTTATACATTTTATTTACCAGAACTTTAATATATTTTGATTTTCCTCTTGATGTTCTGTTGTGACAATAAAACAAATTATCATATTATTTTAGTGAGAACTCATAAATAGTTACAAATAACTAATGTTAGGGAAATCTGGTAATATTTTGTAATGCATTTCTGTATTTCTTTTTAAAAATATATATTGGACAATATATCTGCATATCAGATTTTTAAATAACCTAATATTCCTATCGGTATCGGCCTTAAAAATCCTTTTATCGGTCGGGCTCTACTTCTGATTACCCACACTAAGGGTTTATTTTCATATACTCATTGTATGAGAGTGAGGGAAAAGGCACATGAGTTAAAAATGAAGCTTTATATTTGCACTGTATTGATAGCACCACGGTATTCATCTTAAAAGCCAAAGCAACTTGGAAGAGACATGCTATCTCAGCTTGGCTCAATATGCCGGCGTTTGTACCAATACTTTTTTTATTTATTCTAGATAGAGCTGATAAATCGATTAGTCGATCGAGAGGAAATTATTGAAACAACAGCTTTGAAAATTGATCAATCCTTTCAGTCATTTTTTAGGCAAAAATGTCTATTTATTGCTTCTAGTTTCTTGAATGTGCTGCTTTTTTTTCATATGTAATCTCTAACTGAATGTCTGTAGGGTTTGGACGGTTGGTCAGGCAAAACAGTCACTCTGGGAAATAATATATAATCTGGGAATCCATGAGAAATCAAAATGGGCATTTTCCACCAATGTTTTCTAATTAGGGATTTTTTATAGACAAAACAAGATAATTATTCGCTGATTATTTGAGAAAATGATGAGAGACGACTTTTTAGTTTTATTTTTATAGATTTTTTTTATTTGAAGAGATTTTATTTCTCTATGTAGTTTTTTTTGATGTGAGATTTGTATGAAATTAATCTAATACTTTTTTTAATGTTTTTGTTTTAGATGAAATACAAGTTCAGTTGCACTTTTGATAAAAGGACACATCTGACTTTATATAAATTAAGGCATATTTTCCAGCCATTTGTCTGCAGCTCATTCTGTTAAGAAAATCACACAAATCGTGTATCGAATTATGAGTTGAGTTATCCCTAGTAGTCAATTTACTATCAAACAAAACCAAGAAAACCAGCAAATAACTCACATTTGAGAAGCTGGAACCACTGATTGTTTTCCCCGTTACCTGAAAATTCTAATTGAAATATCCAAATAATTGCATAGTAATCTGTCAATTGACTCACTAATCAATTAGTTAACTAATCAGCTTTACAATCCACAGATTCTGATTCGTCCTGGTCAAAAGGTGATATTTATTGTGGTGCTTTGCAAATCCATTTCGCTTGGCTGCTGTACCACCAGTGTGTGTTTGTGTGTGTGATCATCAGTGGCTGTCCCAGGGGCAGATGCTGTAATGGTGTCTCTCCACCAGCCTTCTCTCTAAACCCTTTTTATATCAAACTGCTCCTGCCCCTGTTTCTGCACAGTTGGCTAATCTTATTTTAGCATCTTTCACTTTGAGTTTCATCTCTGACCTGATGGCTGTCCGTCTCCTCGTCTCTCCGCCTTCTCTGTACAACATGAACCATTATACGCACACTGTCATCCACAGCACCACTGGTATAAATGCTTACATATTACCACGTTTGCTGTAATGTAGATCGAACCCCTGGCAATATCATCATCAGTGCTTCTGCTCTGCCTCTCAGCTTTTGTCTCATTGCATGCACTTCATCTTGCTCACTCCATCCTTCTCGACTTCCTCCCTCCCTCCCTCCCAGATTTCTGTCAGATAGATGTGTCTGTCGAGCACTCAGCTCCTGCACTCTGCAGCGTCTGGTATTGTGGGTAAATTACATCGCCTTTTAAAAATAGAACAGGCAGCCACACTGCGGGCCTTTTTTCTACCGGGGAGGCAGATGAGGAGAAGGAGGGGGACCGAAGCTGGTGGCCCAAGGCGCAATTCATCTTGAAAATAAGCTGTGACTTAAGACTAAAAAAGACCCACAACATGGGTTCAAGCAGCCCTGTAGCTCTGGGAAATGTGAACATGTTGTTCTCATAGTCATCCTGTACCTTTTTCTTAGTGTTTATACTTATGCTGCTTCCACGCCAATGCATGCTACTGTAGAGACTCGTTTTTATTTGTGTTATCCCATACAATATCATCTTTTACAGTTTACCTGCTCAAATCAGATGTACGTTAAGTTGAGAAATGACTTGGAAATATCTGTGCAGTTTGAAGTAGCGCTCAAATGTTATTTTCAGTCAATATCTAAGACTATCTATCATAATGTATTGTTGTACATATACTGCTACATTTGGCAGGGATAACTTTAATTTAGCTGTTAAACACCATTAAGACAAATATGTACTGTGGCAGATTATTTTACAGTTTACACATCACATTGATGGCAGAACATAACGCGATACAAACCATCTTAGATTAAACAAACAAAAGGACTTGCAAGTCACAACTATATTTCACTACATTCATTTATCTTGAAGAGCAAAATTGGTTTATTGCTCTTGATTATTTCTAATTGACCAAAACCACCTTTTCTTTCACATTTTACTTAATCGTCGTACTACTTAAACTGTCATTCAATGTTCAAATCTTAAAATTACTGTTTTTAAAGGAAAGAGAAATTTGCTAATTGTCCCTCATATTTGCTGTTCATATTAAGCCAGAGCTAGCGGCCGGTTAGCTTAGCATAAAAACTTCAAAATCAAAGTTTGCCTGTATAATAAAAAACACTGTCATGTTAATCACAGCATGTGTGAAACAAACTCTGTTACTACATACTTTACTTGTGTATAGGGAGCAGTTGATTTGTTGCACCAAAGCCCACACTTTCATGCAAACCACCAGTATTGCACCCAATTAAGCTAAATGCATAGTGCAGATTATGATGCATCTTAATGTGTAGCCCTAATGCACACAGACCATTTGTAAACCTGCAGGAAGCTGACGTATCAATAACATGATCTAAACTTAGGTAATTGTTCCCCCTGCCGTCCATCAGTGTGCGTTAGGGGCTGATGTCTTTTCTTTTCCATGCACACAGACCCTCTTCATCTCCTCCCCTCCCCTCCCCACACAGACAGTGTGGCCAATGCTGTGGAGTCTGAGTAGTAGCATATTGATTGAGTCAGGGCACCATCAGGGGAACGGGAGATTTAAATGGATACTATGACGCCTCCTCTCCGGTTACCCTGAAGCCTTTACTCGGTCAACCGCCTCTCCCTCCCTGTAGCCTCTTGCTTTCAGTTATATTCCAAAACATACACATTTTAATTGCCCTTGTCTTTACAGTACTCTTTTTTTTTATCATTTGCAGTATTTTGTAGTATGGAATACCTCTTTTTCGGTTCTAAATGGTTGTATCTTGTGGTTATTTTACAATATGTTTTGTAGTTTTTAAATTTTATATTTATATCGTGCCTGACAGTTGTGATCACGTTTCATCATGGTAGTTGTGAACGTGAATAGTGAAACTAGGTACATCTTTACAATGGCTTCTACTGGCGCCCCAAAACACAAGCCTCAGACACAGGTTTAAACACATCCAGTCATCTAACTAATAAATATTTGGAAGTGAAAATAAAAGTTAACGTTAAGGGGTAAATAGTATGTTTTTCTTTTTAAAAGCCGTTTGTGTCTTGGACGAGAAAAGACTTTGTTTGAGAAAATGTTTTTCTTTTATAAAATCACCATTCGGGCTTCAATTCTGTTCTAAGATTTGTCAATAGGAACATTTTCTTAATGAGTCACTTGATCACATGCTGGTTGGTTCAAATCTGTTAATGATGTTGTCACACTGATCCATCACTAACAGTTCTTATGTGTCTTTGTGTCTTCAGTCAGTTGCAGAAGGCTTCAAAGAAGCAGTCCAGTATGTCCTTCCACAGCTGATGATGGTCCCAGTATATCACTGCATGCACTACTTTGAGCTGCTACAGGTATGTCCTGACACATGGACAGGTAAAATAAAAAAAACATTGGTTTTCATTGTAGTCTCTCTTTTCTAGAGGAATTGTTAAAACTGGCTAATGGTAAACATACCGGATTAACATTTTATGCATCGTCGTGCCACATTCTAGGGCTGTACCCAATATTTCAAAGCTTTAAAGCTTCATTCATCAACACAATTTCTGCTGTGAGAAACATCTATAGGCTTTTGTATGCTGGAGTATAGCAACATATCTGATGTGTGTATGTGTTTTCTGCCATTTTTACAGCAACTTCAGGAGCGCAGTCAAGACCAAGATGACAGAGAATGTCTGAAACAGGCGATCACAGCGCTGCTAAACCTTCAGTGTAGCGTGGAGCGCATCTATGCCAAGCACCAGCCTCGCCGTAAACCTGGGTACCCTTCTCTACTAGTTTTTATATATAATCAGTGTTAATTTGGTCATTCTGTTCATTTATTTGCTTTTTTGTATAACACAAAGGTGTAAGCACACAAGAAAAACTCAGTTGGAGCATCGAGCAGCTACAGGGGCCCAGACCAAATGTGATATTTTAGTGGCTAAATGTTGGATTTAGTGCATTGAGCTCTTCAGTTTTCTGACTCCAAATTTCAACTCCTCCCTCACAGTGAGCCCATGTACCGCCTGTACAGCAGGCAAGTCCGTAGCAAACAACTAGCCATCAAACGCATGAACGAGATTCAGAAGAGCATCGACGGCTGGGAGGGAAAAGACATCGGTCAGTGCTGCAGCGAGTTCATCCTGGAGGGTCCGCTTTTACGAGCCGGCGCCAAGCACGAGAGACACAACTTCCTGTTTGACGGCCTGATGATAAGTTGCAAGGCCAACCAGAGCTCACGGCTCCCGGGTTCGGGCAGCGGGGCGGAGTACCGTCTGAAGGAGAAGTTTGTCCTGAGGAAGATCCGCATTGTGGATCGTGAGGACTCGGCAGAGCTGCGGCATACCTTTGAACTGATAGGAAAAGATGAAAACTGTGCAGTTTTCTGTGCACGGACAGCAGAGGAGAAGGCAGCGTGGATGGCGGGGCTGGTCACTCTGCAGTACCGCTCCACTTTGGATCGCATGTTGGACACAGTGCTGCAGCACGAGGAACAGGCACATCCTCTAAGACTGCCCTCCCCGGGAGGTTTACCGCTTTGCTGTACAGGACTCAGAGGAGAATATTGTGTTTGAGGACAAAGTGCAGAGCAAAACCGGCATCCCCATCATTAAGGCTGGCACAGTGGTCAAGCTCATAGAGAGGCTCACCTACCATATGTATGCTGGTAAGCTGCTGCAAAAGGTCCTCAAGTTTAATTCTTGGTTTAATGCGGCTAACTTAGAGGTGTATTTTGCAAAGATACATTATGATGTTGATTGTCTGTGTTTATCTAATTTGTTTTATCTGTTTGTAGATCCAAACTTTGTGCGCACGTTTCTTACCACATACCGATCTTTCTGCAAACCACAAGAGCTTCTCACCCTGCTGATAGACAGGTAGGGATTGTTATTGAGCCATAAGAACAATCCGTCTTCACTTGGAAAATATATTTATCAGTGAAGTGGTGGTGGTGTTGGTGCTGTGACATCTTGGAATATCATACCTCTGATCATCATTTTTCTCAGGATTGAGATCCCTGAGCCAGAACCGACTGAGGAGGACCGACAGGCTCTCTGGAACGGTGACCAGCCAATGGCGGCCGAGCTCCAGCGATTCCGGAAGGAATACGTGCAGCCAGTCCAACTCAGGTACAACAGCCGTCCAATCACAGCTTAATCTTTCTCATATGGTTTCTGTAAGGCTCCCAAAAGACAAAGAGAAATGACTGTAAGAATAGTAAAAACTAAAGGGACAAAACTTCCCACTTATTGATCATACCAAGGCACAATATTGAATGTGTATACCATAAAGTATAAAAACGGTTTAAGTTCCCATGTCTTTACAAAAGTTAATTAAGCATCACAATATTTAGAAGAAAAAAAAAGATGGGCTGATCATTCTATGAAGGTTAAAATCAAACTTTTATGGGTAGAATTAGACAATTGGTGACATAATAATGTCTTTGTTGTCTCTAAACTTGTAGATGAAATGTAAAATGTTCTAGCATGTTTGGCTGCTTTCTTTTATTTCCTTACATGGCCTTTCAAAATGCCACAATAGATTTCCCATCTCTTTGTCTCCTGTTGTTGTTTGGCTCTTTTACACTCTCCTGTTAAGACCTGAACATTCTCAGTGAGCCACAGAATTACTTTTTTATAAGACTTTGTATCCTTATAAGGAGTCCCAGAGTCAGGAATAGTCCCGTAAGTACCATTTAAAAACTGAGAGCTTCTCGGTATCAGACTGCACCGCTGCTGTAGTTAAGAGCAGCTGCAATAAAATCCTTGAAACTTTAGTCATAGAAACAGTTAAAACACAAGTAGGCAGTTGCGCATTGTGAGGTACAAGTCTTCCAGTCACATATACCATATAAACTGCATTTACAGTATTTTGTGAAACATCAAAGATAGCAGTAAGTCGATCTTGAGGTTTGCGTTAGGCAACAAACATACATTACAACCTCCAATAATAAGAATCCTACAGCGTTTGAGGATAGATTGGGAGAAAAATGAAAGGGAATTCTTGGAGTTTGGGTGGTCTGTTATAAACACTGCAATGTGGTCCAACTGTTTACTTTAAATCCATTAACAGAAAGTAGGTGATACTTCTTCAGACATGATTTTTGCCCTTCAAAGCACAAAACCTTCCTGCTTTTTTATTTTAAAAACCCACTGTTTAAAAAAGTGAACTGACATGGGTAAAGATTCACTGACCTCCAGACAGAAACTGTTGAATTAAGGATTTTGTTTGCTGAATGTCTCTACCTTTTGTCAAGATTTCTTGGTTGATATGAAAGAAAATGTGGGTGGTGCAGCACCCTGGTAGTTGAATGGTTGCGGTGGATGACACACATCGCAACAACCCTTGTCTGCCTCTTCACTACCAACTGTCCGATAAAGGCAAAAATGCCAAAAAATAATCTTGGAAAAATATTTGGGGTAGTAAAAGCGTAAAAAAAAATGTTGTCAGTTGGACATAAATGGAAAATTCTTTTTAAGTTTTCTGAAATACTGAAAGTGTGTGAGATATGTGTAGAGGACAATACAAATAATTACTTAATACTGTAAACGTGTATTTGTTTTGCAGGGTTCTCAACGTTTTCCGTCAATGGGTCGAACATCATTTCTACGATTTTGAGAACGATCCAGAGCTGAGAAGTCGATTAGAAGAGTATATCACCAGCAAAATTCAGCTGCGTGGTGAGAACTACACACATTTTATTCTTTTGCTTCCCTAAAAATAGACATTCAGCTATGTAATATCCGTATTGAAGATTCATTACCATCCTTTTCAGGCATCTAATTTTTTAATTTGTTGAATCATAGTTTGCAAAATGCAACATTTTGACCATGAGAGATTATTTTGTCAAAGTTTTAAAAATATTAAAATTCACATTAAAAAAAAAAATTCACAATAAGAGACACTGGTACAGGACATTGACCTAGTCCTGAGAGATTGTCTGTCTGCACAAACAGACATGGCCACATGAATGAATTAAACTGATATTTATGTTAATGATTGATCCTTAACCAGCACTGTTAAACTGGCTTTTTGTTCAATCCATATGCTTTGCAATCAAACAACAAATGCTTTATTGTTTTGGGGACATTTAGAGGCTGTTTGCACTGAAACTTAAATTTGTGCATTCATGATAGAAGCAGGTGACTGTTGTATAACACTTTGTCCAATGACTTTCTCCACCTTGTCTCAAAAAATGTCTCCTGAATCAGAATTAACCATCAACCAGACCATTAAATCCGATTTTATTTTTTTTAGGGGATGTGTCATTTTTAGCTTAGCAAAACCCAATGATACAAGCCACTTGATTTCTTTGCTTGCAACATATTTGTTTATACAACAAATGTTTCATACATTATGTTTCCTTTTTAGGCAAGTCTATGAGAAAGTGGGTTGAGTCCATCAATAAGATCATCAAGAGGAAGATGCAGACGCAGTCAAATGGTGTTAGCCACAACATCACCTTTGAGAGCCCGCCTCCTCTCATCGAGTGGCACATCTGCAGATCGGGCCAAATGGAGTTGTTCGACCTCATGACCCTTCATCCTATAGAGATCGCCCGCCAGCTGACTCTGCTCGAATCAGAGCTCTACAGGTGAGTCACCATGACAGAGCAGTGGATGAAGACTGCAGTTTTAATCTGCTGGAGAGGAGATATTTGTGTGTAGTATCCTCTGTCTGGAAAAATAAAAACCCACGTCCTCCACAGAGCTGTCCGGCCGTCCGAGCTGGTCGGCAGCGTCTGGACCAAAGAGGACAAAGAGAAGAACTCTCCTAACTTGCTCCGCATGATCCGCCACACCACCAATCTCACACTGTGGTTTGAGAAGTGAGTCCATGGATACAAATATTTTGTTCACAATAAAGTGCAATATTGGCTTTAGTTGGTCTTGGCAAAAAAACTAAATATCTGTTAACTGTGTGTGTGTCGTTCACAGGTGTATTGTAGAGACAATGAACCTGGAAGAGAGGGTGGCAGTTTTATCACGGGTCATAGAGATTCTGCAGGTTTTCCAGGAGCTCAACAACTTTAACGGTGTACTGGAGGTGGTCAGCGCCATCAACTCTGTCCCAGTGTACAGACTCGACCACACCTTTGAGGTGAGTGAAACTACTAACGCAGTCACAAGGAAAAACTATTAACTTAGAGAAAAAAAGATTGCAATAATTGTACTATTTTTACTTTATGGCAGCCTTTTACTAAACCATTTAACCTAAAGATGAACAAGAAAATTCCATCAATAAGACTAAAAGTTAATAGACACGCTTGCGTCTCCTGAAGCTGCAATGGTCATTACACACCAGGAAACAGTATGGAATTTTAATGTCTCTGGTTCTGCTGCATTAGTTTTGTTCTTTATTTATTTTTTAACTGTTAGGTCGGTGGTGTACTCTTTCTAACATTAGCATGCTAACAGGCTTAGAATAAGCAGGGTAACATATTGACATTTAGTCTGTTAACATACTCACATTTCTAGAATCAGTTGTGCATTTATTTAATTTATATTTTGGACAGATGAATGAATTTTTTTTTTATTAATTGGGCATTTTGGTGTTTTCAGGGGATAGAGAGTCTAAGATATTCTATCTGTATTTAAATGTAACGACAAAAAAAATTCATTTTTGTGGGAACATTTTACATACGTTGTACAGTGAGGAAAATAAGTATTTGCTGCTATTTTGCAAGTTCTCCCACTTAGAAATCATGGAGGGGTCTGAAATTGTCATCGTAGGTGCATGTGCACTGTGAGAGACATAATCTAAAAAACAAAATCCAGAAATCACAATGTATGATTTTTTTTATACAATGTGTACAATACAACACATACACCTATTTATTTGTATGATGCAGCTGCAAATAAGTATTTGAACACCCGTCTATCAGCTAGAATTCTGACCCTCAAAGACCTGTTAGTCTGCCTTCAAAATGTCCACCTCCACTCCATTTATTATCCTAAATTAGATGCACCTGTTTGAGGTCGTTAGCTGCATAAAGACACCTGTCCACCCCATACAATCAGTAAGAATCCAACTACTAACATGGCCAAGACCAAAGAGCTGTCCAAAGACATTAGAGACAAAATTGTACACCTCCACAAAGCTGGAAAGGGCTACGGGGAAATTGCCAAGCAGCTTGGTGAAAAAAGGTCCAACTGTTGGGGCAATCATTAGAAAATGGAAGAAGCTAAACATGACTGTCAATCTCCCTTGGACTGGGGCTCCATGCAAGATCTCACCTCGTGGGGTCTCAATGATCCTAAGAAAGGTGAGAAATCAGCCCAGAACCACACAGGAGGTGAGCTAGGACCACCGTTTCCAAGGTTGCTGTTGATAATACACTAAGACGTCATGGTTTGAAATCATGCATGGCACGGAAGGTTCCCCTGCTTAAACCAGCACATGTCAAGGCCCGTCTTAAGTTTGCCAATGACCATTTGGGTCGAGGCTGGGTCTTCCAACATGACAATGACCCGAAGCACACAGCCAGGATAACCAAGGAGTGGCTCTGTAAGAAGCATATCAAGGTTCTGGGGTGGCCTAGCCAGTCTCCAGACCTAAACCCAATAGAGAATCTTTGGAGGGAGCTCAAACTCCGTGTTTCTCAGCGACAGCCCAGAAACCTGACTGATCTAGAGAAGATTTGTGTGGAGGAGTGGGCCAAAATCCCTTCTGCAGTGTGTGCAAACCTGGTGAAAAACTACAGGAAATGTTTGACCTCTGTAATTGCAAACAAAGACTACTGTACCAAATATTAACATTGATTTTCTCAGGTGTTCAAATACTTATTTGCAGCTGTTTCATACATAGAAATAGTTAAAAAATCATACATTGTGATTTCTGGATTATTTTTTTTTTGATTATGTCTCTCACAGTGGACATGCACCTACGATGACAATTTCAGACCCCTCCATGATTTCTAAGTGGGAGAACTTGCAAAATAGCAGGGTGTTCAAATACTTATTTTCCTCACTGTATGCTGGACTTTAGTTTGAATTGAGTTTATACGTTTATTTTTTTTAAAAATAATAGTTTTTATGCAGCTGCTGAATGTTGTCTTTATGTTTGTTACACTATTAGGATAATAAATATGCTGACGTTTGGCCTTCTTCAGCCTGCCACAACAATTAGCAGTTGAGAAGCATCAGATGTTTATTATTTTGACATGCATTTAATTTATGGTACTTTTACTCCCTACTCCACCCACAGGCAATACCAGAGAGGAAAAAGAAAATCCTGGAAGAAGCTGTGGAGCTGAGCCAGGACCACTTTAAGAAATACTTGGCCAAACTCAAGTCAATAAACCCACCCTGTGTGCCTTTCTTTGGTAAGTGACGTATGAAATGACCTGAGACAAAATAATAACTATAAATAATTTTCAGTCACCATTAATTGTTATAAAACCAGCAAGATTTTCATGTGTCTGCGTGGCTACAACCGTGTTCTTCTCTTGACCACTATCAAACTCCTCTTCATCCTCAGGTATCTATTTAACCAACATCCTAAAGACAGAGGAAGGCAACCCAGACCACCTCAAACGTCATGGCAAGGAGCTGATCAACTTCAGCAAAAGGAGGAAAGTGGCTGAAATCACAGGAGAGATCCAGCAGTACCAGAACCAGCCCTACTGTCTGAAGGTGGAGCATGAAATCAGGGTGAGCGCTCACTCTTCTAATTTTCTCTTTGGTCTTTCAATATGTTCCATAGATCCATACATCCTGAATTTGTTTTCTTTTTGTTGCACAGAGGTTCTTTGAGAACCTGAACCCAATGGGCAACAGGAGTGAGAAGGAGTTTGCCGACTACCTGTTCAAAATGTCTCTGGATATTGAGCCACGGAACTGCAGGCAGGCTCCCCGCTTTGTAAGTGTTCAGACTGCAGTGTTTCAGATGTAGTTTTTTTTGTTAGAGTTCTCTGCCCTGTTGTAGTCCTAAATATACATTGACTGCAGATTGGAGAAGAAAATGTTTTTTCCAGATCTTTGATCATGATTTAGAACATGTTTCTTTCTGTGGTATATTTGGCCATTTGCTAGCTATGCTTTTCTATATTAGTTGTGTTTGTAGCATATGAAATGAGGAATGGGCCTGAAAGCTTAATTGGTGAGTGCATTTTATAATTACAGTTTACTTAACATTACTACATTTGAGTAATGTTGTAAACTGTAATTATAAAATGTAAAATGAACTCATGTTTTCAGTATTTTAAAGCGTGAATTTAAACCAAAAAAACATATTTTCTCACTTAATTCTTGTGTTTCTCAACCTGCCCTGAGATTTGTGGTAGGGATTGTTTCTTTGGTTAAATACCATGAATATGAGCATTAAATATTTAGAACCTAGACAATATTAAAAACTAAGTTTCAACTCGTTTCTTGCGGACAGAGATATGGATAAACCCAAAAGTAGGCAGATTCATTATAGAAGTGTCCATTGGAGTTACCCTGACCAAATAAGATGGAACAAACTGGTAGATTTTTTTTCTGAACTCTTGCCTTCTGCAGTGTTAACAATTTACCCTCAAAAGCCTTTTAAGTCAAATTTTTTTGCTATAAGTTTCAGTGAGCACTAGGTTCTTTCTCAGAGAAAGAGAGAACAGGTTGTATTGCTGACAAAATTCTCACTGTCAAATTTCTGTTTCTTCTCCTGTAGCCCAGGAAGACCATATACAATCTGAAATCCCCAGGGATACGGCCTGTGCGAACGTCTACCTCTGGCACCCTGAAGGGCCACCCCGTCCCCCTCGAAAGGGAGCCCCCACATAAGATCACCTTCCGGAGTATCGCAGAGACCGAGCCGGAGCCCCCCGGCGTCGGTCTCGGTGCCCACCTCCCCAAACACGCCAACCCCTCCACAGTCAGCCTCCTCCGACCTCAGCTCAGTCTTCATGGACCACGACTTCAGCAGCTCCTATGGCGGTGAGTTCAGCTAGACTAATCACCTTTTTGTTCTTCTTCTTGAATATCAGGGAATATTCTTGCATGTGTATTCAAGACAGGGAAAGTTTCTCAACATATCTATGGAAATCAGTAATTATCTTAACTATTTTTTTGTTTACAGTGTTTTACAGATCGATTGCATTACATGACTTTCAGCTATAGTGGGCTGCACATTAGCGGACATTTCACTTAATACTATTATTATTGCAAAGAGTACACTTTAATTGTGGCTAAATGGACAATCATATTCTTGAGCCGTGCATGCTGGCAATATCTGCATCATATTGGCATAATTTATTTTAACAACCCTGGAAAAAAGTGGGAAAAACCCTGGAAAAAATCCAACACAGGGCCTGCTTTTGTTAGGAACACAAATGCAAATGGTAAGAGCATGTAGTGCACCTTTCTTGTGAAATCAATCATCTTCTCCCTATTTAAATTTTTCAGGTAGCAACTCCATATTTGCTCCTGTTCTTCTGCCGCCTTCAAGTGAGTGTGGGCTTTTCTGTTTTTACCAGATTGCTTTCCGGACTGTCCTATGAATCATTCTTATACTCTTAAACTCACTTTGTGATCTGCGTGCTGTGATAGTGAGCAAGGCCTTTTATCCATACATACTGCTTTTTTAACTCCAGGAGTGTCTTTCCTTTTTCTCAGAGTTCCAGTCTGTGTCTTGCGGCAGCCTCCACCAGCTTGGGGAGGAGCTGCAGAAGCCACCTCCTCTGCCGCCACGAAGGAAAGACGCCATGTCTGAAGCCAAAGTAAGAGCAGGGCATCATTTCCTGTCAATTATGTCCATAATTTAAACATCTTAACTCAGTTTGATAGGGTTGAATGTATAGGGATAAGTGCAAATAACAATGCTATGTTTTGAGTTGACTTGGAGAAAAGATTTATTTTAGCAGCATTTTATGGCATACATTACTAACTGACCCAAACAGGACACAATGATTAAAATAGATATTTACCTATTAAATAAGACACAATGACACAATTGGTTTACTATGAAGGACTACATTTTTCACGTAAGTATGACATCTGAGACATCGCTCCTACAGTGAAACATAGATGGATGATGGTAGGAATGCATCCACACAGACGCGGTTCCCTGCTTTTTTGAATTTTTGACTTTAAAAGGTAACCATGTTTACTTGTGAGTCCTCATCGGTTTCTGCCAGTTGGGACCAGTTCCACTGATTTTTGTTTTTCCCTGTTCAAGCAGAATCTGTTTATACGAGGGCTGTCAGTCGATCAAAATTATAAATCGCATAAGTGTCCTAGTTAACTCGCCATCAATCGCAAATTAATCACACTTTTTTTTATCTGTTTTATATGTACCTTAGAAAGGATATTTCTAGTTTTTAATGCTCAAGTTGTATTGTATTTGTTTACATCAACAGTAAATAACTTTAGTATTAGTCTAGGGAACCATCTGAAGGGCTTTATTTATCCATTTCTGCTCAAAGAGCTTTGTTTCTGCTGGCCATTTACTCCTGTTCTTGGATGTATTATAAGATTATTTGCGTTAACTCATTATTTATGCGTACATTTTGAGAGCTGTAGTTTATACTCACATTTTTGGAGTCTGTCATTAGTAAAGTAAGTAAAGGTATTTGGTAATTTACAAAAAAGCTAAACTTAAGGTGTTAAAAAAAAAAAAAAAAAAAATCTTCTTCTCATAATCCTCCTGTTACCCCTCAAATTTATGTTACAACCCCTCGTGGGGTCCCCACCCTCCAGGATGGAAACCACTGCTACACACTCAGTTCTGACCTGCACTGTACATATCAGGGTGACGTATTTAGTAATACATCTTGTTTTGACACAGTTCTGATCTCAATGTGTCTCTGTGTCTCAGCTGAGCTCCGACAGCCCCCCAGCCATCCCTCCCCGGCTGCCCCCTCCTCTGCCCAGGAACCAGCCCCGACCGCACGTCTACAACGGTCCCCCCATGGACGGCCCACTGCCCAGCCCTCCTCCTCCGCCACCCCGCGACCCTCTGCCCGACACGCCTCCCCCGGTGCCCCAGCGGCCCCCGGAGATCTTCATCAACTACCCACTCAACATGCAGCCTTCCCCTGTGGGCCGATACCACTGGGACTTTGGCAGCTCCCCCAGCTCTCCCAACACCCCGCCCAGCACGCCTTCACCCCGCATCCCACGGCGGAGCTGCCCGCTCAGCGCTAGCCAGAACAGCCTCTACCCTCTTCCTGTTCCCATCACTGCTCCACCTGTCCCTCCACGCCACAACTCCAGCCCACAACTCCCCAAACTCCCACCAAAGACATACAAAAGGGAGCTGCTGCAGCCACCGCTACAAGGCCTCTCATTGGTGGAGAACACCGACAGCAGCCAGTGAGTCTGCATTTTTTTGTTTTTTTAACACCTAGAGGTGATCTTGAAATGCAAACTTCAAACTGTATCCTGCAAACTACGACAGTGGACTCAAAGCTACTGATCAGAAAGAATGACACTGCTCCACACGCTCTTAACTTCACCCACCCGCCCTCTGCATCAACCAGTCACACCCCCGCTGTGCCTCTCAGGGGATCAGTAGCTCCGCCTTCATCATAAACCCTCTGTGCCAATGAGAAACCCTCACCGGTGTGCCAGCTAATAAACAACAAGGAGTCAAGTGTCTGTTATGTACGGAGTCTGCTCCTGATAAAAGTTCTCACCCCATCACTCTCTTAACTTACACTTACCCCACGTCCCACTCCTCTGTCAGGGTGGGGTGAATGTGGGGGGGCCTTGGACTTTGTAGCCTCAAATGTCATGCTTTGTTTCTTTGGGCATTGACATCATCTGGAGTCCTGCTGCAGCTCACAGATTTTAAGACCTCTCTCCTCCTCAACGATCCACTTAGACATAGCTCTTTCACGGTGGCTGTGAGCAGCAGACATTTCCATTGACTTGTGTTTCAAACTAACTGATAAACAGTTGCCAAAGTCTTATTGTATGCAGGGGGATAAGGGATTTTCTTTTTTTAAACAAATGTGACATTCAAGTAACACATAAAGGAGGCAACACTGAATCCCCCATCTTGTATTTCAACTGTACACTGTGACTGTATAGACGTGAGTCAAACTGTCTGACTGTTTTTTATTTGAAGACAAGCCTCTCCGCAGCCACAAAACGTTGCCTTTAAAAATCCAACAGCGGTGACCTCTGACCCCAGGCTCCAGTCCTCTTGGCCTAAATGGGGCAGCGAAAGCCGAGAACACTCCATTTGCACATCGAGTTTGGGCAAAGTCAGCAGATTTTGATCCGATATTAAAAATATCTCTCTGCGCTGACAGAGGGAGGTCTGCTACGATCTCAAACGGCACCGTTCCAGGACAAAGACGAGGAGAGAAAAGAGAGAGACACCTTTTTTTTCTCTCTCCATCTCTTCTAAAGCTGATGTCTCAACCGATCGATCCCCTTACAGACATGCGCTGCTGTCTTGACACTGTGCTCTTCTTCACAAGTTCCAGTGACCCAACTCTTCTTCGTTGGTATTAAAACTCAGCACTGGAAGCAGCAACCTCCTACTAGAGCTGGGTCGGCTCCCCGCAGTGGTGGCTCAAAATACCTTAAAAAAAAAAAAATGAAACTCTACTCAACTTCTTCTTTCTGTCTCTTTTTCTGCTTGAAAACATTGTTTCACTTTGGAAAGACTGAAATAATCCATACATCATGCTCAGATGTGCCTTTTTATTTTGTTTTCTACTTTACAGAAATAAGCAAATGGTGTCTAAAATGCTAAAAAATAAAGTTGCCTATGTAATGTTTAGAACAAAGCTATACACTATGAAATTGTACATGTTTGTGGATACTGTGTATATATAACATGTATACACTAACTAAATAATTTGTATAAAGTGACAAGTTTTTTTTCCCTGTTGTATTGTACCCTCATCCGCATCTGTTCAGTCGAATATTGCCTAATAATCCAATGCTGCTACAGTCGGATAAAAAAAACTAAAAAACAAAACCAGAAAAAAACAGGTCACTGTCACTAACTTACTTACAGACAATCTCCAGTTGGAACACTGGGAGTATTAACTGAGGAAAGCCATTTTTTTCTTCTCTGCCCCTTAGCTATTTTAACGCAATGGAAAAAAAAAAAAAAATTCCAGTTCAATATGCCAAGCACTTACTTAGACGTGTGCTTCACTTTGTACATCCTACTAATTGTCTATTCTCCTTTTCAAAGATTTTTAATGCTAACACTCATTAAACAGAGGTTGGAATTGTATTAAAGTTGCAGTTGAACATACACAAACGTATATTCAGTTGCAAGTATTTGAGCATAGTGAAGAATTGGACTTTTTTTTTCCTGAGAAACACACTTTGTGCACTTTAGGCTGTACTGTTGAAGAGCCCCAGTTGTTATAGGTCATGTTTGTAAATGCAATGGCCCTATGCAACTGTTGAAACTCACTTTCTACATGGATCAGGGCAGAAAAACAAAAGTCGACCACCTCACTTTTATCCCTGTGTTTTAAAAGACACAAACATCTGAAGATGTCTGACCACCATGAGCTGAATGTCAGCATAATTTCAAATCTCACTCATGCCCCTTGTTCTTGCTGTGTTCTGTGCACGTGATGATGGACTTCTGATCATACTAGAGATAAAAGGGGAGTTCTGGAGGATGACGACTGAAGTCAAATCCCTTCACTGTCTTCACCAGTGACTGCAAAAAGAAGGTCTTTACTCATGTCCATTTCCCAGTTTTGAAGTTTCAGTACTGGTGGGGTAAATTTCGCCAAATTTGACTTTTTGTTTTCTATGTTAGTTTTGTTTTTAAACCCCAGCCTTGACAGAATAACAGATTGGTTTTCCTCTGGTGGCACTGTAACAGCTTGATCCAGCAGTCGGTTTATTTGATGGTATGTGGCCTTTTAACTGCTTTGTATTAATGGTCTTGATGAGATTAATAAATCACCCAGTCTTATTTTGTACTGAACTATTCAATTCTCTCGTTTTTTATTTAACAGTAAATTTTGCTTTCTGCATAAGCTATAGCTAGGTGTTGGCATGTTGAAAAGATTGAGGAATTGATAAAGAAATAAGTTTGGCTTTTTCGCTTGCTGTTTGAGAGTCAAATGATTATTTCTGTATTTATGACTATACTTCTTGTCTCTGAGTAACACCTGTGTTTTTGGACTAATTAAACAAACGAGATATAACATGCTAATTATTGAGTTTTAAAAGTGCTTTTAGGTTGATTCTGTTCTATTTAATTGGGCCAGGCTGGCTTTTTCCAGACTTTGTGCTAAGTTAGCTATAAGCTAACTGGCTGTTATCTGTAACATAGCTTCATAGTTAAATAGCTAGCTAGCTAATGTTAACTTGCTATCAGAAGACCTCATCTAGGTAAGTTACCTTTGGCTAATTAATGTTAACTCTCCACCAGAAAGCAAATAAGCGTATTTCCAAGTGTTCCTACCTTTACTGCTTCCTTTAGCTAGCTAGCTACATATTAAAATCTAGCTAGTCTTAAATTAAAGTAAAATATGTATTAACGTTCCTTAGTAATGTTACCTTTCTTTAGCTACACATTGATGTCATATAAAACCATTTCACCTTCAGTTAAAATACAATTGTCTGGAATATTTAATTTTTAAATGTAAATCTGCCAGAAATGCGTCAGTCAAACCTGTTAAAAAAAGAAAAGAAAAAAAAAAATACTTCTATCAGTTGTCAAAATGTAGCTAATCTGAGAAAACCTAAGTGCCAAATAAAGATGTCTGTCATGTTTACAAAGGTTCTTTAACAGAGAAACTAAGCTTTTTATAAGGGTCACTAATTTGACATTCATGCGTTACTGTCATGGCCTTTGTGTCCATCAAAGAAATCACAAATTGGGCTCAAGTTTGATAGTAACTTCAAAGTTTTGTGTTCTACAGTTTTAAGTGATATTCTTCTTGTCTCTGAAGCTGGGTGGGGGTCAAACGGTGCTGCAGGGTCCCTCGCTGTCCTCACTGTCCTCCCACAATCCTCCACTGCTCATGGCTGCAGTAGGGTTACCTCTCTGCTGAGGCAGGCCTGGTCTAAAGAGATAAGAGAGAAATGCAAGCTCAGAGAAGCAACAGGTAAAAGTATATTTATATAATTAATCAAATTTGTATTTGTATATAATATCTGCGCTGATAGCCACAATGCACGTGTGAATTTGGTTGTTTGTTGCTAGTACATTTCTGTATCACTGTGATTAGAGTGAAGATTAAGTGTCAGCACTTTATAATTCTACCTGATAAGGCTTTTACCTCAGATTTTCTCTACTCGGGTTGAAATTTTGAAAGCTTTGCCTCGCTGGGGCTTGAATCGGTACGAAGCCTTGTCTGTGGTCTTTCTCTGGAGCTGCATCAGCCTAGTACGTGCAAGGATGTGGAAATACAGAGAGCAGGTTAGAGTGAGTGACAGGGGAACAGGACTGCACAGAGTTGTCAGGAATATATGGCACCAGTTGAAGAAATACTCCACCAATTTGTCTTTCACATAAAGGTAATTTCACCAGTGGTACTACTAAGCCTGTAGCTTGGGAAAACCCTGACGAATGTCCGGCAAATTTGAGATTTGCTCTACAAGTCCACTCTAACTGAGAAGGGTCTGGTGTCAACTTATACCGTCTATGGTGTCAATCAGTCTACTAAGCCTGTGGAAACAGTAATGTCCTCAATGTCTCTGGAGGAGCTTTGTCTGCGTAATAAACCCGATTATGTGGTAATTTGCGTAAGGTCCAATACAGAGAGATGTTTTAATGAAAACATGCTACCAAGCTGATTAACCTGTTCATTCTTTTTTAAATCTTTAATGCGTAAATACTGGATGCTCTTGTAATATGTTTTGTTACGTCCTATCCTACAGTATCTCCCATATGTCAGAAATTCTCAAAAACCTGTGAATAGATTTTGGTAGACTTAACATTTTTGGATATTTTCACTATTTCCTCAAGAACAATGACAATCTGGTACATGTGTCCGAGGATTATGTATCACTTTCTGCATTGACACATAAAACATTTTCCTTTATTAAAGCGACTATATGCATATTTTGGTATGCAAGTATAGTATCTTTCTTGTTTGAGTGTGTAAGTTAAAAAAAACACTCAATGGAAACTGCAGTCAATGTGTTGCTGTACCAGTCTACCACGAGGTACAAAGTACAATTCAATATTATATATTCATATTGATTTTAATATCATGAATGTGTAGGTCTACACAGCCTTGGCCGAGGTATGTGCTCCTTGAGTAATTTTTTGTTTTGCTCATGTTTTGAGTACATGCTACTACACCACACTGGCAATATTTCATTCTGAACCAGGATGTTGCTGATACTGTAATATACCAAAAGAAGGCCCAGGATGCACAGAACATGATGGTTATGTAACAAAATACTAAGAACAAAATACCTGTTTGGATGGATCATCCCAGATGGGCCTGAAGGCACTTTTTGGATGTAAAGGCGGAGACCCCTTCCTGACATTGACCAGCCTCTTCCCGTAGGAGCTGACGAGGCATGGCGTCGGCCCCTCCACACACGGCCCTGCAGTGCTTCTCAGAGGTGGGTGAGGGGTTAATCTGGGAATCTGCCACCTCAAACACACAGTCCTCTCTCTGGGTGGCTCCCTTGACTGCTGCTGCTGGCTGTATGAGGGCTTCAACAGCACCGGCACCTGGCTGTCCTCCTCTCCATCCTCCCCACTGTTACTGCTCATCATCTCCCTGCGAAGGGTGCCGTCAGGGCTGCAGGAGGTGACGGAGGAGTAATCGAAGGCTGAGGTGTCATCTGGGTCTGTCTCGCAGTCCTCAAGGCTGTGGTTGGTGTGAGGTGCCTCCAGCCCGGTGCTGCCTTTCCCGTTGGGCTGGCTGTAGGTGCCCTGGCCTGAGTCGCTGTTCTCTCCCCATGCTGCTGCGTCAGGAGTGACAAGGGAGCAGTAAGCGTGTCCACAGTCCCGGGCCGGCTGGTTCAGGAGGGTCCGGTCGCTTCCGCAGCCCTTCCTCCTCACTGGGCTGCAGGACCAGCACTCCAGACGCATCGAGTGACAGCCGTCGACTCCGTTAGTGAGGTTGACAGCCTGCTGGTCATCTCTGTAGGAAGGAGAGTAGATGTTATTATAACAGGATGCCCACATCAGCTGTGAAGTCACTTGTCTGAAAATGTCTGAGCTTGACATTTTTGCACTGCAGGTGCTCCTGTGCTTGCTGTACTGACTAAAGCCAGCCGAGGGCGACACTCACCTCTGAGCTGCAGTGTTGGACTCGCGCTGGGATTCTCTGGTCTGTTGATTCCTTGTGCAACAATTTGCAGAGGATCCACCAGATCCTTCTCCTTCCTCCCATCGGACGTCCTTCTCCAGGATCTCATGACAGCGGGACAAAATGCTCCTCAGCGCTCGCTCAGTTCCCAGCAGGAGGCTGCAATCAGGATGCTCTTTACCTGTCCATTGCAACAGGTTCTGCAGGAGGAAAATCCCTAGTCACTACACTTTGCATTAACCTCCACCTTGGACTATACATCTGCCCATAGCACATACTATATATATATATATATATATATATATATATATATATATATATATATATATATATAAATATAAATTGTTGTTTTTTTTGTGTTTTTTTTGCACATTCTGCACGCAACCCATTCAGCATTTTTATCTTATGCAAACAGTTATTTTGTTTGTATATATGTGTTTCACCATTCACCAAGGCAAATTCCACATTAAGTGTAACTCAATGTGGCCATGAACCCTTTTATGATTCTGATGCTGATCTCTGGCTTTCTACTATACTTGATAAAAAAAAAAAAAACTCATGGGTAGTACGTCTTATTTTAGCCATCCTGAAAACTCAACCTCCTCAACTTTAGGTTCAGTGTTGACCTGCAGTGTCACACCTTGTGTAGCTGCAGGTCTATAAAGTGGACTCACTGTGGCTGCTGCCTCACCTGAATGTGGCTCAGGTAGCTGTGTATGCGAGAGACCGGTGCCAACAGCTGGGAGAGCAGTTTCATTTCCTCTCTCTCCATCTGGCCGCACTGTTAAATGCAGACATAAAATATCCATCAACACGTCTGGTCTCTCAAATACATTATGACTGAATGATGTCAACGCTGTGTCACTTTAAATACCTGTATTTTCTCAGAATGATTTAATCTGTTGAACTCCAGTGAGAGGAATGAAGCCAGGCTGGTTGTGTATTCAAGGTACATATCCGAAAAGGCTGTCTGGACGTCCCAAATCAGAGCAATTGTGAGTCAGTGTTCAGTGTAATGGGCTCAAATCATTTAAAAAAAAGAGAGCATCTACTTACGTCATTTTGTCCGATAAGCTGCACCAGGATGTCTCCAACCAGAGATTTCCAGTGCTCAGCAGATAACCGCTCCTGCAGGGTGTTTCGGAAGAGCAGATGCCGCTGTAACAGCTGTTCCACAATCTTCACGTATGTCTGACTGGATCAGGACACATAACAACAAAGGGAGGTGATTTAAAGCAAAGGTCAAAGAGAATATTTACTTGAAGTTTTTGCATCTGTCTGGAATTCATGTAAGAATCTGGTCTTTTTTAGAAAGGAAAATACCTGAGCTGTTGTTCTTTCTACTGTCTACTGTTTAGCACTTACTATGGCTCCACGGTCATCTGATGAGCTGCTTGTGTCTTGTATTTTTCATACAGCTGGTTTAAGGTTGACACGTACTCCCACTCAGAATGCAGAAGTTGCATCGCCACCTGATGCCGTGCATCTGTGCAAAAACAAATTTGAAGCTTCACAGATGTGCCTTTCACTCATAATCAACAATTAAATTCAACAAATAATGTGACTTAGCATCAAGTTTAATCCCCACTGTGTTCATCTTAAAGTAGACAACCAAAATAAAGGGCTGACATCTACTGCTAAAGTGTTTTGGAAGATGCTTTAACGTCAAGTGGCTTCAGTAACAAACAAATCCCAAACATCTGTATCACCTAAGTTTTAAAAGATGAAAAGCCAAGTTTTAAAAAGCCAAGTGGGAAATTTGGTACAGATAAAACGTCTTCCTGACAGCAGCTGTCACTGGTGGCAGATGTAAAAATTTTCATTTGCTTATTGTTGGTTGAAGCACCATTGTATGATATCATCCAGTTAAACTAAACTGCTCACCCGTGCCTTCGTTCAGCCCTGCTTTGAGGCCCTGCAGGAAACAGTGGAGGAGTAGTTTCCCTCTGGACAGAAAGGCTGCTGGAGGTGATGAACAGTCGCACTGGTCACAGGCCGACTCTGCTGGGTCACTGCTGCACAACAGTGGACAGATGGCAACATGTTTCTCTGCAGGTTTTACTTCTCTGTTATAAAAAATGTTACCTAGTCAGCATGTTATTACCACCTGCTGACTAGGTATAAACAGCCTTTTTTAAGACTAATTGTTTGCCAATGAGAATTATGACATTAAAATGAACACATATTACACATATGGATTTCCTGTAAAGAAGCAAAAACATAGTTAAGAAGACTTTTATGTTATATTCTGCATTTTACACTTTGTATAATGTGGTCAGATAAGGCAGAAATTTACAGCAAGAGCTGTCACTTTTGTATTTGTTTTGGTAATTACAATATTTTTATATATTTTTAAAAAAAGATTCCCTTCATGTTTGCACTTCATTTCTTGTATGTGTTTTGTCCTTTGGGGCCAAGGTGAGGGGGGGGCTTTAAGTAAAAGCAGATAAAGGAATGAGTAAAGTCTGATGAAACAATCAAGTCAAACATGTTTATCTTTCTCTGTGTAAAAAGGAAAACAATAAAATCAGTGTGAAATATGGTCTTCATTTTAAGGTCCCATGACATGATGCTCTTTGGATGCTTTTATATAGACCTTAGTGGTCCCCTAATACTGTATCTGAAGTCTCTTTTATATAGACCTTAGTGGTCCCCTAATACTGTATCTGAAGTCTCTTTTATATAGACCTTAGTGGTCCCCTAATACTGTATCTGAAGTCTCTTTCCCGAAATTAAGCCTGTCACGTCATTTAAACAAGAAACTTTTCAAAACATAAAGAGACAGAGCAGATATTTTTGTGATGTATAATCCATTCAAAGGATGATAATTTGTCATGTAAACACTATCTTTGATTACTTTCTATTTCATGAATCCTCTTTCTGTGCATTCAGTGCACACTGTAGTTCAGTGTTTTTGTTTTTACCTTTCTCTGTGTTTGGATGTAGAGCTCTTTCCATCCTGCAGAGGTCTCTGTCTGTTACTGTACAGCTGTAAAATCTGACACTGCATCACTCCAAGTTCATCCTGTAGGATGACAAGGCATTTGGTAAAGCTAAGTATGTGTACATTTATTCCTTGTAATATCTGTCATGGATGCACATGAGAGAATCCAGTCAAATTTGATTGCTGGTAACGTGTTTGCGTTATCTTAAATGAACATGTAAATGTAACGCATACTGTTACCAAACTTTTCACATTAGATTTTTTTCAGTAGTTCAACAAGTCTGAGTCTCACCCTCAGGGACTCGACCAGAGTCTCCAAACGAAGAGCTTTCTTCTGGCAGATCCTCCTGTTCTCCCCCAGCTCCTCCCGCAGGTACGTGTCTCCATGTTGGATCTGACTGAGCTCCAGCAGAGCGCTGGTGAACCCCGTCTTCAGCTCTGAGACCATGCATTGCAACTGTTGGGACAGCAGGTGTCATGTATTGCTCAAAATTAGATGTATTAACAAGGCACAAAAAGCACACACTTTTACACTTCTGTTGACTGTAATCAGTGTAAGCCAAGGTAGACAAGAACGTCATTTGAACGTCTAAACTGTATTTTGATCCAGGATTGCACTCTTGGATATCAAAGGGAGTGTATTTACCATCTAGTGCACATTTTTCAAATAATAGGAGCTTTACATTTAAGCTGTCTCTTTAACAAAGCCAGGCTGGCTAATGAGGGAAGGTGCAGAATACCTTGGAGATTTCAGTGACAAGCTCTGCCTCTTGAGGCTTCATGACCTGAACAGAGAGAGAGACACACAAACAAGGCTGTTTGCAAACACTCGGTTATTAATGTGCACAGACTGTGCAGCCTGAATAACCTTTTTGATATTTGTAGCTCATAGACTGTAGAGTAAAGTTCAGTTTGGTGAGTTCACCATTCAGAGAAGAGCATGTCCTCCTGTGTAATTCACTCCAAACATAGATCAGATAGCATTCACACAAGAAGGACAAAGCCGCGAAAGTCAACCTATTTTTTTCTCAGGAAAGTGAATCTTTAACCTCTTCCTAACCAAATGCACACATACATTTCAAGAAACAGACAGAAATTGAATATGAGCATGCACCGAGTTTAATCTAGTAGTTTTGGTTTGAAGCACAATTAATGTGAATTATGTCATCATGTATTCTTTCTACCTATATAGTAAAGCCTATACATTTACTAGAACAGTTCTAATAACATTCTTAACCAGGTTGAATGACCTAGGTGCCCATAATCTTGTTTGTTTGTGGTACCTGCTCAGATGTTGCCCCTGCCAGCAGCCCCTCTGCTAAGGAACTGGCAAGCCAGCCAAAGAGCTGAGCCCTGCAGGGGAAATGGCCGCAGGAGCCAAGATCCCTCCTTATAATTCTGCTGACAGAAGTTAAGTCACGGATCAACAAAAACTAGAAAACGGAATACTAGCCTCATGTTTTTAACTGCAAATACATCCTTTAAAATCAGTTTTTAACAGATTCATAACAGATATCCTTATTTTATATCACCTTTATGGAACTGAAAATATGTGGAAATCACATTTTATAGAAGCTTGCAAGACTGATGTGCATGCTAGCTACTTAAAAACATATAATATTTCTAAGCATAATTATAACGTCAGCGGTGTCCAAATAGTAAAGAATCCACCAAAAAAGAAGCGTAAGGCAAAGACTGACTGCTGAAGCAACAAATATACAAGAAATCCACAGGAAACTCACCTCAGTTAAAGCTCTTCAATATTGCTTCTGCAGACATCTGAAAAGATGCAGTGAATCCAAAAAGACTTAATATTTCCAGTGTTTTAACTTGTCTTCAGTCATTTGCGGTGCTTGGAGGCGGGTGTCTCGTGTGTGAGCTGCGTGCTGCTCTGCGCGGACAGCAGATGCCCCGCACGAGCTCAGTGAGGAGTCAGGTCCACTATATGGATCATGTAAATGCCATAAGGAAAGTATTGCACTACTTATTGTTGTGCATACGTGTTCTATTGTTATGTTACCAACATGTTTAGTTGGGGGTTTTTTTGGTTTAATTTAGCTTTATTTACGACTTAGTTTTTTGTTTAAATATTATTGAAATGGGAAATTTTGTCAGTGGTAATGTGATTTCCTACAAATCATTGTAAAATACTAATGGAATAAGCCAAGAAAACGATCAGGACTATTAATATAAGAAAATGATTGAAAACAACATATAAATTAGAGAGATGACACTATATAGCCTATAGCTAAATGAATTGTGCTACTACTACTACTACTACTACTACTACTACTAATAATAATAATAATAATAATAATAATAACTTGATAAAAAGTATAACTTTTTAGAAATTCGACGGATGATACCGTCATTTTCTTTACTCCGCCCGTGTGGATCAGTCCGTAGAATAAATCGAACGCACACTTGCCTAATTTGTTTAGTCAAGAGGCGGGGTTACAGGACAGTTCTTGAATCTGATTGGCTGCTGTGCTCAAGGAGTTTTTAAATCTTAGCAGCAGACGGGACTGTCAAAACATCCGAGAGGAATAGAGCGTGAGTTGTGAGAATTAATTAATTATTTTCACATGTATTTATGTCTGTAATACTGCACAGCTCGTCATTCTTTTCAGAAGGTTACATACATATTTTAATTGTTTGTGTGTTCCGTTTTGCGAATTCAATCTGAGAGATGAGCTAGCTAACGCTAAACAGCTAGCTAGCTAACGTTAGCTACTATCAGCAAGATATTTCTCTCCAAGCAACATTCATACAAATGTATTAACGTTAATGCAGTGTCAAATAATGTGTTGTCGTGTATCTGAATATTTGCCTTTAAGCTAGGTACTTTAGTTTATAGTTTACAGGTTGACTCCATTACCAGACTATGGTTGGCGTGTAACTTTAAGTAACGTCAAGTCCTGACACGTTAGCTATCTTATTTAAAGGATCATACCAAAGCTTCTCCTCGTCTCTGACCATACCTATCATGGTTTTACTTTACTAACACAGTCTTGTAACGTTGTCATAAAAAGAAGGTATATGGAAACAGCACACAATAAAATAAAGACCTGTATAATGTAACTAATTCAGTCAAAAACAAAAGTCTTGAAACAAATAACGTTACTACCTTTTTGTGGAGTAAATTAACGTTAATCCAAAATAAAATGCCTTATCACCTCAGAGTTACATCAATCTCACTACCTGACAGCTTTACAGTGGTAGTATTGGTGGGCTATTGTATTATGTTGTGAGGTATAATGTGCAGGTTTTGTATTTTTTTAATATACACACAGCATTTTACATCACTGCCCATAATCTCCTAAATATGCCATAAAGTCGTTCTGGTGGGATTTTGAGTGAATTTCTGGTTGCTTTCCAAATCTTAAAATCAACTTTAAGAGACAGCAAACACTTTACTTTTTTTCTTCTTCCAAAAAACAAAAAAAGTATTCATGTTACTTTTAATATTAAAGTGCATACAATGTGAAGTCAATAGACTAAAAACTAGTTTATAGATTAAGTTTGTTTGTTAGGCTGAAGCCATGAGGACGAGTGAGTTTGACTCCTCATCTGAAGAAGAGGTTGAAGAAGAGCAGCTGACGCCCTTCCACATCTCCTGGTAAGTTTCAGTCATATTTCTTTTGTCATGGGCTACAAAAAAGTGTGTTTGTCAGTTTGTTTTTAAATGATGAAATGTAAAAAGCATTACGGTGTTCATGTACAGTATATATTTTGATTGTCTTTAAGGTTACCTCTGTCCATAGTGGAATGCTCGCAATTTCTTGGGATATGTGCACTACCGGGTAAAGTTGTAGTTTATCATTGTTTTTTACATATATATGTCTATCTATGTTTTTACTTTATTGTAAGGTTTTGCGCAAATTATCAAAAAACTGTGTTTCCCTTATCTTACTTCAGGCTGCAAATACAAAGATATCCGCAGGAGTCTGGAAAAAGATGTTGGTAAGACAACCTTGATCCTTACTGGTAATCAAATAAAATACTTTGGAAATAACATTTACAAGTTGATCTTAACCCTTTATTTGAACTTTTGGGTACTGCACACTTTCTGCACACTGCAGTGTGTGAGAGTTATTTTAGAGAATCTCATACTGTTACATTAATTCAGCACACTTTTTTAAAGTTTGTTTTACATCTTGGCTTTCTTCTTGTTAACAGATGAGCTCCAGAACCAAGGGGTGCAGGAAGTGTTTGTGTTCTGCACCAGAGGAGAGCTTAACAAATACAGGGTTCCCTCCCTGCTGGAGGTCTACCGACAGCGAGGCTTTACCGTTCACCACACGCCCTTCCCAGACGGAGACGTTCCTGAGCTGGAGCAGTGCTGCCACATACTCAAGAAGCTGCAGGTCTGCCTCGAGAACGACAAGAGAACTGTGATCCAGTAAGTGAACTAATGAGATTAAGAATTTAAAACAAAAAAAACAGCAACTCTATAAAAGTTCATCAGTGTTGAACAAAATACACCCAAAGCACAGGGGTCTTCAATGTTTTTAAACCAAGGACCCCTTAACTACAAGAGACGGAGCAGGGACCCTCTCCCACTAATATAGTGTGAAATTAAGTTGCATATTAAACTGGGCCTACAATAAAATGTAAAGTGGCCTAAAGCCTTTAAACACCCTTTTAGTGCATACAATACTAAGCTATTAAATAATAATTGTCAACATGATTTTATAAATCATGTTTTAAAGTTAAACATACATGTGGCACAGTGATCAGGAAATCATTCCTACCACAGGCAATAAAACTCTTTAACATGTCATCACTGGGTGCTAGATAAGACTTTAAGACACCACAATACTGCAGTGTACTATATATTATACTATACTAATACTGCACTAAAGTTCAACTTGCACAATTGGTTTATTTACATTTTAGCATATTATTAAGCAGTTGCACATTTGGTTTTCCCATCCTGTATATATTCAAATATTTGTTCTTATATTTTATTCCTATTACTATTATTTCATTTCTATTGTATGTATATTTTATCCTAGTATTTAATTTATATTTATATTCTGTGTTTTGACTGATGTACGTGTGCTGCTGAAACACCATAATTTCCCCCTTTTTTTTGGATCAATAAATATCTATCTATCTATTTATCTATCTATAGATCCTCAGGATGAACTGTATCTGTGGGTGGCTCTCTTAGTGACTACCTTACCTATAGGCCAGTAAGTCTATCATCAGTGGGGATTAATATTAGTTAATAATATATTGAATTCATATTTTCCTGGTCACATTTTCTTGTATTTTTCATATAATAGAGCACATCTATACTTATAATACACAAATTAACTACTGAACACAAGGCAAGCCTTCTGGTTGAGAGGGCATTTATAAATAACAAGCAGACCTTAACTGAAGCATGTTTACATGCACAGAAAGAGGATTCATGAAATAGAAAGTAATCAAAGATAGTGTGTGTACAAGACAAATTATCATCCTTTGAATGGATTACACAACACAAAAAATATATACTGATAGGTGATAGGTGTAAACGAGCCCTGGGTATCCTGCTCTGAAAATGAAAAGCTCAGATGGCCGATCTGGAATCTTGCCCTTTATGAGGTCATAAGATACAGCATTAGGAGACCACTAAGTTCTATATAAAAGACTTCATATACAGTATTAGGGGACCACTAAGGTCTATATAAAAGAGACTTCAGATACAGTATTAGGGGACCACTAAGGTCTATATAAAAGAGACTTCAGATACAGTATTAGGGGACCACTAAGATCTATATAAAAGAGACTTCAGATACAGTATTAAGGGGACCACTAAGGTCTATATAAAAGAGACTTCAGATACAGTATTAGGGGACCACTAAGGTCTATATAAAAGAGACTTCAGATACAGTATTAAGGGGACCACTAAGGTCTATATAAAAGAGACTTCAGATACAGTATTAAGGGGACCACTAAGGTCTATATAAAAGAGACTTCAGTATACCACTAAGGTCTATATAAAAGAGACTTCAGAGACAGTATTAGGGGACCACTAAGGTCTATATAAAAGCATCCAAAGAGCACCATGTCATGGGACATTTTAATCATGAAAGGTTTCCTGTAAAAACGTAATACTTTGGTATCTGGCAATGATGAGAATACGGTATTTATCATATTAACAAGAAAAATATATACTAAGTTCCTCGTTAAAATGTGAACGGGCTGTGTGTGCTAACGAGACCCTTCATGTTTTAACGGAAAAAAAATCATGAAGTATTTTTATTGTGATGGAGCTCTTTTCTAATGATTATTGGAGTTAAACGCTCCATATCAACACAGCCACTAACAGCAGCCTTAACAGAGCAGAGCAGGGAAGGTGGCTGGTTCATGTGTCACTTTGTAAAACTATGACATGTAAAACCTGCTGCTGAAAGGCCTCTGAGAGGCATTTAGGCATTTAAATCCCCAAGTGAGCTGATAAAGCAGCTCACAAAGCAGCTCACCAAGCAACAGGAAGAAACTGGACTTGCCTAATATATGAGATTGTTTAACTATGAACAATTTGCTTTCAGCATTTGATGGGATTTTTTTTTCCCTCCTCCAGCTGTTACGGAGGTCTTGGACGCTCTGGATTAGGTACAACAAATTTGCTTAACCTTTTTTATTTATCATGTCAATCAAGATCAATGTGTCTTCTCTTCATGGTTTTCTTTATAATACTTGCTTTTTTTAAAATATGTCAAAGTCTGACATATAGTCTGATATATACACACATTTCACTGCTCTGATCACATGGGTGTCTCACGTTTACAGTCGCTGCGTGTCTGCTGCTTCAGCTCTCTCTAACAATGACGCCAAACAAAGCCATCGAAATTCTCAGGGAGCACCGAGGAGGAGGAGCAATACAGACCGTGAAGGTGAAAATAACTTTTTTTTTCTCTGAATCTGTTGCATTTGAGAAACTACAGCTTTGTGCAGCTTTTGCATGTTTACGTCATTAACCATAAACATATTTAGCATTCATGCTGACCATTTCCACTGCATATCAGAAGAGTTGTTTTTGATGACCTACCTTCTAGGCTACCATTTATTTTCTCTTATTTCAGTATGGGATTTAAAACTCAGAACATGGATATTTTACTTTTTTATTTCTTTTTTTTTTTAACCAATGTTTCATTAGTGTTGAGTTACAATAAAGTTGTAAGCAGGTACTATTTTAAAAAAAACTCCCTGATGGTATGTTTAAAGAGAAATGTTTATGTTTAATTAGATTTAGTTCCTCGCTGTATGTTTCTACATATCCAAATGCGGTCCGCCATCAAAGTGAAATGAATCACAATCTCCTCCAAATAGTCCATTGGATAACCAGCCATTGCAGTTAGTAATTTTTTTTTGTCATCTTAGTTTCCTAAGAAGACAATCATGTAAATAAAATATTCGTTTGTTTGCTACTATTATAATAAGTATCCTACTTATTTGACTAAATTGACATCAACCCACAGGCTCTGCAGGTGAACAGGCAGGTGTCTCGTTAGCCAGTCTACAGATAGCTAGAATTACTTTTTTACTTTTTGTTGGACTCAAAGACAAGCGTATGTTATGTTTTATGCGTTTTGGCAAGTTGAAAGTCAGCATTACCCAAAGTCAGAATGGCCACAATTAATAAAAATATGACCTAGATTTAAAAATACCATAATTTCCCTATTAGAGTGCTCCAACATTAGATATTTGAGAGTTGGCTATTGACAAGTATTGCATTCAAAAACTATGTTGTAATAAACTGGACATTGGAGGACAAACTGTAAATAATATTGACCATATTAGCCTATCACACATATCTGTAACATTGTACATGTCAGCCAATCAATAATATAAAAGTATAAAATAATTCAGAAGATGCTTTTGACTTCATACCGCAATATCTGCCTGCAAGGTAGGAATGTAAAATAAAACTGATATTTTTTTGTGAAATGGTCAGTACTGTAAAATGTATTTGGCTAAAAAGTGCACGACAACTAGTATTGTCTTTTTTGTAATCTGTTTGAAAAGTGTATGACTGCTGCTTGTTCTCTGTGAATTATTGTTTTGCTGTAATACTTATAAACAAACATGTTAACAAACTCATTTTGCTTTTCCGTAGCAATACAACTTCCTCCATGAGTTTCGGGAAAGGTACAAGGCCTACCAAGACAGCGGAGAGGTTTGCACAGAGCGCTCTTTGTCTCGGTGATTGCTACTCTTCACATCAAAGCCGTACAAATATTGATCTCCTCAGACTCTTGTCGAATTTTTTCCTGATTGTGTGTAATATAATTGTATTCGCTGATGATTGCACTTTACCAAAATACTCTAATATATTGCTTGTTTCATTGTAATCAAAGACTTGATGAGGAAATCCTGCTGCGATGCTAAGTTTAAAATGTGCACATTTAAAATAATGGGTTTTTGTTATAAATGCTAATGATGTTAACTGAAAAAAGGTCTGTCTGTATCTACTCTCGAAATTGAATAGTATACTTGAAGGATAAATTGAATTGGATGGGGGCTTTGCAGATGTTAGTTTTATAGTTGTTGTATACGCGTCCAATGAGCTGCATTTTTACTAAATCTGTAGTACTGCAAGCCATATTTTTATTAGCCATGCTACTGGCATGACTAATATAAATGTTTCTTTGCCTGCTTATGTACTTTTTCTTTCTAGGTATTGAATTTAAATAATATTCCAGTCCATAATAACAGGATAGTTTTATTTAGTTAGAATTTAAACTGAGTTGTCATTTCCTAGATGTGACATGATGGGATCTTATACATAAATGTTATCTGTGGCCATCCTTTTCCCTGATAATGTACATCTGAAAATGGCAATAAATATTTATGAAAACTTGTCTAATGGCCTCGATTCTAAAAGAAAACAAAAACATAACTTTCCAGATTTACTGGAAATGACCGAACACTGGAGTGCTTGATATCTTGGAAACAAAGTAAAATTAAAAACATTAAACACTTGATTTCCTAAAGTTGTGAAATATTTGGTAATGAAATGAACAAAAAGCACAAATCACAAAAACAGTTAAGAAATTTCAAAAGATACATTCAACAGTATGGCACATCAGCAGTTTCCTACCAAAGCTCAAATGCAGAAAGCAAAAGCAAGTACTGTTGCTCCCTAATGCTGAATTATTACTGTTGAGTCTACCTTTAACTGAAAGCTGCGAGGGCGATAAATACAGGTCACATACACATCTCTGGCTACTGTGTTCACACGTAAGGAAACAAATATTGCCATTGATTTCAACAGGGATTACACGTGAATGTGATAAGTCTTAAGTATGGATAGAATACATCAGTTTGAAAACTGATGTGACGACCAGATCGATTGTCCCTGTGCAACACATTTCACTAAGTGATAACTTATGCACTTCAGCCCTCACTGTACAGGTCAAGTCCCAGAATGTCTATTTTAAGACTATGTATCTGTGAGCAATAACAGAAGTCTAGTTTGCATTTAACTATTTGTTTTAGTTACAACAATGAATCCCACTGCAGGTATAAGTTAGCTGTTAAAGCCCAGAATCTAATTCACAGGAAACGCTAATACAGTTCAGCACACAGCTCAGATAATGCACACCTGAAAAAGTCTACCTAATTTTGTAAACACTCAAAAGTTGGGAACCAAGATTAAATTATTCTTTTTATTTAAATCCCAAGCATCAAAATCACTATACCATTTAAAAATAAAAAGGGGGGGGACTTCCATTCAGGTTTGTCCTCATTTTCCATAAAATGTTCACTATAGTGCTATGAGAGGAACGCTGCAACCGAGATATTCTCTTAAAACAGGCTAAATGTTTTCAAAATGGCGCTGCGTGTGGAGGGGGGGGTCGAGTTTGTCCGCTTGAAATGGCGTCTTGTGTTGCTGGATCTATGGTCTCCAGCAGGTCCAGTGTTCCAGCACTAAGATCATAGTATCTGGTCAGTCCTTTCTTTATTATCCAGTTTAGGAGCTCACCAGAACATAAATCATCCTGTTACAAATGAGATGAGAAAGTAGAACAAGTCAAATATCTAAAATGTGTCGCAAAGATTTTACACATCGCCATGTTGGATTTTACAGGGTTAACCTTCACTGGGTCACTCAGTAGGATACTCTTACTAGCTTTCACTCTTAAATGAGAAGATGTGTGGGTAAATATGAAGTTACAGTCAGGAGATAGTTAGCTTAGCTAAAAGACTGGGGGAAAAAAAAGGTAACAAAATCTACCTACCAGCACCTGTAAAGCTTCTTATGAGGTATTGATCTCTAATGCAACTTGTCAAGAAAGCAGATTCCAAATGTTTAACTATTCCATTAATATTTATTCATCATTAATGATGAGTTCAGGTTTTAAGAGATTAATTATTTACTTAGTTTGCTTGACATTTTACTTTGAAAATTAGAAATGTGGCATATTTGCACAGGATGAAGTTAACCATATCTTTTCATACATTTTTTTTAAATCTAAAACGTACAACTGAAACATAACCACTCACTACAAAGAAACAAGGTAGCAAAAATATTTCGTACCCGTAGAGATAGTAGAAGAATGACAGGAGGTAGAAAGCCAGTTTGCACCAGCCTTCTTTTTGACAGAAGGCCAGGATGTCAGCATTCATGATGGTTGTTGGATCATAGAGTCCTGGACAGCTCATCACAGGTCTGCTCATATACCTGCATCACAGTAACAAAAGGGGTGTGTTAATCCGATTATACTGGACTTTGTACATTGTGAAGACATCAGGTCCTGGCTTCAGGTAATACAGACTTAATGGTACTGAATTTTATCACTTTATAAACTCAAACTTTATTGATCAATGGTCATGTACAATTGGTAACAGCATAGTGAAATTTAACTTCTGCATTTAACCTATTGTAAGGAGCAATGGGCTGCTGACAGGCGCCCAGGGAGCAACATGGGGTTCAGTGTCTCGCTCAAGGAGGACTTCAACGTGCGGACAGGAGGAGCCGGGGATCAAACTGCTAACCTTGTGATTGAAGGATGACTGCGAGATACCCACCTCCAGACATGATAAGCCAGCAGTGGTAAGTTGAGACAGAGGGTGAGCCACTCAGCCGCACAGAAGAACATCACACAGAAGAAGAAATGGATGAGATACTCTGGAAGCACCAGCTGAAAAGAGCAAAATTTGAAGAAAACGTCAGACTCCAGATGCACCGAAGAGTCAGTCCAACTCTAGACAAATTCTTCAACTGTCAACACAAATTAATTACCAAGGATGGTGTCACATGGAATAAGTTATAAAGCTGGTCAGAAGACAATACAGTACGAATTTACAAAGCCTCAAAGGCAATAAGGCCTTTTTACAAAGATATGCTAAGCTATTTAAAGAGCCAGAGATTTAAAACTTGTAGTTTGCTCCACTAGAGAGTCAAAGACGGGAGTGAAATACTCCAGTGAGCTTCTTATTTTAACAATGCATTTTTCTATGCACATGTTCTTAGATTTCTGCATGGTTCAGGCCCAGCTTGACTATTACATGTGCAGACAAATGCCATATGTACATTAAGCTTTCGTACTGTAGGTAAAATACATGAACAGTGCTTTATCATGCACTGATGTAACACAAACAGGGTGAAAAATTAAGCCCTGCCACCTGCACAATTTGAACACTAACCCAAACTGAGGGGGACAAACGACCCCACTTGGCTGACTTACAACTCCCACAGCGAGGCTTATGCATTACTTTCAGATGTCCTCTATCTAATGTGCCAAAACACAAATGTGACTTTAGCCATGGAGCAAAATCATGTATTTAGCCTTTATCTAACAGACATACAGTAATTTTTGCAAATCATGTGAGTTGCTGATATAATTTAGAAATCTACTAGATGTTGTTGCAAATGGATGGAAAAGGTTAATTTCCCACCCTGGTTATACGTCATGCATCATCAAGTCTAACAACAAGTAAAACAGGGGAAACCCATCTACAACTTGCTCCTAGAGAATATTTGCACATCTCAACATCAACATATTTTGCAGTAAGGGCAAACACAGATCATCCCACTTCCTAAACAAACTGATTGGGCGAAACACTGGAGTAGGACCATGCTGTGAGCACTAGCAGTGTTGATGCAGCAGCCTGCCTCAGGTTGACAGGGTTCGATGTGGTGCGGGGTTCAGGGGGGCAGATGGAGGCACCACATGGAAGCCATGCATTCAAAAAGAGCAAGTGGGAGGGGGGGGGCAACCAACAGCCCACAGATGGAAAGGTGAGGGGAGTGTAGGAAGGGGAAGGTGCAGGAGCGGAAGAGGGGGGGGGCTATAATGTGTTAAAACCCTGCACTGTGCTGCCAAATACAAAACAACTGATGTGACAATCCACACGCAAAAAGACTGGCCATGGTCAAAACTGCAGATAGTACTGTGGAGCGCATCATGGATCAACGACAGAGATATCTGTACTTTTACCTAAAATAAGTCATACTACTGAAATCACTAACCAATCAGTGATCTGAAATATTGCTGAGCTGGAGAGTGTTGGCATTCTGCAGCCAGCCATCTGTTCTGAACCACAGGGGATGGAGGTTAGAGCCAACACTGAGCTCATACAGTAGCTTAGTTCTGCTAATTGCTGAATCAAACTGCAGCCTGCACCTCATAGAAGAGTGAAATAATGTGATAATAAACATTTAATTCAAAATTAAATAAATTTCTTCCAACAATTATCAAGCATTACCCTATACCATGATCCACAGCTCAAAGTATTCACAACAACAATATGGCTACAAAATCCCAATAACCTGATCTGACTTTACATAATTACCATGAATACTGATGTAAAAGCTTTGTCAGGACAGTGTATTTGCCTGGTGTCATGTAACTGGTGTTAAAATCAAGACAAGTTTCCAGACAGTCCGAGTTTACTGAGAATTCACCGTCCCAGTAACTATAACACTATTTGCAAACAAAGGGTAGGTTGTAATAAAGATCATGCATGTTTAGAGCATTTGCAAGTCTTTTCAGTTAACAGCTACACTTTATCAATAATACTGAATATATCATCCCAGCTAACGTTGTCCACCATTATACACAATGGCTCCTATACCTAAAAAAACAGCATAAGGCATAGCCAATTCGATTAGATGAGGTATTAAAAAAAAAAAATAAGGAAAGCACTATCCACACTCAAACCCTTAAAGCTGCACTTTAAAAGGTCGCGAAAAATAGAATGAAGCAAGAACTAATCCACAACAGTTTAAAAATGCTAACAAAAATATATATAAAAGACAATCTAATACATGACGGTGAAAAACCTGAAGCACAGGTGGCACGTTGTCTAATCCCAAGCTAAACGCCAGCTTTAAGTCCGATTAGTTAACTGAAAAGACGTTTGCAAACACTTCTCCGTGCAAAATGACAAGACTGCAGACTGAGTTGAACTGAGCGAGCATTTTAAAGATTGGTACAAACCTTTATTGCAATTTTGACTCTTTTAATCTTTTTGACCTTTTCAATTGTCTTTTTGCCGTTAACAAAAGTGTAAAAAAAAAAAAAAAAAAAAAGCAGATTAGGAAAAACAAAATAAAAAAGGCGTTAGAGAGTTTGACAGCTGACAAGATAACTGAATTCATAACAGGCAGATTATTTAGCATAACAGTGCAGAGAAATGATTGAGAAGAAAAAAAAACAGGTGGATAAAGTTATTCTCAACTAAATGAAAGACCTTTCAACAGCATTTCTGCATGCAGTCAAAAAGGCAGGAAGGTGTGTCAGGTACGATGGAGTCACTTACCGGATTTAAAGTATTACACTGATCTATAGGATTCTTGTAATCAGTCTTCAGTTCATCAAATGCTATTATCTGGGGGAGCAAGATAATCACAATGTACTGAGAGCAACTTAATGTAAATGTACACTTTACAATCTTTGAAAAAAAAAAAAAAAAATTTAAATGCAACTGGTCAGTTTGAATTGAGTTACTAAGATGGAACATTTACAGTGTTCCATCAATATGATACTTTGTTATTTTCATCCCACATATTTTAAGAAGAGCAGCAAGTTCATATACAACACTTTAACTGTACACTATGTGCAGTATTTCAAACAAACATGCACAGTATAATGCCCCCCTCACAGAACAAATTAATTATGTTATATATTGCTTTTGTTTCCTAATTAGCACGCATCTGATTATTTTTTGTATCAATTGATCTTTTGTTACCAATTATAATCTGGGCATTTTAACTATTTTCTGACAACTGTTAAATACCTACAGTTGTCAGAAAATAGTTTAAATGCCCAGAGCCAAAGTCCAAAACCCAACTATTTGCAAAATGACACAAGCAGCAAATCCTAACATTTGGGAGGCTCAACCCAAAGAATGCTTGAAAATGATCAAAATTGAGTTAACTACCTTATCAATTAATCAAGTACATGTTAAAGCATCACTTTCAAAGCAATGCACTCAATGTAGTACTGTTTACAACCGAAACGTTTACTGTTACATCAACGTAATGACAATTAGTCGTATGTTCAGTTTTTTTTCACGTCACATTTATTTGAAAATTTTGAGACATTGGTAAAAAGAGAAAATATATATTGTTGTATAACTCGTTTACCTAGCTACACCGACTGTATGTAATAATAATGTTAACGTAACTTTTTGAGTCATGGCACGTTACCTAACAGTTCGTACTACACTGCTGATGTTGACATTAAAACTAACGGTATTACAAAACAAAGACAGGGGACATGATGGGGAAACAGGTGGTAGCAGCATCAAAGAGCGGTTTATCGTTTGTGTGTATGATTGGACGGTTAGGTTAGCTATGCTTGCTAAGAAGCTGGCTAATTCATAGCTCAACACTAGCTAGCTAATCATGACATGTCTGACAAATTACTACAAGTTTGTTATAATCACCTTACGGTTAATACAATGTGAAATATGGAAGGGGGTTACAATAATACGACAAAACAGTGTGTGTGTTGGTGTTTTAACTGTTGGCTAACTTTAGCTCCTAGCCAACGGTTAGCACACATTCTTTTCCTGGAACGGCGACGGCATGTCCCGCCCTTCTCTGCCTCTGATTGGCGTACCCTGACATTTTTCTTTACCTTATTAACCAATCACGCTCCTATTGTCTAAACCTAACCAACCCAACCAGAGCAGATAATGAGTACTAGCCAATCAGAGGGATCGTATGAGGGGTCATGCCTTCCCCATCCTATACTTTTTTTCGTCCAAACGTTGGGTGTGTATGTGCCAGTCAACGGATGAGTTTTCTTTATTACGATAACGCTACATCCATAGCGTTCCATGTTACGCATACCGAGCATGGAGTTTGCGGAAGTTTCTCTGGAGTTAGCTTGGATACGTTCTGTCCAGACGTTGCCAAGATCTGCAACGAGCGACGTGAACCCTACATCCATGCGTATAACCCCCTAAAACGTCCCGGCTATGTTGCCACAAAACTGGCCCAACGTTAGCTAGCTGGTCTTACACCTAGCTACTTTTATCCGCGCCGTTGGGAGTGGCAGGCCAACAGTCCTACCTAAAGTTGTCCAAATGTGTACTTACATGCCAGATAGCAAAGAAGATAAGCGCCGCCGTGAGCAGCAGAGCGAGCATGTAACAAAAGGCCGCGAATGTGAACGCCATTTTTTCTCCGGTTCTGCTAGTATGTTCCTGGCTCGGTCGGCAGGTGATGCATGCAGCAGCTTCGCAACTGAGTTGAGATGTGTCTTCTTCTTCAGTGAGTTTTTAGCTAGCTTATATCCTTGTGGTTACATTAGTGCCACCTTCTGGATTAATATATATCCTCCAGTGTTTCACTGAGTCTTACCATCAATGTTTCAACTTTCCTAAAATTTCTTTTAATTTCAATAGTTTGCAAACTCCCGCACACTGTTAAACTTGCTAAAATAAATGTTATAGCTGGCAACGTTTTGCTACACCATCATCAAGCGCCTACCTAACGCCCCCTCTGTCTCACATTATACACTATATACTGTCAAGTATTTTTCTGTTCTTAGTTTCAATAATTAACATTTTTGCTTGTTTTAGTAGGGTAGGTCAAAGCTATGTTTTGAAAACTACCAACAGCATATTTGTATTTTGTTATACTAAATTATCTACTGTACAAATTGTAGTTGTAGGTTGTAAATTTAACCAAGCTGTATAAACTGGACATAGGCAAGCATGTATTAGCTGTACATTTATTATATAATGTATTAGTTCTGAAAAATTGTGTGGCTCTTGCCATACTGTATGCACATCATACATGTCAGTCTGAAAACAACAGTCCCCAGAAACCAGTTAAACATCACTGTCATTTTATTTGGATAAGACAAGACACTTTATAAAGTATGGGAAAATACAAATATCTCAAGTTTCACTGATGCCATGAGGCAGCTTGTTATGATACATGTCTCAGGTGTTTTTCTTAAAAAGGAACAAAAATAGTAAGCATTTGATCAGCGAGGATACAAAGAGCTGAACAACACATTTGCAAGTTAAAGTAAAAAACTCTGAGGCAAAATATACAACAAGTTCACCACATAGGAGGGAAAGTTACTAGATCCACAGGACATAACCAGATACATGGCTTAAAACCAAAGGGATCTCTAAGTTAAGTAGACCATATATAATCGAAAAATTGATTTTGACATTATTAATGGATAGCTATTACAACTCATAATCATGAAAAATGGCATAAGCAGAGGGTTTCTTCAACGAAAGTGCTGTTAACACAGCATTATGTAAATATTTCAGATAGAGTAAGAACACAGCTGAGACCAGATGTTTGAGATGAAAATGTTTTTTAGGAATTTGTATGCAAATAAAATCAGTCTAACAAAATTAACTTAATATTGTAAAATGCATGCAACAGAGTACTGCATTCTTGAATATGTTGTTAGGAAGTTAGGACACCTGCTCAGACATACATTAAAGCATGCACATCTTTTACAGTAGCTCTCCACATTACAGAGATTTTAAGAATTTTGTTTTAAAAAGATAACAGCTGGATATGTTTTCACTTATTGCACATTTCAAATTAAATATAAAGACAGACATCGTTGATTTCAGATTGACTGCATTTTTTTTTTTTAAATTTACAGCGAGATTTGAAAGGGTTTTGCAGGTCATAGGGTCTTAAATCTTCCTTTACTCAAATAAGATAACATACAACCTCAGCTCAAGTAAGAACAGGAACTATTAAAAACATGAGAATCACCCACGTTGAAGTTATGTTTTTACAGCAGCATAATACTGACTAATCTCAAGCTGACAGTGTAAATGTTAGCTTTGATGAATCAGTAAACAGCAACACAAGTGTTTACGGTTATAACCCATTGTAATCCTGCCTTGACAAATCGTTAATGATTAATGTCAAACATTATACACCAACAGATGATTTACATGAAATGGTGTGATTGTGCATACCTATCTTTGAGTCAGATCTCTCCCAAGTTCACATTTAAATACAAAAAAGATCCTGTCTTCTGGTTTTTACAGATAGATCGGAAAGTTAGGGGGAAAAAAATAGGGTCTTTAAAAAACCATCATAATCCCCTAAAGATTTTCCAACCTTCCTTTTTCCCCCAAACCATAATTGTGTCACATTCTCATTTTGGCCAGATGGTTGTTTAAAGAGACGTAAATATGACAAAAAGAAAATACATTGGTATGGTAGACTTAGCAGTAGGACATCACACATTACTGTGTGATTTCCTCCCTTGGGGCTTTTTAATTAGCCACAATGCTCCCGTAACTGTTTCCAAAGTAAGAGTTTCTCAATGAGAGATGACACTGATGAGCGAACATGTGAAATTCATTTGTGCCTGTTATTCTTTATCAGGGTCAGACCAATAGAGCTAATATTAATCTTTTATTAAGAATCCGAAATCTGCCTGGAGTCATGTAGCACCAGCAATACACTTTTATTTTCTTTGCCTGTTTAAAGTACACTTTATGTAGCTTTAACTATTTAAGCTTGGTCGCCATGGAGTTAAGAGCAACTAATCCTTAGCAACTGGTTTGGCGGTTTAGTGTGTTGGATTGGTTTAATTGCTGTTTTAGGGGAAACAAGGAGCTGCTGGCTTGGGCATGAACAAAGAAGAATACAGATCAAACGTAACTGTTGTAACGTAATACTGGCAAGAAATATGAGCTCCTGGCACATTCAGTACACAAATATCAGTATCAGCCTTCAAAAATCTATATTGGTTAAACCCTGTTTTGTAAGGAATGCATTTTCCGTACAGAACTGCCCCGATGCTGTCCCTTCTAAATATTAAGCACAACTGGCATTTGGAGAAGTCACAGCCGTCATCCTCAAGTGTGTCTGTGTCTTCCACTAAGCAATCAAAACATCAGAATGAAGCACAACATTCAAAAACACTAATAACGGCAATAGCTATAATGCACAATATTAGCTAACAATCGCCCTAAAGACACAGTGACCCAGTAGATTACTGACTTGGTCGCCACAGATGGAAGTTTGTCCTAAGTTATAAACTGTTCATTTTGGAATGTTTCAGTGGAAATGTTATCAGTAGTGGGATATCGTTAGAACAAATATGCAGGTCAAAGGCAGAATACAGCTTTACCCATAAGTCACATTGTTTTCTCTCTAAACAGATCCAAAGATGTGATCTGAGGATGGATTAAAGCACCACTCGAGGCCTTCTGCCAGCCTGGTGATGTGCACAGGAGACGGTACAACACATTACATATAATATCTTAGGAATGCCTCTTGTCAAATGGTCTTAGTGTTGTTATCCTTCGTAGACTGGAGTGATTACAGTTTGATATCTAAATTATAATCTAAATCAATACTGAAGGAGAGACTGACTAAATCTGAACTCTAAATTCTTCTCTTAATTGTAACTATGATTGTTCACGTGTTTTGGCAGGAGGTTTGATTTTCATAAAAAAAGGAAACTGCTATAAAGTATATGCTCACGTAACCCTACATCCACGGGGGAAAAAAAAAATCCAAAAGTAAGGCTCCCTCAAATTTTTAAAAAGTATTAAACATATAAAAAGGTGAAACTCAGAAGGTTCAGCGTTGCTAGTAACAACCTTTGAGTGTAAACTACTTAAGGAAACAAAACAAATTGTTACAATGCCTTTAAATTCTCCTGGATGAACATGCTTAGGAAGAGCGGATGAGTAACAACATCAATTTCTGGCCAATTCAAGCTCTATGGGAGTGTTATTTCAATACAGACACAGAACTGGCACATGGAGAGATCGTATAGGAGACAAAAGCAGACCTGTGTCAAATAGAGTTTGCAGTTTTAGGCTGCCAGATGAGCAAGGTTTAGTTAGTGGTACGCTGAATTGTAATTTTTTCTGTAAACTACCAAACAGACCTAAAACCGAGTACAGAAGGTGTTTGCAAACAATATTTAAATCAGGTCTGGTACACAGAGGAGGCAAACGTTAACTGTGGTGTGTTCTCCCCAAGAGATTGGATCCTGGATCCTCCTCACATCCCAGACCACTGGATGAGGTGACTTTAACCGAAGAAGCCAAGTTTCTCTCTAAGCCATTCCTCTGTTAGGTCCTCTGTGTTTCTGATCTCAAACACCTGGTAAAAACATAACAAGGAGCAAGAATTACAATTTTCCTTTAATGCAATACAGAAAAAGGTCTTAGGATGCAGTTTAGTGTAAAGCCCAGTACCTGCTATGCAATAAATGTAAGATGTAATAAAATAATCATCTAATTACTACTAATGCTACATTATTAATAAGCAAGACTATAGTCTACAACAGCCATGCGAGGCTGTCCTAAGGCACAGCGGTGCCTTCAGCTAAATGCTAACGTCACAAGGGTGCTAATGCTGATGTTGCAGGTATAATGTTTACCATTTTAGTTTAGTGTTTTATCATGCTAAAATATGCTTATTAGCACTAAACATAAAGTATAGCTAAAGCTTATCATGGGAATGTCTTTGAGATTTTGAGCAATTATCTGGCAGATTTGACAAGATTCAATTACCATGTTGCATTAATTACACCCCAGTGCTACCTAATTATGACTAAGCATCAATGCGAGAGGCAGCTCACTAACCTTAGACAGTTCAACGGTTTGCACCAGTTTGTTTTTGCTTCCTGCGTACATCATCTGCTGCTCTGGTCTGCAACCTGCCGAACACAACCAACACGCCACCATTAACTAAAATGTCCTGGATGATAGAAGAGTGCAGTGAACAACATGTACCAGTCATCCAAAAGTAACCCTGGAGGCGTTCTCACCCACTGGACTGGAGAAGATGAAGCAGAGAGGATAGGAAACACGTCCGTCGTCATGTTCGTATTTATAACTGTAGACGATAAATGTTCCTGGTGCTAAGGACCGGTCCCGTATTTCACATCAGCGCGGCCAAGACAGAAAGAACACAAAACTAAAACAGGACCTGACATACTACTTCATTTAGCAAGAGTGAACAGAAATATTTAAGATAGCATTGTAACAGACTCATGATATGCATACAGTAAGGGCAAAAAGGGGTGCAATCATTTAAATCCTGTTAAAATAAGACCGGCCACTTAACCAAAGGATATCTTGGCTGTCTCTCAGGCAGTTCATCCTTTAGATCATCAGGAGAAATATCCTTCAAAGAAGACACAAGTGGGATCAGCAGTTCAGTGAGGTGTTGCGTCTCTGTTGCTGTGCAATGTCTTAAGTTACACTTTATCTAATAAAGCAATTATCCAAGTTTAACCACACAAAGTTCAACATCTTCATTATTCATTATTTTTAAAAGTGTGTGTGTATACATCATTAGATAATGAAAAGTTTGATAGCTAACTTACCTCATGTTCCTCCTCAAGAATCACCAGCTGCTTGTCTTTATCAATCTTCACTGAGGGGTGAAAAAGAAAACATGAATAGCTTATGTTCAAAAGTAAAACATGTTATGTTAGTAGGAAAATAATAAAATACCAAAAAAGGTTATGTTGTGTTTTTGCTCATATATCCTATTACAAAATGTTCTTGTGTAAAAATGGGGGGGTATGCCTTTTAATCAGAGTCCATGTCATTCAAACACACGCCTAATCCCATTTAGCAGCGCTGACATTTTGATCCAGAGAGGGTGGAGGATAAAGCTTACGCTGAGTTTGATACGCTGTCTCTCCACCTGCTGTATTTGGAGCTAGCTCGTCCCTTCATCCTCCATACTGCAGCTGCCCAATCTAATATCTTGGTATTTTTTCTGTAATTCTGCATAATGCCAAGGACTTTGTTACCGCAAAAATAACGAATCACGTGTAACTAGAGCTGGGCAATATGGAGAAAATCAAATATCCCGATATTTTTGACCAAATACCTCAATATCAATACTGTAGGGTTCACAATTGGTGCTTTCACAAAATATGCACACAATGAGATTTTTGATAAATAATCATCAGTTATGTTGATATAATAACTATTTGGGTAAAGGCAAATAATAGAACAGCTAGAACAGCCTGGTGTGTTCTAAAATAACATCACTTTACTGTAATGCAGCCTTTAAAACCAGGAAATGACAACACTTGTGTATTATCAGGATATTACAATATCCAAAATTTAAGATGATATCTAGCCTCATATACTGTATATCGATATACTGCCCAGCCTTACGTGTAACACAGAAATAAAACCAATGGCACAAATTATGAATTTATATTTCCACTAGATTCCACGCACAGGGACTCCTTGTATCATCTTCCCAATTACTGTTTGAGCTTAACATGTTATCAAAAAACATGCTAGGAGAAGAAATGAATGACATGAAATACTGTATGTGCTGTTAATACTCACTAACGATGGCCGCGTTATTGGTCTCCTTCCTGAACCGGAACTGCCTCAGCTTTTTAACCAGATCTGCATCCACATCACACACCACCAGTGATTCACTCTGATAAAAACAGGAGAAACATGCAGATAGATCGATGTGGCCACTTCAATTATACAGCCCTAAAGAAAAAGCATTTACACCGTACACAGATTAAACCCATAGGTATTTATTTTTCATCTCTTTTCTTTCTTTGTGTTTTGTACAAGGCTAGCCAAACAAAGCTCTGATCTCTGGATTGGAAGCTAAAAAGAACATCACATGCATATTGTGACTAATCATACTGGACAAACTGAACTGTAGATACAGTGCCTTGTGAAAGTATTCGGCCCCCTTGAAGTTTTCAACCTTTTGACACATTTCAGGCTTCAAACATAAAGATATAAAAATTTTATTTTTTGTGAAGAATCACCAACAAGTGGGACACAATTGTGAAGTGGAACGAAATCTATTGGATATTTTAAACTTTTTTAGCAAATAAAAAACTGAAAAGTGGTGCGTGCAAAATTATTCGGCCCCTTTACTTTCAGTGTAGCAAACTCACTCCAGAAGTTCAGCGAGGATCTCTGAATGATCCAATGTTGTCCTAAATGACTGATGGTGATAAATAGAATCCACCTGTGTGTGATCAAGTCTCTGTATAAATGCACCTGCTCTGTGATAGTCTCAGGGTTCTGTTGAAAGCGCAGAGAGCATCATGAAGACCAAGGAACACACCAGGCAGGTCCGTAATACTGTTGTGGAGAAGTTTAAAGCGGTTTGGATACAAAAAAGATTTGCCAAGCTTTAAACATCCCAAGGAGCACTGTGTAAGCGATCATTTTGAAATGGAAGGAGTATCAGACCACTGCAAATCTACCAAGACCTGGCCGTCCCTCTAAACTTTCAGCTCAGACAAGGAGAAGACTGATCAGAGATGCAGCCAAGAGGCCCATGATCACTCTGGATGAACTGCAGAAAACTACAGCTGAGGTGGGAGAGTCTGTCCATAAGACAACAATCAGTCGTACACTGCACAAATCTGGCCTTTATGGAAGAGTGGCAAGAAGAAAGCCATTTCTCAAAGATATCCATAAAAAGTCTTGTCTAAAGTTTGCCACAAGCCACCTGGGAGACACACCAAACATGTGGAAGAAGGTGCTCTGGTCAGATGAAACCAAAATCGAACTTTTTGCCCACAATGCAAAACGATATGTTTGGCGTAAAAGCAACACAGCTCATCACCCTCAACACACCATCCCCACTGTCAAACATGGTGGTGGCAGCATCATGGTTTGGGCCTGCTTTTCTTCAGCAGGGACAGGGAAGATGGTTAAAATTGAGGGGAAGATGGATGCAGCCAAATACAGGACCATTCTGGATGAAAACCTGTTGGAGTCTGCAAAAGACCTGAAACTGGGATGGAGATTTATCTTTCAACAAGACAATGATCCCAAACATACAGCAAAATCCACAAAGTAATGGTTCACAAATAAACGTATCCAGGTGTTAGAATGGCCAAGTCAAAGTCCAGACCTGAATCCAATCGAGAATCTGTGGAAAGAGCTGAAAACTGCTGTTCACAAACGCTCAATCGCAGCAAAAGGTGGCTCTACAAAGTATTAATGCAAGGGGGCCGAATAATTTTGCACTCACCACTTTTCAGTTTATTTGCTAAAAAAGTTTAAAATATCCAATAGATTTCGTTCTACTTCACAATTGTGTCCCACTTGTTGGTGATTCTTCACAAAAAAATACAATTTTATATCTTTTTGTTTGAAGCCTGAAATGTGTCAAAAGGTTGAAAAGTTCAAGGGGGCCGAATACTTTCGCAAGGCACTGTACATGTAAAGATGAATAAATCACCAACGAGTGCTGCAGTAATGGTGTTTTATTGCATATAATCAAAAATATAAATCCTAACCTTGAATAAATTGCTTAATTTTGCCTGATGTTTTAATGATATATGCAGAGTGTTTATATGTACGGCAGACAGCTGCAGAATGTCAAACTGTATGTTTAAGTGGTTTTCCTGCATTGTGTTGCTTAACTGTAAAGCCACGTATTAATATCCTATATCTGATGCACGGGCTTTCTTCTGAAAGACAATAGACCAGCCTCAGCAGGATTGTATTGGTCTGAACCTCTGTCACGTCCACACACTGAACATTACATAACTCCAGCCCAAAGACATAAACTCTTTAGAGAGTCTCTGCAGAGTCTCTGAATTCTATAATTACACCTTCCTGAACAGATGGCTGGTGGGAGTCAGGACTCCACTGAGCTCAGAGAGAGAAGAAGAGACTGGAGTGTCTGTGGTTGGGACCGAGAGACTTAACAAAATCATCTTCCTATGCGACCTGTGTGGGCATAGGACGATGATGGCGAGCAGACAGGATGACTTCTGGTTCAAATTCCTCCAGCCACTGACAGCTAGCTCGCTGCTTTGGCTGGCTGCTAGCTAATTCATCCAGGAAATGAGAGTCAGCTAACTTAAACGAGCCGGTTAATTTAATGCATTTCATGTTTAAAAAATTAGACAAATAATGTTCGACACTGAAGACAGTCGAGTTGTCATGACACGCAGTCAAACATACTCGGAGGAAAGCGATTTTCAAACGATAAGCAGCAGGCGAGCTAGCGTTAAGGCAGCTCTCCAAACCCAGACGTGTTGAAGCACATCACGGCTGCGACAAGCTAATCACACTTAGCTACACTATCACAGGAAGCCCGCTAGCTTTCTCTTCGAAATAAAAGCATTCCGTATGTGCGGAGAATTCCAGAAATGGAGCAAGAATCATATTACAGTTTAGATGATTAGTCCATCAAAAGAAAATCATAAAGCACCAATTATAGTATAATTATATTATAGCATAGTCGGTTTCAAGATTCCGTCATTTCTCAAGCACAAATCATTCTGTGGTTTCAGAGTCTCTGATGTGAGGATTTGTCACTTTTGTTTGTTTTTTGATAGCAAACTGACTGTTGTTTGAACAATGTCATCTGACGATTTTTAACGGGCCTTTTTGACTACTTCCTGACGCAATCTGCAGATTACTGGTAATCAATAATACAAATCATTGTTAGTTGCAGTCCTAAGAGCTGATACCTTTAGCCTTTGACCTGTATTGATTTAGAGTACTTTATTATTGCTTTGCACAGGGCCAAGAGCCAAAAAGACTAATGATTTCCACATTCCATTTAAAAGCAAATTAATGTGCTTACATACATACAAAATAGTAATATTCCTAATAATATCTAATACCATGTTGACTGGCTTGGTTTGAATTGACAACAGAAGGTTAAACACTGGTCAGATAACCAACCTGGTCATTGGTGTGAAAGAGACATCACTCAATCAAAGAAACATGCGTTTAAAGCTATTCTGCTTATTTTACCACATTAAACCCAGGTAAGCAGCATTGCAAAAATAATAGCTGGCCTTTTTAGAAAAAGAAAGAAAATAAAGTAGGAATGAGTTTTTTTTTCTTTCCTTTTGATTACTGCCTAATGATTTTAGAGCAATTAAACACTACTGCAGCATGGCTTATTGTACTTTGGTGACTAGTTATTGAAGCATCTAATATTTTGTGTACTGCATAAAATAAAAACGTTGTGGTCGATATAGAACAAAAAAGTAACCAATGCTGTGAACTACAGTCAAAATAATTTTGCTTTGTATGAATGTAGGATTTACAACAGTGTAAAATCAGACTCTAGACTTTTGCCTATATTTACATCTATGCAGCATGATCAAAAAACATTATCAAAGCTTTCAAAAGTTATTCTCACTCTAAATTGTTTTTAATATTAACTTATGTAAAGTTTTAATGAGAATTAGTAGTTTAACAGCATTGTTTAATTTTAATTTTGTTAAAAAAAGTATGACTAAACTGCAACAGACATTATATAATGCTGTGATGCGCTTGATATACTCCTGTATGACTTATTACATATTCATTATACAATACAGCATTTCGTGTTAAGAGTTTTGCAAATTAAAACGCTGAGGCAAAGCAATTCAAGTATTACGTTGTGTAATTAATAATTTTCACCTCGTTTTTTTTAGTTTTTTTTAGCCATAGTATTTTTATTTTGAAATCCGTAACCGGAAAACCAACATTTCTATTCTGGCTACTTTGACACTGATACAATGGACAGAGGGTGGAACTCATGCTAGGTTAGCATGCTAACGCCAGCAATCTGCGACCTCACTTTTCCTTAATAGTCCCCGGAACTTTACATTTATTAAGAACACACGATTAAAAAGCAGAAAAATAATATTACCACAGCTTTCTGGCTACTACAATAAACAACTTACCATTGTTGAAGAGTTAAAAATTCCCTGAAGCTGCAGCTGCTGCTCTGAATGGTAGACGCTTTCAATGTTTTTTGGTAGTTTTTTTCACTTCACGTCATCTTGTGACTGGTTTGACCAATCCCAAACAAGCGCCCCCCTCTTTCAAAAGTTGGTAATACATCTCTCCCCGATCTCTCCCACTATTGTCCTACGGCCTCGGTACTTTAATTAAACAAATTTAGCCCCGTTAACGTGCCCTTAACATTTAATTGTACAGGCAAAAATAGCGATCTAAACGATACAAAGCTTTAATCACTGTAAGTTACTAGTTACTTTGCAGAGTAAGTTTTTTATTTAACTTTAGTTATTAAAATATAAAAAAATATATAATTTTATAACATTGTTGCAAATTACCAAACAAAATGAGGTATATAATTAGCTACTTACACATTAATATGTCAGTATTACCAATCCCATTATATATAATAACATTAGCAGGTCGCAATTTTACTTTTACTTTAAATACTTTAAGTTCATTCAGCTGAATGTAGTAATACTTGTATTCAAGACTTTGAATCAAGGATTTTAACTTGAAGTATTTTTACATTCTGAGTACAGGCAGAGTAATTACTGAAAAGAACTTTGCTTCATTTAATGAATTTATGGAAACATTGATATTGGATATTAACACCACTAAGCTAGGTAATTAGTAATTATGAAACAATATAAAAAACTTGAATACCAACAGGGAAAAGCATACAAACTGCCCAAGAACATCCTTATGTGTTAAAATGCTAACAACATTGTATAGCATTATGGAAATTCATATGAACGAATGATTAATTCAAGAGCACTTAATAGTAATTTATACATGAAGCAGCAATTTGAGAGCACAAAATAGTTTTTTCCCTCCATGTAATGTAGAGAGGCCTTGTGTCAAATCAGATTTAAAGACCTTTATTTTGTCAATTGATAATAAGTCTACAGGGTGCATATTACTCAATACATGTCTGTGTTATCACATTACTGTAAACTGTTTATAATATGTAAAAAATTAAGAGACCACTCCTTTATTTGTCTTAAATCAGTATCTCTACATGTATGACAGCCATTCCACTCCACTGGCTGTTAAATTCCAACACAGGAACACCTCATTCTACTTAATGAGGTGCTGATTAAGTGATCACCTGAGCCAAATCTTATTTAACGAGGAAAAGTATAAAAGCCACTGCTGTGGTCATCACTATCCTCTTACAATAGGGCCTGCTGGATGGCAAAAACAGGGCAACTAGTACCACACAGGTAATCTAAACAAAAAAGGAACAATTGACCATGCCAAAAGAGTTAAAAAGAAAAATTTTGAGTGAGGAGAAGAAGGGTTCAATTCTGGCTTTACTGGCAGAAAGGTACAGTGAGTGTCAGGTTGCTTCCATCCTTAACATTTCAAAGACGGCAGTTCATAAGAACAAGGTCAAGCAACAGACATTGGGGACAACAAAGCTACAGACTGGAAGAGGGCGAAAACGATTGCCCACTGACCGGGATGACCGCCAACTCATTCGCTTGTCACTCAAAAACCGTACGATGACATCAAGTGATTTACAAAAAGAATGGCAAACAGAAACTGGGCTCCTAGAAGCAGGGCTGAAGTCGTGCAAAGCCAGAAAAAGGCCCTTCATCAATGAGAAGCAAAGACAAGCCAGGCTAAAGTTTGCAAAAGACCATAAGGATTGGACCCTAGAGGACTGGAGTAAGGTCATCTTCTCTGATGAGTCCAATTTTCAGCTTTGCCCAACACCTGGTCGTCTAATAGTTGGACGGAGACCTGGAGAGGCCTACAAGCCACAGTGTCTGGCCCCCACTTTTAATTTTGGTGGAGCATCAGTGATGATCTGGGGGTGCTTCAGTAAGGCTGGAATTGGGCAGATTTGTCTTTGTGAAGGACGAATGAATCAAGAATTGTACAAGGTTATCCTAGAAGAAAACCTCATTCCCTCATGTTCAATGTTCCCCAACTCTGAGGATTGGTTTTTCCAGCAGGACAACGCTCCATGCCACACAGCCAGGTCAATCAAGGTGTGGATGGAGGACCACCAGATCAGCAGGGTTTGACTCCACTGGTTTCAAAATGAAGCCCTTTTGTCTATGGTTTATAGTCACCTAAAAATGTCTTGTTCATTGTTATGCCAACCAAGCTAGCTAGCTAGCTACTGCTACCTTTCCCCCTAGGGCACAACACTGATCTTGGTTAGCACTGGAGCGTTACTGTAACTGTACATTATTGTATTATTTTTTGTCCCATTATATGTTGTGTGTCCATGGATGCCCTTCACTTTTTAATTGTGCAACAAATTTACCTAAGGATATAAATAAAGTAGGCACGACAGGCAGCACGGTGGCTTAGTGGTTAGCGAATCCAGGTTGTTCCGGTCCTTTCTGTGTGGCGTTTGTATGTTCTCCCCGTGTTTGTGTAGGTTTCCTCCGGGTGCTCCGGTTTCTTCCCACCATAAAGACATGCATGTAGGACTACCTAGGTACCTAACATGCCAATGTTAGCCAATTGGCTGCGCATTTACAGAAATCCTGATTAATGTTCATTGTCCTAATCAAATAAATAAGTAACTTGAACCTGAACTGGCTAGCTCCACCCTCTCATCAAAAATCGGAACATTTGGTTGCAAAAGCCATGATGGCGATGCCCGTATTGCCAAACTTGAGGCTTCAAAACGGCCATTAAAGCTGCTTCTTATTCTGATAAAGTATTGATGTTGCACAGAAAGTGGAGGGTTGAGAAGGGGCCCCAAAGCTAATTTTTGCCCAGAGGCCCCGGCCACTAGGAAGTTAGTCCGGCCCTGAGTGGAATGCAAATGTCACCTTGCAGAAAAGAAGGAGACCATAAAACATTTTTGTCACAGGGTCGTCACCGTGTGTGTGTGTGTGTGCGCGTGTGCGTGCGTGCGTGCATGTGTTTGCGTGCGTTCGTGTGCGCGGGTCCGCCCACGCGCCGAAACGCGCCCTCCCGTCAGAATACGTCATCAACTTCCTTGTCGAGAGTTGTAACGTTAGTTGTGTGAGCAGATCCCAACGTTAGCTCCGCAGGTCGAATTAGCTGGCTCTCTGGCTTCCACAACTGGATAAATCATAACTGTTACCTACATATCATTGGAGAGGAGTTCAACTTCTGGCAAGGTAGCATGAAATATAATTTTACTACTTATTCGCTTTTGACGCCGAGGAGCTAATATAAACCATATGAACGTTAACTAACAGTTAGCAGCTGTTAGCTAGGTCGGTAGCCAACTATGTAACATCAGTTAACTAGATATTTAAAAAACTATATCCCCGTTAATATGCAGCTAAAGTCAGCATATGTAGCATCTGTATAGCTAGTTGTAATGATATTTATGTTTGGTCAAGATATTTCGACTCTGCCCAAATGGATTTGTTGATCACCAGTCGGGGATGGAAACATTTAGTTAGCTAGTGTGCCATTACTCAGAGCCTCTGTGTGACAAACCGTCCAGTGTTTGACAGCTTACTATAACCGGTTGTTACAACTGGCTACAAAAACTAATGAAAGTTGTGTCTTATCTTGTCGTGTCTTTTTTTAGATCATGGCAGATTTCTCGGTGAGTTCAAAGGAGTACACAATGTTAGTGGTTAAACAGATCTTTAACTGTATACACAGATACTAAATTTCGTTTTGTGTTCCGTTTTAGCTGTCAGATGCCTTAGGAGACACCACCCCAAGCAATGCAAAGAATATAGGGAACACTAACCCGTCTGCCCCTGCCTGTAACCCTCCACCACCGGCAAACCCAGGATGGCCAAGTTCAGCCCCAGGAGCTCCCACCCAGCCCTCCGCTCCTGGTGAATACGGTGGATCATCTGGCCCTGGGGCGCCTGGGCAGTTCCCATTTCCATCTGGTCCTGGAGCACCAGGACAGTACCCAGGACCTCCTTCAGCACCTGGTGGGTTCCCCCCTGGTCCTGGGATACCTGGACAATACCCACCTGCACCTGGAGCGCCAGGGCAGTTCCCATCCAGCCCCGGAGCCCCTGGGCAGTACCCCGGGCAGTACCCTGGGCAGTTTCCTGGGCAGTACCCTGGGCAGTATCCACCTGAAGGAGCTCCAGGACAGCTACCCGGAGGCCCTGTTTCCTATCCAACTGGACCATTTCCTTCTGGACCTGGAGCTCCCCCTGGGCCTTATCCAAATGTGCCTTTCCCAGGCAGTCAGCCAGGAGGAGGCAATGGGATGTACGGACCAGGTGGTCCAGGTGGATTCCCCCCTCCAGCTGGCCCTGGCTCTTTCCCTGCATTCCCTGCTGGAGGCTTTCCCCCAATACCCACTGGGTCATGGGGACCACCTGCAGGCGGAGGCTTCCCTCCTGCCCCTGGCCCCTTCGGTCCTGGCCCTGGGTCTATGGGTCAATACGGTGGGCCTGCCGCTCCAGGAGGCATGCTGGTGAGTACTAACACTGTTTTAAAATAACATTTTGTTGCTTGCTTGCTGCATGTCCTTTCCGGTGTGTTTTTGCTCTTGTGGGCAGTGAAGCATCTCTCTTTGGGATTGATGGTGGGGAACTACAACTAGCCTCCATTCTTACTAACACCAGCCACTTTAGCAGGTCACTTGCTATCATATAGCTATTGAATTCTACTCTAGCACAGGGTTTCTTCTAACATTTTCAATGTGACTGATTTGGTGTCTGCCTTATACTGCAGCTGGTTTCCTACCATGTTGGGATTTACTGCAGGATGTTACAGATGTTCAGTGAGCGTTTTACGCCCCGGCCTGTATTTGGATTATTGTGTTCTGTATCTTGGGCTCTGCTGGGGTGCAAAGCAAAACATGAAGCAGAATCAACAAATATAAAAGAGTAGTTATCAAAAATGTATTCTTGTCTTTCAGCCCAGACATAATCCACCATATAATTGAAAGCAATGAACTCAACTTTTCAGTCGGACAAGGACATCACTTCCGGAATCAACATATGGTTTGATAAGGCTACACGTGACAATGTGACAAAGCCTATATACAGTTAGGGTTTTGTGTTCAATCTGCCTGGGCGATGTATTGTTTTAATTAAGTGCAATATGATTTAAAATGACACCTTTGCACAGAACTCATGTTTAATGTGTTAAGGCACTTTTATATTCTCTGATAAAATCCAAGTATGATTAAAATGTGTGTGCTGATCATCACTATTTTCACATTACCTTGTCATTTTTGTACATGGTTATAATTTAAAGTTTTGTTTTCTGTCAATTTGTACAGTTGACTAGTAATAATGTTAAAAAGTGATTTTAGTTTCTTTGACTTTTTCTGTCGTCTTGACTAGTCATTGTAAATTGCATCAGAGTGCTGAACTAAATGGAGATGGTGACTCATTGTGGTGTTGCATTAGGAATGTGGGCAGGGTCAAAGTTTTGTATTAACTCCAAATACCTCTGCAATTTTGTGATATTTAGCTCTTCAGCGTATTAGCAATACAATGTGTGAACAATTCCACCTTTACCCCTGGGTATGTTATAAACAGGGTAATCACTGTTTCTATTTGTGTACTTTTGCCTAATAAACAGTCAATCACAATTTCCCATTTTGCATTTTTTAACTTCATTTTTAAAAATAACATGGTAAATGTCTTGTTGTGATTTTAAAAATCAAAATATTTCTTACAGATGGCGCCGTTTGAGCTCCCACTTCATGCTGGAATTTTGCCACGCCTTGTAATCACAATAGACGGGGAGCCTGTTCCTGGTGGAGACAGGTAGGAACTACAGTCATCCTCTAATTCTGCTGTCGGTGATGCTCTCTGAGGAACATAACTGGATGCCTGATAAATAACTGCATCCATCCTAATCCTCCAGAGTTCTGTGTTCAACTTGTTCCCACCGCTGAAACATCTTGCTTGCATTTCACTGTTTTATCGTACATCTTTGACTTTACAATTGTTAAGAACAGGCTGTTGTTGGACATTGAAATGGCACTGTTTGCTAAATGACAAAAATCTCTTCTGAAATAAATTGTCATTACTGTTTTTTTTTTTTTTGTTCATGCCACGTTTATTTTTTTTAATGAATTGTGCAGTGAAAGAATGATTTGGTCAGCAGCACTAAGTCCTGATGTTTTTTTTGCAGGTTCCAAGTTGACTTCATCAAAGGTTCAGATGTCGTCTTTCACTTCAATCCTCGATTTCCTGAGCAAACAATTGTCAGAAACTCCAACCTAGGTGGATGTTGGGGGCCAGAGGAGCGGGAAGGAGGCTTCCCATTTGTTCAGGGACAGCGTTTTGAGGTAAAGTGTAGTATTAGCACTGACACTGTGGTCCATAGTTTATACATTTTATACATAATAGAAGCTTACAATTTTAATGTCAATATTTTCACGTTTGTGCTTAAACTCAAGATGATTGTATGATTTTGGTCAAGTGAGCATTCAAAATAATGTAGATTGACAGTATAACACAATATCTATTCAAAGGTTAAAGTTTTATCCCCTTGGTCCACAGACTTTAGTTGCCAAGTGAGATATATCAGAACTATCAAAAAAAAGTCTGAGTTTCCCACTTAAGACTTGGCTGTTGACATGAATGCTATTTACATGCTGGGACCTCGTAATTATAACTTTGAAATTACATGAACCGGCATAAGAAGAGGTCTAATCAGCCAAAATAAATGAAAATGTGCAGTAACATTGTGATGTGTTTAACACATCTGTGTCACATGATGATATGATTGAAAGCAGTGTCACAGGTCTATAAAGTCTGTACTAAGCTATGCATATCAGTGACAGACATGCTTTGGAGTCAGTAGGAAATGAGTATTAGTCTCCCAGATATCAAACTTGGTTAACACAGCTTTAAAGGTATAAATAAAGACATTTGTTGTATATTTTGCAAAATAATTTTCCTGCGGTGTTTTGTCATTTGAAATCAAAAAGCTGATATTAGCTCAATGTCATTAAGTTGCCTTTTTCATTTTCATTTTACCAGTAATTAGTTTCTCATTGTATTTTTGGTCTGATCAGAAAATGCTGACCACATTTTGCTAGAGCCCAAAATAGTCTATAGCCACGACGTGACGTTCCGTTGCCGAAGGAAACGCCGCCGGATTTCACTCATTTGGGCTTTCTTTGTGTTGGCATTTTAAACTCCGGTGGATTTCTGAGGACTATGGTTACCTGGTCCTCAGATCTCTGCAGGGTAAATCCAGACAGCTAGCTAGACTGATCTGTCCAATCGGAGTTTTGTGTTGAACGACTAAAACTACTTTGAACGTACACATGTTCCACCAGAACGATTGACAATGACGATTGTGATTGGTTTAAAGAAATGCCAATAAACCAGAGCACGTTTTTCTCCCATCCCAGAATGCTGTGTGGACTAACCAGATCAGAAGGTCTGACATACAGCTCTGGAAAAAATTAAGAGACCACTGCATAATTATCAGTTTTTCTGGTTTTACTATTTATAGGCATGTGTTTGATTACAATAAACATGTTTGTTTTATTCTACAAATGTTTTGACAACATTTCTTCTAAATTACAAATAAAAAATGTTGCTATTCAGATTATGTATTTTAAGAAAATGACAACTTGTCAAAATAAAAAAGATGCATTGTTTTCAGACCTCAAAAAATGCTAAGAAAACAAGTTCACATTCATTCTTAAACAACACAATACTAATACTTTAACTTAGGAAGAGTTCAGAAATCAATGCCTGGTGGAATAACCTTGATTTTTAATTCCAGCTTTCATGCGTCTTGGCATGCTCTCCACCAGTCTTTCACATTGCTGTTGGCTGATGTTATGCCAATCCTGGCACAAAAATTCAAGCAGCTCAGCTTTATTGGATGGCTTGTGACCATCCATCTTCCTCTTGATCAAATTCAAGAGGTTTTCAATGGGGTTCAGGTCTGGAGATTGGGCTGGCCATGACAGGGTCTTGATCTGGTGGTCCTCCATCCACACCTTGACTAACCTGGCTGTGTGGCATGGAGCGTTGTCCTGCTGGAAAAACCAATCCTCAGAGTTGGGGAACATTGAACATAGAGCAGAGGGAATGAGGTTTTCTTCTAGGATAACCTTGTACAATGCTTGATTCATTCGTCCTTCACAAAGACAAATCTGCCCAATTCCGGCCTTACTGAAGCACCCCCAGATCATCACTGATCCTCCACCAAATTCAAAAGTGGGGGCCAGACACTGTGGCTTGTAGGCCTCTCCAGGTCTCCGTCTAACCATTAGACGACCAGGTGTTGGGCAAAGCTGAAAATTGGACTCAATTGGAGAAGATGACCTTACTCCAGTCCTCTAGGGTCCAATCCTTATGGTCTTTTGCAAACTTTAGCCTGGCTTGTCTTTGCTTCTCATTGATGAAGGGCTTTTTTCTGGCTTTGCACGACTTCAGCACTGCTTCTAGGAGCCCAGTTGCTATTTGCCATTCTTTTTGTAAATCACTTGATGTCATCGTACGGTTTGAGTGACATGCGAATGAGTTGGCGGTCATCCCGGTCAGTGGGCAATCGTTTTCGCCCTCTTCCAGTCTGTAGCTTTGTTGTCCCCAATGTCTGTTGCTTGACCTTGTTCTTATGAACTGCCGTCTTTGAAATGTTAAGGATGGAAGCAACCTGATGCTCACTGTACCCTTCTGCCAGTAAAGCCAGAATTGAACCCTTCTTCTCCTCACTCAAAATGTTTCTTTTTAACTCTTTTGGCATGGTCAATTGTTCCTTTTTTGTTTAGATTACCTGTGTGGTACTAGTTGCCCTGTTTTTGCCATCCAGCAGGCCCTATTGTAAGAGGATAGTGATGACCACAGCAGTGGCTTTTATACTTTTCCACCTTAAATAAGATTTGGCTCAGGTGATCACTTAATCAGCACCTCATTAAGTAGAATGAGGTGTTCCTGTGTTGGAATTTAACAGCCAGTGGAGTGGAATGGCTGTCATACATGTAGAGATACTGATTTAAGACAAATAAAGGAGTGGTCTCTTAATTTTTCCCAGAACTGTATATATATATATATGCACATGCATAGACATACATATTATAAACAGTTTACAGTAATGTGATAACACAGACATGTATTGGGTAATAAGCACCCTGTAGGCTTATTATCAATTGACGAAATAAAGGTCTTTAAATCCGATTTGACACAAGGCCTCTCTACAATACATGGAGGGAAAAAACTATTTTGTGGTGGATACGCATACCTATCAGATTTCGTCATGAGTCATTTTGTACTCGCCACTTTTTTTGAAAACCTCCAGCTCAATTTAGTTTAAAAAAAGAAATTCATAACACATAATTCTTGAGCGACAGATGCCAACAAATCCACAAAAATCTTTATCTCCACAGAGCAGGCACAGACACAGCCGTTCTGCTGCTGCGCTGGTTACACGCTACTCTATTCACAACACCTGTCGGGACATTTCAAATGTGGTTAAATGTACCTAAACAATGATCAATCATCACCATATTTCTCTCTCATGTTGCTCCTCATAGCCACTGAAAACGGTCAAATCGAACTAGAAATTTGGTGAGCCTTGATTGTTGTTCAGGTACATTAAACCATGTTTACCATCTTTACAGTAGCCTCAATGAAACAAACGCTTAATGTCAGATAACGTCCATAATAATTGGACTTTGGATTCGATTTTTTTGGACAATTTTCAGTGGTTATGAGGGGTAATGTGAGAGCGAAGTTTGGTGAGCATTGATCGTTGTCTAGGTACATTAAACCACGTTAAGCTTTTTCTATATAATAGGCTCTAATGAAGCAGAAATGCTTAATTTCAGATAACATCCATAATAATTGGAATTTGGGTTAGATTTTTTGACAGTTTTCAGTAGTTATGAGGAGCAATATGAGACAGAATTTTGGTGATGATAGATCGTTGTTTAGGTACATAAGCTTTTTCACGTTATGCATTTTAGAATGCCCGACTAATGCTGTTCATCATTACAACTACATCAACTACAGGACAGCGTCTTTCAAAACATGACCTGCTCAAAAGAGAAAAAAAAAAAATCAAATGTACCCAGCACTTCTGGAAATGCACATTTCAAACCAAACTGACACCTGTGTGTATATATATTGAATTTACTATCATAGACATTTTTTTATTTTTATTAAAAATATAGGCCGAAAATGCCTAAAAAATAATCTTTAAAAAAAAATTGATCATCAAAAGTATTGCAGATTAATTTGCTGTTGAACAACTATTGGACTAATTGTTTCGGCTCTACTTGCTTTAACCCATGATAACTTTGCATGATGTGCATAACCTTAGCATTGCTCTCCCTGCAGCTGAAGATCCTTGTGGAGGAGGACTCGTTTAAAGTGGCGGTGGACGGCACCCACCTGCTGGAGTACGAGCACAGAGTCGGCGGGCTGGAGGAAGTGACCCTGCTGCGTGTGACGGGAGACATCATCCTGCACAGTGCATCCCCGAGCATGATCTGAATCCCAGAGCTACTAAACCACATGCTGTACAGGAGTCCTGGGTCACACCTCACCAGTGTATTTGAAATCCTTTCAAATACCTTGATGGAGTTTTTGAGGCAAAATAGTCAGCGAAGTGCAATCTTTGCCCACCTGGCACTTAGTCATTAATACAGAACAGATGACAGATTAACCCTGGGTTGCACACTATAATCCTTTTCCTTTCTTTTGCTGAATGTTTTTTTTTTTTTTTTTTGCCACTTTCAAAATCAATATATTTTATGACATAACAGTATCAAAGTAGTGAATGAGATATAGTGCATCTAAAACAGGCGTTTTAAGGAAATACTAATTTATACCAAAAAGATTGTAGGCCAAGTCGAGCATCTTTTCCACTACTATGCTGTATTTTGTTTACAGTATGTGTATGTTAATTATTCTGTTCTTTTATCAAAATATTGATAAGCCTTTGTAATGCATGGGTGTGATGCTACACACACACACACACACACCCCCACACACACACCCCTTACTGGCCTGCTAACATTCAGTAGGCTAATGATGAAGTTTCTTCATGAGATGTATTTATATTCAGTATTAATCCTCTCAGGTCTCAGACCGGAGGGTAGCGCAATGCTTTACGAATTATGATTTCATGTTGAAGTCAAATCTATTGGTCTAAAAAGTGAGGCTCAAATTAAAGTAAAACGTTGGAAAGGGGAAAGGAAGGGATTGGGTCTCTGATTTGTTGCCAAAAATAACTGGTACAATATTTTAAGATGATATGCTTATAAATAAAGGGCAACAAACAATGGCTGATAATGCTGTTTGATTCACAATATTGTAAACTTTTAATGAGCTGCCTGCCTGTGCACATAATAAATACTAGTTTCCCTGTTCCCATTCTTTATTTTACCCCAAAGTGAAGAAAGCTAATTCTCTGCAGTCAAAATGTTTTATTGGGTCAACTCCTGTGCATTTGGACTTTCACAGTAATAGAATCATTTAATTAATATACCACAATTAATTCTTTGACTGTTGTGTAAGTGCTTTAAACAAAAAAAATATTACAGATAATAAAAATATAGTTAACAATTGAATTTGAAATACATACTGCAGAATCAAAGTTAGAGATGTATCACAAGTACGGACATCTCGCTACTAATACTTCTGCATAAGTAACATTGTAAATGCAGGACCTTGCTTTTAGTGGAGTATTTTTATAGTGTGGTATTGCTGTTGCAATACCACAATCTAAATACTCCTTCCACCACTGGTTATAAATGAATTAGGTACTTGTATTAAATTACAGTATATTTATGTGGGAGCAAATTCACTGTAATTCTAATAAAATCTTACTACTGTAAATTGAAAGTATCCAAAGTACTTATTGCTGATAATACACATTCCATTATACGTGAAAGTGTTAAATGTAAGACTTTTACGTATAATGGAATATTGTTACTTTAAAAAAAAATCTAAATTCTTCCACCAATGGTATGAAACGTTCATGGTTCAGCTTTATTTTCATACAGTAAAATGCAGTCAGAGCCTCCTTTCAGCTACACACAGAACATCTATAAACAAATATTTAAATTAGCATAGAATAAACCAATAAAATAGAGCAAAGTATAAAAAAAAGTAGCAATGAAGGAAAGAATAAAGTGAAAAAACATTTTTTAAGGGTAGGATATACAGTTATGTATATATAAACCTATACATGTATATACACACACAGAAAATATGTATAGTTTATAATATCATTATGAATAATATAAATTATGATTTAGTTAAAAACTAGGAATAAGAAATATTTGGTTAAGTGGGAATGACGGTGGTAAAAAGGGTAGTGATACTTTATTTATGCAACACAAAACACAGTTACAAAGTGTTTTAAAATCAGACAGTTGAAATAATAAAAAATATAATAATAAAACAGATAAGACATGTAAATAAAATAGTGTGGGGAAATTAATTAAAAACTGTTCCATGTAAACAACAATTCACAGAATCAGTGCAATGTATAGTCCAGTGTGTAATCTAGAAAGATATAGAGGTGAGGATTTAACATTAAAAGTAAAAGTACATAATATCATCTTGGGAGCAATTTATCTGTATAGTGTTTGCCATTCCTGATTTGCCTCCGTGCTGTGTAACTCAAAGGTCAGCCTGCAGTTCCGCCTCATCCCGTCAGGTGGCAGCACACCACAAACCACCGCCAGTACCGAAGGAAGCAAATCGAAACTCCTCAATGAGTTCACCTTCATATAAATAGTTGGTCCCCCCTCCTTTGAAGATCGTCTGCTGTCTTGACAAAATGAATGGCTCTCTCCCCTCCTCACCCAACGTGGTGGACATAACACTGAAGCGAGGATCGGCAGGTAAGAAGACTGGATAACTTGACGAACAGTTAGCATAACGTTAGCGGTTGCGCTACTAGCTAGCAAACGTTACGTAGCAGCAAAAATGAACGCTTGTAAAGCTAGAGGGTATCCCGAAGCTAATGGCTAATTTGCGTATTAAAAATAACAAAACCTCATCCCACCATGTGTTATCGTGTAGTACAAGTAGAGGAGTTGAGTCGGGAAAGCCAGCTGAGTTCTAACAAGTTACTTCAATTAAGAAAATAACGACGAATATTCTCTTTGGCGCTGTTAACATCTATAAAAGTATCGTTACTGCCCGGCCTGTCATATTGTAAGTTTCTTTGGTGGAGCTGCACGGTTCATTTAGCTCCATGAGAGAAATGTCTATTTTACACTGTGTTATGTAACATTTGTGAGGTGCTGTTTTCTCTGAATAGCAGTAGGCAGTAGGTTACAGCGTTGTAATGATTCCGCTTGTACTTTGAGCCATTGAGATAAATGCTGATTGAATCAGCAACGTCTGCCTAATTGCATTTGTGACGATTGAATGTGACGCAAAAACCTCTATTTCCTGCCCGGGTCTGTTTTTGTTTTTTTAGGTTTGGGATTCAACATAGTTGGGGGCGTGGACCAGCAGTATGTAGTGGCTGACAGCGGCATATACGTGTCCAAAATTAAAGAAGATGGAGCCGCTGCAGTGGACGGAAGACTCCAAGAGGGGGACAAGATCCTGGCGGTAATACATGTTGACTTGATCAAGGGTGAAGGACAAGGGTGTAACTTTGGTCTGGACACAGACACACACACACAACACACACACACACACCAAAGGGTCTAGACCCCACACCCCCAAAAGTTTTCTATTTAAATCTGATTTCCTGCATTTCTACATAAGTTAAGGGACTATGTTGATACAAAATCCAGAAAATAGTTGAAAAAGTTGATCATATGATGATAAATTCTTCCAGAAAGAATAGTACTAACTACTATGTGTAAGAAAACTGTATCTTACTTTCTTTGTTTTAAAATATCGGCCATCACCGAGACTTACAGTATCTATCTATAAATTGCAGGAATGTCTATCTGATTTCAAACTTGACAAGTGTCTTGCCACAGGCCCAAGTAAGTGCAGTGCCAAGTTTGACGTTGTTTGGATGACAAATTCTAAAGATATCTTTAAATATATATCGGTAAAAGAAGCACACATTGGCTTTTTACCAGCGCAGGACCGGATACAGAGAGGGTCGAAGAAAGAACTCTTTTCCTGCTTCCAACATTAGCTACATGATGGCTGGACATACCAAACTTACTTTTCTTCTTTTTTTCCTGGAGCATGAGCGGATAGCTGAAAGGAATATTGCGACTGTTGTGTGGAATAAGGTTGGTGGGGGGGGGGGAGAAAGGTGCTACGCATTTCCATGTCTATTTCCTCTCTAAACTAAAGAAAAATCAATTTGCCAACACTAAATATCAAACCAACTCCAGACACTATGTAGTATTAAGTTGCTGTGAGCTGTAGCCGTCACAGAGCACCTTTCATCAGACTAACCCTGGGTTAAGTAAGTCTACTGCTAACTAATAACATTACTGTCGAGCCACTAAACCTGTATGTAAAACACCTATGCTAAAATGTCAAAATGATCACATGACACAAGACATATCTCTCTGTCTGTCTGTCTCTCTGTCTGTGTGTGTGCGCACACACACACACACACACACACAGTGGTTCTAAGGAACAAACTCTGAGTCTAACCCTGATCTCTGAGTTGATTTACCCTGAGATGGGAAACTCTGAGTTTTGGGTTCCAGAACAGCTTATTTAAGTTGGTTCAATCGACTCAGTAGGTTAACTCAGAGTTAAGCCACCACTATAAAACGGCAGCATGAATGGAGCCATGATTCTACGATTCACCATGGTAACAACCACGAATAATTCGGCCGGCATACTTCATCCCTCTGGAACTACTCATGCGCATTGAGTGTATATTTTATTTAAACACGGCTGCTCCTGCAAAATAGCGAGAATTGGTGTGTGAGAAAATTGGCTCCTCGAGTCAATGCGTAAGCTCTAATATAGTGTATTAATTTCATATTTAATCACAGGGAACCTATAATATTACTGGTAAAAACTGGAATGCTATTACACCTATAATTTCATTTAGGTGCAATCCTGTGGGCGAAAAAGTAAACTACTGCTAATCCCATTCTGAGGCTGCAGCACCATGTCATTAACAGAATTATAATTTATAATCATTTAATTCTTTTTAATGGCTCTCACTGGTTTGTGTCCAGGGGAACACTACAAAAACGTTTCAGAGAGGCACACTTTTCTGACTGCTGCATTTGCAAAAGACAGCTCCTCCCCCCCCCCCCCCGTCCCCGTCCCCAGTGGAAATTACGCCCTAGGTATAGGATATAGAAATTGAAGCAGTGGAAGAACTTGAATGTTGCAGCTGGTGAAGGTGGGGCTAATTTTAATAGCTTTATATACTGCTGGGTAGCTTTAATAAAACAGCATCATTTATTAGTTGATTGTATTTACTTACTAATCTGAATCTGGAAAGCAACTCCAGGTGTCCAGCTAAATGTGGTGGACCCCAAAGAACATTATTTAACTCTATAATATAGTGGAGTAGAAGTATAAAGTAGCATAAATATTAATACTCAAGTAAAGTACAAGTGCCTCACTTAAAGCTATAGTGCGTAGTTTCGGTCGCCCCCATGAGGAATTCTAAGTAATGATAACAACCATGCCGTTGCCGCCAATTGTCCACTATATTATTAAAACGTCTTTTATTGTTCTTTGAGTCATGCTCATCTTTTTGTTGGTTGTTCGTTTCAGCCGCCCTCTTTACCCCATTAATGTGCCGCCACATTTTTAGCTAAAATCCAACGAAATGGCGGACTTCCTTGAAATATAAAAGAACAACATTTGCAAAAAAACTGTAATGAATCACTCAATCCTCATTGTTTGCTAAATTCACCCACATTTGGCGGGTGGTCGGGTGTTAGTTTCAGGCCCTGGCTGAAGTTCAGTCATTTGATCAAAGGTGAAATGGAATGAAAAAGCACTTCCTCATTGTTTTTGTTTCTTGTGGGTTGTGTAGATCAACGGAATTAAGCTTGAGAACCTGGCACATCAAGCTACAGTCGAGCTGTTCAGGACAGCAGGGGAGGACGTGGAGCTCCGGGTTCTGAAAAAGGTGGGAGGCATAATTAATCAAAATGATCTGCTTTTTCTAGTATTCAAATGTTTGAGTGGTTTGATTTTTGTGTATTTCTGCTTTATTGTCCACTACAATGGAAAATTGTCTTTAGCTCGCAGATATATATATAATATATATATATATATATATATATATATATATATATATATATATATATATATATATATATATATATATATATATATATATATCCATCCACCTCCTCACTCGGGGGGAGGAGGAATTAGTTATAGACAATACATACATACATACATACATACCTGGACTTACATTAATACCAGGACACTTTAACACTTGACTCAACACTGCCACTTTTGACTGATAGTTTATGATTAATGTCATTTTATGTCTTTTTATAGCCAGAGGTTTTTATTGTTATTATTTTAATTATTAGTACTATTTTTATCACTGTTATTATCTTTTATACTGTATTCTTGATCAAACTGATGCTGGAATTTCAATTGCCTTGCGGGAATCATCCCAAAAGGATTAATAAAGAGAAGTCTAGGTCATAAAAAGTGCAAGAACAAGCAAGATTTAAAAAAACAAAAATGGTAATGAAACACCATCAAAGTATAAATCCCAGCACAGTAGTAAAGAAATACAAAAAGGTATGTGCATTTGGAATACATTACTTATTGAACACCCTGTATTGCTTTCCCATGTTGATGTAGTGTATTCATTTTTTATGTTAGTGGAGGCAAAGTGGCCCCCACCCCCCACTGTAAAACATAATGGAAAGCCCTGACATATCACACATCCTGTAGTTCCTCTGACCAACATTTCCTCCAATGAAAATGGTCCCCCAAATATTAAGGCTCAGTCCTTGCAGTAGCTTATTCTAAGAAGTGTGTGTGATGTAGTTTTTGACTGTCAAATATGTGATATGGTATGTTTTCATTGTTATTATAATTAATGCACCTTTCTTTTAAGATTTGTTTGGGGCTTTTTAATGAGAGGGAAAGCGAGAGAGATAGGGAGAGAGGGACTCAGAAATCTTTTGGTATGATTGAATTAGTGGTGGAATGTCAGAAACCCTTTTGGCAGTAGGTTTGCCGATTCTAGCCTGACTGTTGTTGCTTTGGAGACTTGGATTTCCCTTTTAAAGCCATGGCAGTGGTTTTACATGTTTTATTTATTCTATTCTAGCTGTCCATTGGTGTTACATGTTTTATGTATTCTATTCTAGCTGTCCATTCTAGCAAGCTAGGCATATGTTTTTCCAGTAAATAGAATTGATTTGGCAGACAGTCGTTGAGTTTTCTAAGGAGAGTTAGTAAAGAGGCCAGAATGCCTAAAACAAAGTTTGTTGTCAAAACATCCAACAGAATCTTTTCAGCGGCAGGATTGAAGGGCTGCGGCAAGCAACTTTTTAACTTTCCATAAACTGACAATCTAAGATATACACACAGCCATTTTGAACCTCTCTCGCAGGCTCGTTTTCCTTCTTTACATATTTACTTCCATGACTCCTAATCATGAAAGCCTATGTTGCTTAGACAATGGCCAGTAGTAACGTCAAGTAAGTTTGAATTTGATTCATCACTTCTTAGAGGATTTCTTGAAACTGAAACGTGTGTCCAACACCAGAACGTAGTCCACGCAAACCGACAGAGTGTGTGAGTGACTCCACTCTGTAGTTTTGATTTAGACAAATAAGAACGGGTGTATTTCTGCATAAATATCACCTCCAGTGCAGCTGTAATCATTATCCTTGTTTTTATCTTTGTGTCTTGCAGTTTCCCCAACACATGAACGGACCCACAGGCTCACAACCCGAGCACAAATCTCCAGTGTCTTCTCTGGGTATACTGGCTGCCTTATTGGGAGTTGCAAGCATCTTTGCATTCATTTACATTCGAAACCACAAGAGGCACTTTTAACGAAGCCGCCGTTGTCTGTATATTATTTTTAAAATCAAAAACTAAAGGCCAAAGAAAAAGAGGGAAACTATAAACAGTTTTTTTTTTTTTTTTTTTTTAATAGTAGCTGTTTATGTCACTGAGTTTCTCCATGTTCATGTTTATTATGTGATTAATGGTAGATGCTTGACACCTTTCCTATGCAAAAGGATCCACTCTTACGACACAAATTACTTTAAATGGATAGCTTTGTGATTGTAAGGAGTAGAAGGATGCACGTTTCTGCTGCTGGGCTGAACTCAGGCAGAAACAAATGACAGAAGTTGTATGCGGAATACTTTTAAATCCTTGGATCAAGTCAGACTGGCTCAAGCTTTAGGGTCCATTTCCAAACCTACGGTGTTGTGTTCAGTCACTCGTAGGCCTCTCTGTACCTCCATCCCTGAATGGCAGATCTGTCTGAGGGCCAACGGGAAGAGACTGTACTTTCAGTTTGTCAGGGTTTAAAAATGAATGCAACTGGGTTTGATTTTCATATTCCATGGTGCACAGAATCATGAGAAGAGTTGCATCCTGCTGTGCTGAAACAGCCTACAGGTAATGTAATAAATTGTCTTGTACTGGATTTCAGAGTGCCTTTTTCTGTCTACTCCAAGCAATAGTGGTGTTTGCGTCTTCGTGGTCCTTGTCATGATCAAAATGAAAATCAATCTACTGCATCCATTAATACATTTATAATTAAAGGATGTTGCTTGTGATAATCTCTATATTTTTGTCATCAAATCCCATAAAAAGCCCCAAACAGTGAGTTACTCCATCTCCCAATACTTTCCAACTTCCTCAGCCTATCCACGGCCACTTGGCCATTTGTTTAATGCATAAATCTTTAAAAACACGTCAGAAATACAGTGGTGCTCATAAGTTTATGAACCCATGCTAAAGTTGACTAAAACAATGGATTAAAAAAAATTATCTTTTGGAAATGGATCATAATGCCATAATAATAAAAAGAATCCAACCTTTAAGGACACAAATTTTCTATGTGAATAAATAATATATCGTAAATAAATGTTCTTTCTTTAAAAACGGTGCATAAGTATAAACACACATATGTCAAATTCCCATAGAGGCAGGCAGATTTTTTTTTTTTAAAGGCCAGTTATTTCATGGATCCAGGAGAAAATTGGTGTCCTTAAAGGATGGATTTTCAGTCATTTTAATTAAGGCATTGAGATCAATTTCTGAAAGACTTTTTTTTTTCTTTTTTTTTTTAATTCCTCTTTTTAGTCAACTTTAGCATGGGTTCATACACTTATGAGTACCACTGTATATAGTCTGAGTTTCAAAAATTGAAGGAACATGTCACCCAGTGCAACAGTGTGGCTCATTAATCTGGTTCTAATACTTTTTGGAAAACAATGGAGCTTTTTTTGCTGCAAAAATATATCAGACATTTTTTGTAAATAATGTTAATTCATTGTTGGTTTTGGTTCTTTAATGGGATTGGTTCACAGTAAGAAAAATATAGGTTCTCACCAGATTTATCATTTCAAGATTCAAAATACTGCCATGTTTGTGTTGTGTGTCACGGCCATTTTAAATGTTTTGCATTGAGGCCAGTGCTTATGATCACATCCCACCTTGTTATAAGTGATGGATGGAAATTGGAGTATGTTGTGATAGAGGACATGAGTTATTCATTTGTGTGAAGGCTCTTCAGCATAATACTGAAGAGGAGCTTGAGACATTTCCATGTGAAGGAAATTTTTTTTTAAGAAATGAGTTGCTGTCAACACTATTTTTTCTTTTTTTTTTGCACTAGCCACAATCATGGAATCCCTACAGTAACTTCCTTAAAACCGATCAATAAGTGAATTATGTCTACTGGGTGTATTTGTCCACATTTTTCAGTCTGCAAATGTCAGTCTGTTGTCTGTAAATACATGTCATGTCACTCTGCTGTGTGGGATTGTGAATACGTGCAGTATGCCAGAAAACCCAGATCAGAAGCACTAATAAATTATGTAAATTACTGTGTTTTACATCCAAACACCTACTGTATTAAAATTCATGTTGAATTCACTCTGCTTTGGCTTTTTAATTTTCTATAAATAGAAGGAAATACAGAATATTTCACACATGTGATCTGTAAATACTGTTTATGGTAACATTTAGGAAAGAACAAAATGTTTCTGTAAATCCATAATGAGATATTAGCTGAAATGATCAGATGGTCAAAATTGGTAGAATGGCAAAATTGTGTCAAATCGCAATTATAAATCAAGATTATGAACTTTTAAATCAAAAGTCAAAACGTAATGTTAATCTAACTAATTAAAATGTACAATGTGTTAAATGAGAGACTGAGTCTTTGAGGTACTAAGTTAAAATCTTGATTTACTGCGTCAAAAATGTTTTCCCCTAATTTTAAAATGACTTCCAAGCATTGTTTTAATATTTCATTATTGTGATTTTATACATCTTAGAACTGATTTAGAAGGAAGTTTAATAGATTTTTTGTAAATTTGGCAAAAAGTTAATTTAGGACACGACAACATAACACCGGATGTTTTACCTTCAAATTAAAAGCGTAGCTTACTATTGCGACAAAAACTGAACTGAGCTACTAAAATTAAAATTGTGTCGTTTCAGCTAATTTAATATCACAAAATAAACCTCGCAATTTGAATTTCTACATTTTAGATTTGTAACATTTTTACTAACCCATTTTAGTGAGTCAAAAAAACACTGACACAACCACCCCAAATAAATGTTCCTGTTGAATGTGTCGGAACGGGCACAGAGGTAAAATGAAGCCTATTTCGTCAGGACCCTGGTTGAGAGAGTGAAGGCCTACAAACAGCCTTCTGTAACAGAATGTGCTCATGTACACCCACCAGCAGCCCGGTCTCCCATCAGCTGTGTGTGCATGAGGATGTTGCCTCTGAGGAAGAATAGATATGATGTAATCTAAAGCCTCAGTCCTGACAAGAGAGAGAGAGAGAGAGAGAGAGAGAGAGAGAAGCCAGAGCTGGCTAAAAACCGGCCGGTAGGGCCTGCGGATGGATCTCGGCTGTTTTTGCACTTTCTAAAATACAATTGAGAAACCTTCTTCGAAACGGTTGCGTGTTGTTGTGGAAGTCATGCCGCGGAGGTTTGTCCCCTCCCGACGAAGAGGATGCTGGCTGTAGAAGCAGCACCGGCTGGGGATGCTGTTGGTGAGCTTGACACCCCCATCTCCTTCAGTTTTATTAACCACCATGGCTCAGGAGTCCTCCTCCGCTGCTCCAACATCCTCCTCCGTGTGAACATGCCCCGCTCTCCGCCTCCATCGTCGACATCGGTCCGAGCTAGCTGTCGCCTTTCCCCCCGTGATGACAGGCGGGCGCCCGCTTCACATTTTAACACTTGTAGGCCCTTTATGTCCGCTGAAGATTATATTATCACCGCGTCTGATATCGCATTTTGAGCTGTTGTTTTTATTTCGCAAAATACCACTTTTAGCAGCATTGATTTCCACTTTCAACAGATTCTTTTTTGGAGCCGGAAGATGGGCCCCGTCCACTGCCGGACCTGGTTTCGCCCTGATCTGAGTTTCATGCTTTCTTGACCTTACAAGCCACAATGCATTTGTGACTAAGCTTCAGTTGTCCTGTTTTCTTTTTGGGACATTTTCCCTGCTTTACTCGCCTTTCCCGCCACCCCGCAGAGCCCCATGAAGTATATTTGCCCTGCGGAATGAGCAGCCTCCATCCCTCCAGCAGACGCCTCCCCGCTGCTCCTGCTGTCCGCCGTGTGGCCCTGCTGTGACTTCACAGGGTTGTGGAGGTCCTGACAACTATAAAACGTGAAAGGTGGGGACGTTTGCCTTTCCAGCTCAGGTTTAAACCATGGCCAATGAACCTGTCATCCTTAACGTGTATGATATGGTAAGAATCCATTTCAACCAAACTACACTTACTTTTTATTCACTTTTATTTTCTCTTTCTGACAGGGCTATTTATAATCTGACACTAGCAGAGGAAGTGAAAGCACAGCACTACTAGAAATAGCAGGCCCATTACACACCTGCTTCACGAGTGCACTTCACAGCTATGTTGGAAAGAGTCCAGTTGGAATCACAACAGGCTGTTGCCTGCAGAAGCGTGTTTATGTCAATCAACAGTTGTGTGTAGGCCTATGAGTAATTTTGCAATCCTAACAAATGCTGAAACTGTTAAGTTCCTGTGTGATTTGAATGGATTTGAATATACAAAGCGAGACAAATACCTTTTTGAGTGTGTTGTTAGTGGGGTGCAAAAAGGCTTTGATCAGAAAATGGCTGAAGAAAGACAAACCATCAATAAATAAGTGGATTGATATAATTTAGAATATATATGTTGTGGAGAGAATTACTTTTAAACTACGGAACCAAGCTAATAATTTTGAAGAGAACTAGTCAAAATGGTTGAGTCATCTGTAAGACCTGATTTCATATGAATCGCAAAAATAAGGTTGAATTCTTTTAATAAGAAATGTCTTTTCCCTATTTTCGTGCAGTATCTTTATAATTTTATTTATGATATGCTTACGTTCAACTGCTGTTTTAATTAATGCTCAAATCCTCCTTTCGTCATGTTGAATCCTTAATCGAAAACTGTTTATTTTCCCTATCTTCAAACAGCATCTTTATATTTTTTTATGCATGATGCACTGCTGTTCCTCCTTCGTCAAGTTAAGTTATGTTGTATGTTCCGTGCCCAGATGGCACATATGTTTATGTTACTAAAAGAAAACTAATAAAAAGTAAATAAAAATAAAAAAGAAACTGTTAAATTAACAGAATCTTCAATGGAATTTGGTAAGCACAGTCACACCAATCTGATGACATGCATTGTTTTGTGAAGTCAAATTCTTGTTCATCTACGAATCATTATTTAGTAATATCACTGCGAAAAGTAGGAACGCCGAGTGAAATGTGAAGTATTTAAGAAATAAGAAAGAATAAGAAAATCAAGTTAAGTACTGTATTCCAACCTAAAGTCTGTGAAAGCATCCATCAACCCTCTGACCTCTGTCACTATGCCCACAGTTCACATGACGCACAGCATACAAAAACACACATCTGCAGTGTGCATGTACTCACATGCAACCCCCCTCTCACACACACACACACACCAGTAGAACAAGGATCTTCATTCAGACGTTCATGTGCCCACTGCCTGGTGTTTTCAGTCTGTACTGCTGAACAGCCTCCTGTGTGAATATTATGTAACACGTGGCCGTAAATCCACAGAATTACTCCATTTATACCAAAACAGTTGTGATAATATGAAGTGTTTTCATATTTCTACATCCTCCCCATTCAACTCCCCATATTTAAAATTCTTAAGCAGTACATATAGAAATTCAATAAATAGTTTATAACACCTTAATGATGCAAGCAGATATGCAGATGCTATAAGTGTATAATGTATTTGTCAATGATTATAATCTCTGTTTATCTGTAATAAACAGCTAGTGAATGATATGAACCATAGCTGTAATCATATTACATGATATATGATGACATGACACAAATCTCTACCATTGTATACAACATTTATTAAACTTTGTATACAAAGTTTAATAAATGTATGTACAAATCGCCCACAAGTTGGTCCCAAACTGTTAATAAATGTGTTTATAAAAAGACAGGCTGACTTCAGGGTTCCTTTTTTACCTTGGAAATCAGTAGTTATAGTAGTTATTAGCAATAAATGTACAATTTATAACATTACGATAAGTATTCATGTACAAGTGTATGGGTAGCTACTTTGTTTGCATGCCGTTTGAATGGTGCCCCATGCCACAAATACACTAGTGGTCAAAGGTTTGGGGTCACTTAGAAATTTCCAAACCACTCTATTATAGACAGAATACCAGCTGATCTGAGTGTGTGTGTGTGTGTGGGGAGAGGGGGGGTCTTTAATGCAATATCTACATTGCCCATTATCAGCAACCATTCATTCAATGTTCCAAAGGCACATTCTGTTCACTAATTTGATATCATTTTAAAAAACTAACTAGAAAAACATTGGAAAACCCTTTTGTAATTATGTATGGACATAATGTAATCTGAAAACTGCTGCCCTGGTATATATGGGGTTCAATGGAAATTTCTAAGTGACCCCAAACTTTTGAACGGTAGTGTAATTGCTCCAGCAAAAAAATAAATAGAGAACTATAGAGAAACCGGATCTTCTTGGCTCTGTTCCTGGAGTTAGACAGCCTCGTTCGAAATCCCAATTGACATTTGTAGTTACTACAAAAACAGCCTTGGAACAGCGCCTTTCTTAACAGTGTGGCTTCTTTCCTATCACTAGATTAGAACGGTAGTTTAAAACCAAAGAAAATCTATGATGTTGTTGTTTATTCAATATTTAAGTTTTTAGCTGCATTAAACACCATCTCCCACAGTTTATATGATTACACCTTTATTATATTGACAATCACTCATTTTCTGTTTACACACCATACACACAGACGCTTCACCAGAGGAGTTATAAATGACAATTACATTTATAATCACTGAAGATGTACTCATATATTGTCTTCAGGTCAAATTGACCCATTTTCCTAAATCAATGTTCTTTGTAACTACCCAATTGTAATTACCCAAAATAACATGATTGATTCCACACAACGCTCTTTGTCAAGTACAGATCTCTACTTTCATTAATTTTGGGGTGTCTTATTCAATTTTAAAGCATTGGAAAAACAATTGAGGTGGTTTTAAGATTTTATTGAGTAAAAGTTGACCTATTCCAGTCTGTGATTATCCATCAACATACATTCCTTTAATTTTAGTCGAAATAAGTCTTAATTTCTGCTTTTCTAACTCAAACATTAGGTATAATTACAAAAAAAACGAGGTTTATTGACCATAAATTCCAAAAATAACTGTAAAACTAAAGTTAATAAGTTAGTGTTACGATAAAGTTTTACCCATGTCATAATTAAAATAGTTATAGAAAGTCTGCAGTGAACAAATGACAGTTACATGATAATTTTAACGTAATCATTCTTATTCACCAAAGTGTAGTGAAGCTGAATTCCCCGAATGCTTTATTTTGCTCACTTATTTACTTATTTACGCCAAGTTGTTAGCTCCCCAGTCGAGTCAGCTTGTTCCATATTTTGAGAAATTGTACAAATGCAAAACAGCAGCACAACATGTGAGTGATTTAAGGAACACACATATAAATATAATCACATACTCAGACACAAAGCCAGGTGCCGTTGTTTGACTCTCGGCTCTGTCTTGGTTGTCTTGAAGTCGTCTCTCTCAGACGAGGACCTCGTAGGGGCCGCGAGTGACAGCTGATTTAACTCCAGTGTGGCTCTGCTGTGCCGGGACTAAGCAGGTCATGCAGGGTCTGTTGAAGAGGGAGAAAGTGATCATGAAGGCGGTGACAGTCAGTCTTAAATACTTTCCCTGAGAATTAGGCATGAAGAAAGGGGCAAGATCGGCCTGAGAGTGAGTCATGCGAGGAGGGAGGGTGATGAATCGATTGTGATTAATGTGACTGACGGATGTGTGTAGTGGCGGATGCTGAATCTGCGTAGGGAGGATGTTGAAGGAGACGCCGTGGATCGTTGCAGCAGTGTTGGCATGCAACAAAGAGAGTGAAGGAACATCATCAGAGAACTGACTGGGGAGGGGGGGGGGCTTTTAGGGCTTTGATTGACAGAACAGCTAAAGACATGAAAGGGGCGAGAGAAGGGGAATGACATGCAGCAAAGGGCTGCAGATCGGAGTCGGACCTAGGCCCGCTGCATCGAGGAGTAAACCTCTATATATATGGGCGCCCGCTCTACCAACTGAGCTATCTGGGCACCCCCAGGATTCTTGTTTATGTACTGAGGAGAAAATCATTTCATTTGATAATCAGCTTGTCACACTCTCATTTCACTTCTGTGGAAGAGTTCATCCTCGTGGGCAGGAAGCTAAGTCAATAGGTGGATGTCCTTTTACTATATCAATCTGAGCCCGGAAAGGTGTTTATTATTAATGGGGGACAGCTGGGGCAGTGTGGTTCGCTCTTAGCTTGTTTCCTCAGGGGCGGCTGAGGGTGCGGGAGTGTCAGTGGGTGTAAGGGGGAGAAAAGCTGTGGTCATGCCATAAATGATCTCATGATTGTCTGCAGTGAAATATGCCACGGTGGCTCATGGATCTTTTCTTATGTACCATTTTTTTCCTCCAGCAGTCTAAAGACTTGCAGGTCAAACAGATCAGAGACTCATTGGGTGATTGACTGTATATCAGGGATCAGTCATGCGTGTTTCCCTTAGATTTTTTCACTCCAGTGCACGCTAGGATGCCACCGCTGTTACAATCCTGAAAAGGAATAAGTCGATATAGACAACAAATGAATGAATATGCTTGGAAATGCAGGTTATCAAACGTTTTTATTTATTTAATCTTAATTTAACCAGGAAAGCCTAGTTGTTGTGGTGAAGATAGAAAGATCAAAGAAGATCAACATCTTTCCCGTAGTGTATAATTTATTTAGCAATCACATTTTGTCCTGAGACTAAGGCTGATCTCCCATTTAGGGCTTCAGTATCAGAGTGTTTTCTGTGGAGCTGCTGCATTGTGTCTCTCCTGCTACAACACTAAATAACTCTTGATATTGATCCCTTCCTCTCCCTCTCTCTCCTTTTTCTCTGCAGTACTGGATAAACGAATACACTTCCAATCTGGGTATTGGAGTCTTCCACTCAGGCATCGAGATTTATGGCCGAGGTAAGACTTTCCCTTGCTTTCCTTTATGTCTGGACTGTAGATCCCATTACAGCAGGACTTTGACCTGTGCCTCACCATCTGATTAATGTTGATAAGAGTCTGCTTCTACAGACGCAGGTGAACTCTGGTTTTAAACATTAAATATGGAATTTTGTTCCTAATAACATGACCCCATTTCTCTGGGTTGAGTCACCGCTGCACTGACTCACTCAGCAGCGTGTGTTTGTGTGTCTGTCTGTGTGTGTGGTTTGATAAAGCAGAGGCACAAACCAGTGTGAAAATAGATCACTGGGAAATATTGTCTCTGTGCACTGTGAAATATGATAACAGTGAAAATACTAGGGCAGGAAATCACTTCTTTTTATGGAATTTCTGCATAGGATTTTGTGCTTACAGCATGTTTTTGCATAATCACGGCATGCATCCAATCATAGGCTATTGAATTTAATACACAATCACTGTCAGGTATGAACCTCCTGAAACCTGAAAATGTGTTGAGACAAAAATAAAAAAAGTATGGTCTTTTAATCAAGCCTTGGTAAGCAAAATCACAGCTGAACAATATAGTATTAAAAGATGATGTTGACAGGGATCAATGAAAATATGGTGCATGTTATCACACCAATGTGCAATAAATCATATTGCTGCAAAGCAATTGCCACACAGTGAACATAGGACTGTCAGGGCCATTTTAGGAAACATAGATATATTTAAATTTGGATTAATGTACGAATCATCTTTGACTTTATCCAGTGGATATTTGAAGGATTTATATATGAGTTAGTGAGCAGTAACTTTGAATACAGTCTTGCATTGCCAGACCTATCTCCACAGTGCTACATTTACTGGATTTTCACTTTAGATAAATTAATATGTGGGTAGCATTTTACTATGTTAGATGGCCATGGTGAAGTTTAAAATGTATATATATATATATATATATATATATATATAACAGTGCATCATATTTTATAAGATCACCATATGTTTTGTATGTAAAGTGTTTGTATGTAAAGCAACTTAACCTATAGGACACATGCACTAGTATAAGAAATATAAAGTTGCATAAAATGGAAATATTCAAGTAAAGTTGAGAATTCCCTCTCTAAGTTGTCTAAATATACTTTGTTACTTCCAACAGTGACATCTTAATACGTCAAAGTAGAAGGCTAAAATAACTGCTTTAAGATAGTATTAATCCAATTACTTTGTATACTTATTTCATACTTGCATCCTTTTATCTGCAACATTGTATTGTTGATTTCCCACATGGCTGAAACAGCCCTGTGTTGTTAAAATGTTTTAAATTCAAATTAAATTCAGAAGCTACAAAGTTCACAATTTCAGGTACTCTATTCAATGTAAGGTACTCTACTCAATGTCAGGTACTCTATTCAATGTAAGGTACTCTACTCGATGTCAGGAACTCTATTCAATGTAAGGTACTCTACTCAATTTCAGGTACTCTATTCAATGTAAGGTACTCTACTCAATGTCAGGAACTCTATTCAATGTCAGGTACTCTATTCAATGTCAGGTACTCTATTCAATGTAAGGTACTCTACTCAATGTAAGGTACTCTATTCAATGTCAGGAACTCTATTCAATGTCAGGTACTCTATTCAATGTGCTGTTTCCCACTGTACTGCTGTAAACAGTGCAGGGAGGCCTGTGATTAGCCAGGCCTAATGATTTAAATACAACATGTCAGTGAATAATTGCTCGCTTCTGTGTGATAACAGTTGTTTGGTGCTTCCATTCAAAGAGTTGACGTGTGTTTTGCGTCTTTTTTGTCCACACAGAATTTGCATACGGGGGTCATCCATACCCTTTCAGTGGCATCTTTGAGATCAATCCCGGGAACGCCACTGAACTGGGAGAGACATTCAAATTCAAGTGAGTGGGCTCCATTTTAGCATACAGTACTCTGAGAGGTTGTCCATGTTAATGTGTGGCGATATGTATTTTTCTGCTTTCAAACAGGGAGGCCATTGTTTTGGGCACCACAGACTTCACAGAGGAGGACATGGATAAAATCATGGAAGAGCTCGGTAAAGAGTTCAAAGGCAACGCCTACCATCTAATGCACAAAAACTGCAACCACTTCTCCTCCTCGCTGTCTGAGGTCAGTCCCATATCACTTTTATGGGCAAATGTTTTTTTTTGGTTCCTACATGTACGTATTGTTCAGAAACTATAATATACAGGGCTGTTCTGAGTTAGAACTACACCAATATGCAGTGTTGGGAAAGTTACTTTAAAAAAGTAATTAGTTACAGTTACTAATTACTTCTTCCAAAAAGTAACTAAATTAGATTAAAATTAAATTAGACTCTGTTACGAATTATAAAAGTAACTACTTCAAGTACATTTTTAAAATGTGAGCCCACCTCCACCCCTCTTTAACAGAACTTAAAATACATGTTCATGTTCAATTATTTATGATAAATCTGAATATTATAATGAAATGGACACTTAATGCAATACATTATTAAGAGAAACTGTACACAGATTTAAACTCTTTTAATGTTGCTGTGGGACAAAGTGAGACTAGCCTCCAATCAGATGCCATGTCTGTAGATATTATGTCTAATGGATTGATACTAATAACAACATAGATGTTTTGGAACTTTTGATATTTATTGCCCCTCAAAAGGCCACAACTGAGCAAAATTAAATAATGATAAGTAAGTTGCTTCTCCTACATATCTATACTCAACTATCCAAGAAGCAACTTGAGATATGAGCTTATGATACTTACAATGAACCTTGATTATATTTTGAGCATTGTGTATATTTTGGATTTGTGGATTTGGATATCTGGTTACTGATATTTTTTTTATAATTTATACGTTTATTAATATTTTATACTGTATGTGTAGTCTTTTCTACTTTGTAATGCAACTACAGTTCTATTTTATCTTATCTTAGACAAAAAAATCTGATCACATGAAAGTTTGCCACTTAAAGGGACATTCAAGTCAGTTTAGTCATCATGAGGAATACTACTCAGCCTGTGTAAACAGTTCTGTTGTGTCTTCTGTGGCTCTGAAAGGATCATTCTAATGTCTGGAAAAATAACTGTTGATGTCATCAGTGTAATGTCAGCATGAGAAGATCAATACCATTTTTTATATCAGAGATGGGTAGCAATCAGAATCAGAATCAGAATCAGAAATACTTTATTGATCCACAAAGGGAAATTCTGTGTTGCATTTGCACAAATAGTAGAAATATCAAGTAGAAATATAAATAAAGAAATATAAGGAGTGTGGCTATGTACGGTATTTACATAGTTAAAGGAATGTTATGATAAAATGTGTCATCTAACTTTCAGCAAGAAAGCAAGTGTATTTCCCAAAAAACGGTTCCTTCAAGATTATATTTTTGATTTTTGGGCTTCGACACTACATTTTTTTTTTTTAACCGTGTGGCTTTAGGGATGGCAATGTCAGTCAACCACTTTCATCCAGACTTAAATGTCTAGTAGATGGTTTGCCATACTTTTTTTTTTACTTTCATGTCCTCCTTAGGATGAATTATAATAACTTCACTGGTCCCTTAACTTATGACATTCTCATCATCCTCAGCTGTACTTTGTATTCAATGCTAATTATTAAACGTTAGCATGCTAACATGCTAAACTAAGATGGTGAACATGTTAAACATTTGACCTGCTTAATATCAGCATGTTATCATTATGAGCATGTTACAGCACAGACTCATAACTGCTAGCATGGCTGCAGACAGCTAGTCTTGTTAACCTGCATTACCAAACAAAAGAACCTCAGTTGCATTATGGGAAATGTAGAATTATAAGGTGTAAAAGTCAGGGTATCTCGGCCTTTGCTGGTTTGATTTTGACCAATCTTTTATTGAAAAATAGAATCTTGTGAGACCCTCAACCTCATGGAAGAGCAATTTCAAATTTCTGGAATAGCCCTTTATTAGGGCTGCTGGATTATGGAAAAATCACGATTATTTTGGACAATATTGAAATCGCTATTATTTAACATGATTACTCATTGACTTTTGCAAAGATGTTGCATTTATTGAAGTTAAAAAAAAAACAACAACAGTAAAAACACCTTGAACTGTGAAATTTCCCATAATAATAATAATTCCTGTTTTGAATTCCCCTTAAGAACACAAGACAAAATAATCAATTACTCTCTTTTTGTGATTATTAAGAGACAAAATTGAATTGTGAGCAAAATTTGAATAATTGCAAAGCCCTACCCTTTATTGTGGTGGGATTTTCAGCTTACTAAGTTATGCTCTGTAAATTGAGACTGGTACCCAGGTGTCCACCATAACCTCGTAACATTTCCAGGCAGAGGCGTGCTTCAACTTTGCACCTCCATAGATTCAGGGAATCTAGTCAGCTTCATGATAAGGGAATGTTTTGTTTCAGGACTGTGTCCTTTCGGAGGTCGGTGAGCCTGCCACACTTTTGCATAGTTCCCAGACAGGCTGAAGTAGGCTTTAGCATCTGTGTTTTAGGCGCCTGCAATATCTTTGTTTACCTTAAAGGTTCAGCTAAACCTAACCCCTCCAGCATGGGTTTAACTACACCTGGCATTATATAAAAGATATTATTAAGTAAAGTTACGTGGCAATAGTACAAAAATATTGCAATGTAAGTAAATAAGTGACGTGAAATGAAATAGAATAATATGTAATTAAATAATATAGCAAGTAAGTCCCCATAGTATAGCTGATATTGAGTTTAACCATAGTTTACATAAGTACTGGAATGGAAACATATAAATACAGATAATATAAAATATACATAGAGCCATGGTGAGTGATGAGTAGTAGGAGCAGAAACTCCAACATTTATTATTTTTTATTTTTTTTAGTTGCTGTGTGGACGAGAAATCCCTCGCTGGGTCAACAGACTGGCGTACTTTAGCTCCTGCATCCCCTTCCTGCAGAGCTGCCTACCCAAGGAGTGGTTAACCCCGGCCGCCCTGCAGAGCCACATCAGCCTCGGCCTCCACAAAGAGGAGCATAACGAGTCCAGCGACGAGGACCCTTCGTCGACGCCCGGAGCGGCTGCCGGCGGCTCCTCCCACAGCTGTTGCCACACAAGGGTGTGAAGCGGCCGACCTACAGTACACTGACATGTGGACGTCCCTGTCACCTCTGCCAGTGGCTCAAGTGGCATTAGTAGGCTTGAACAACCAGCTGACCTCATACTGTTTGCACTCTGAGTAAAGAGGCAGGAAAAGCAGCTGCTCCCAGAGACTTCAGACCTACAGAGACCCTGCCGGTCCTTCCTGCAGACGACAGGATGAAAAACTTTGACCTGAGCACTGAAGCGTGGCTTCACAACAGCCACTTGTAGATCTGAAGTTTGCAGTACATTATTCTAAGTCTTTTCCCTGAACTTTGAAACCTTTGTCAGCTTTGTTCCCTGCCTCCCCTTCAGAGCTGCTTTTGTAGAACAACTAGATAGAGTGCTGAGACTACTTATGGGGACATTTCCAGGAAACTGCTACTCTGCTTAATTTCAACAAGTTCTCGTACAATAACCTCGATGTGGCCTTCAGTTGATATCGTTGACTCTGCTTTTATTGTATGGGACTTAAGTAGTTAACTTTGGCCATTTTAGAGGGTTTAAAGAGGATTTAATCGTTCCTCGAAGTTCAGTCTGAACTCGTAAAAATGTTGCATGTTGAAAGAAATTGACAAAACGTCCAACTGATCTGAGACGCCACACGTCTGATCATATCATCAAGTATTTCTTCTCCTCTTATCTTTTGTAAAATAACAAAACAAATGATCCAACCTGAGGCTTGTATAAACAGTGAACTGCCAGTTAGCTGCCAGTTTAACCGGTTCATAGACAGTTGTAAACAATCAAGGGCAAATACTGTTAAGTTTAAATAATTGCTGTTCATACAGCTTCGGGTAGCCTAGTCACTATCTGTGAACATCTCAGAGACTAGAAAGTCAAGCTGCTACACTGACAATTATTGACTTTGTAACCCAGTAAAATGTTTGTCTACGCTTTTATATCCATATGGTCTTTATATTATAACCGTGTGATAACTTCCAGGCTAGGTAATGTACGGAGAGTGTTCCTCTATGGTACTCGTCTTATCACCTTTTTCACCATTAAACCAATAAAAACTGAGCGGTGATGAGAAAGAAAAGCAGAAAATCTGTATTCTCCTTTAAAATACAGCAATCCTTAAAGCAATGGGTTCGACATTTTAGGAAATGTACTTATTGCTTTCTTGCCAAAAGTTAGATGAGAAGATCAATACCATTTTTATGTCAGTATGGTAAATATGCACTCACCTAAAGGATTATTAGGAACACCTGTTCAATTTCTCATTAATGCAATTATCTAATCAACCAATCACATGGCAGTTGCTTCAATGCATTTAGAATCTCCTGAACTCCAAACTGAATGTCAGAATGGGAAAGAAAGGTGATTTAAGCAATTTTGAGCGTGGCATGGTTGTTGGTGCCAGACGGGCCGGTCAGAGTATTTCACAATCTGCTCAGTTACTGGGATGTTCACCCACAACCATTTATAGGGTTTACAAAGAATGGTGTGAAAAGGGAAAAACATCCAGTCCTGTGGGCAAAAATGCCTTGTTGATGCTAGAGGTCAGAGGAGAATGGGCCGACTGATTCAAGCTGATAGAAGATTAACTTTGACTGAAATAACCACTCGTTACAACTGAGGTATGCAGCAAAGCATTTGTGAAGCCACAACATGCACAACCTTGAGGCGGATGGGCTACAACAGCAGAAGTACACCGGGTACCACTCATCTCCACTACAAATAGGAAAAAGAGGCTACAATTGGCAAGAGCTCACCAAAATAGGACAGTTGAAGACTGGAAAAATGTTGCCTGGTCTGATGAGTCTCGATTTCTGTTGAGACATTCAGATGGTAGAGTCAGAATTTGGCGTGAACAGAATGAGAACATGGATCCATCATGCCTTGTTATCACTGTGCAGGCTGGTGGTGGTGGTGTAATGGTGTGGGGGATGTTTTCTTGGCACACTTTAGGCCCCTTAGTGCCATTTGGGCAGTGTTTAAATGCCACGGCCTACCTGAGCATTGTTTCTGACCATGTCCATCCCTTTATGGCCACCATGTACCATCCTCTGATGGCTACTTCCAGCAGGATAATGCACCATGTCACAAAGCTCCAATCATTTCAAATTGGTTTCTTGAACATGACAATGAGTTCACTGTACTAAAATGCCCCCCCCCAGTCACCAGATCTCAACCCTATAGAGCATCTTTGGGATGTGGTGGAACGGGAGCTTCGTGCCCTGGATGTACATCCCACAAATCTCCATCAACTGCAAGATGCTATCCTCTCAATATGGGCCAACATTTCTGAAGAATGCTTTCAGCACCTTGTTGAATCAATGCCACGTAGAATTAAGGCAGTTCTGAAGGCGAAAGGGGGTCAAACACAGTGTTAGTATGGTGTTCCTAATAATTCTATAGGTGAGTGTAAAGCTACATCCAACAGCTGGTTGGCTTAGCTTAGCATAAAGGCTGTAAACAGGGGGAAACAGTGAGTCTGGCGCTGTCCAGAGATAAAATCCACATAAAAGCTTACCATTTAACACATTACATCTTGTAAGTTTAACCTAATAAAAACCCAGTTTCACCGATTCCCTCCATTTCCATTCTTTATGCTAAGCTAAGCTAGCCGAAGGCTACCTGAAGCTTCAAATTGATCCTACAGACATGAGGTGGTTAGCAAACATCTCACCTAACTCTCAGCAAGAAAGCAAGCTTGTTTCCCAAAACACGGTTCCTTAAAGACTATATTTTTAATTTATTTCCACTGTGAACCGAACTTCGACACGTTTACAGATACAACGCATTTTATTGATAGTAAGCAATCCATTTTAAGGAGTTAATCATACATCTGAATTTTGCTGCGGTGAGATATTCAGATACTCATAAAGGGAAAATATGATGTCAAAAAATGATATGTCATCGTTGTGGTTTTAGCATACATGCAGGCACACTACCCCATTAATGACTATCCCCCCTCTGATATTAATAATGGTGGTGATTGCAATGATGATAATAATTATGTTTTTGTTATTTTTAAATGCAAATTAAGCTCAGTGAACCAAGCCAGATGTGATTTTAATTGTGTTCCATCCCTCCTACTGCTACTGCAGTGGGTTCATGGACAGCTAGCCTTTCTCAGGAAGGAAATCGTAAAACTCGTTATAGTCACAGTCATCTCATTCCTGCTGAACACCTTGTTAAATGGGGTAGGGAAAGTGCAAATTGATGATTTGACTGCTTCATGTTCCTAAATAAGCTATACTGTTATTTACTTTAGATGTAGTCTTACATTTCACCAAGTGTGATGTGTCCAGTTTTCTTTGGGGTATATTTTGAGTTTGCAGGAGCTGTACAGTGATTAGTAACCCGTGCTCACAAGTCTTTGGCACTTTCTACAGAGCAGACCAGACAGGTATTTTTTTCTATTGCTTTGTACCAACCATAACCTTACATTTCTTTTTCCTAACCCAAGACAATTTCAAGAATGATGATATAGAATAAAGAGACAGAATAACAAGACATGCTTTGCGTCTTTTGTTGCAGCCTGGAATATGGGATGGGGTGGGTGGGGGGGAGGGGGATGGGGGGTGTAATTTATTTGAGCCTTTTTAAGGATGTTTATGTTATGTTTTATGTATCATCTGTTTTTAAAAGCTCAAATATCAAAATCCAGTTTCAGTCAGGCTACAAGCCCAGTGTTGGAATAAGTACTCGAATATTTTAGTAGCAATATCACAATGCAGAAATACTCTGTTACAGTTACAAGTAAAAGTCCTGCATTTAAAAACGTTATTAAGTAAAGCACTTAAGTGTTAGCAACAAAATATACTTCAAGGACCTAAGGTAAAAGTGCTCATTTTTCAGAATGGCCCATTTCAGAATAATGTGTATTGGAATATGATTATTGTTAATTAATGTTAACTTTTATAATGCATTCGCCCTGGGGATTAATAGTCTAATATCATCATTTATTTGTTGATTGTATACAATAACTACAAAAGCAGCAACGTCGTCAACTTTAACCGAGTTAAGATGATGGGATTACATTTCACTGTAGGCTACCTTGTACGACTGATCGACTGATTATTGATTGATGGAATGAGTTAAGGATTAACCATGACAGTTCTATGCTACTTTATATATGATGAAAAAGACATTGTCAGATAAAGGTGAGACTTGAAACTGCAAGGAAACTGTGCTGATAGGTTGTAGAAAGACAATGATTGAAGGACAGGGTGGTAGATATGGTAAGGGTGTGGAGCATCAAAGGACTGTTTAGGTCAGACAGGGGAAAAACAAGTTAAAGGGGTTTTATTTAAATAAAACAGGTTTAATATGCAGAATATACCTTTTTTATAAAGTTGTTGTTGTTGTTAATGTATTAATGTTGGTTGTTTAAAGTCATGTTACACACTCCTGTACAATAGGTGGCGGCATGTCTCTTAAAAGTTGATGTATGACCCCGCAAGTAAAACTAAAGAAGACTAAGAACCGTGGCAGTTGATGGCATGGATTTATTATAGTAACGGTTAATGGCCGACCATATAATAATGTCATCAACCCAGAGACTGTAAAAATAAGGACTAACCCCTGACTATTTGGCAACGTGAAGGCAACATAGACAGTTAAAGGCAGCAGCGCATTTCCTATTCGCCACAGGATTGCAAATGCACGGGGACGGCATGACCCGCCCTGCTCTCCCTCTGATTGGTTCGTCACCTCACCTCTAGTTGGGTTGGTTAGGTTTAGGCAAAAGGAGTAGGATTGGTTAGGGTAAGAATTTCCGTGTAAGCCAATCAGAGGCAGATTAAGACAAAGTAGGGCGGGGAATACCTTCCCCTCCCTGGAAAATATTCGCTTTCTGGCCCCTGCTCTTTGGACCCACTCGCCATTTTGTTATAGTTGAGTATCACTTAGACGGCACAGTTAAAGTTGCTTTATACCAACGACGTAAAGATCACAACGGGAGACAGAGAAGAAAAGAATCGGTGAGAATGTGATTTAACAAATTGTCTTAACTGTAGCTATGTGTTTTAAAAGCAGCTAACAACCGTGGAGTTCGTATGTTCTGAAAAGAGAAGTCTTTGTAGCTAACGTCAGGTAGCTAACGTTAAGCTAACCGTAGTCGACCTCGAGGCGAGCTAACCACCCTTATGGACGCACCGAGAAAGAAGCGAAATTATTTATTTTTAAGCCGAGTAAAGAAAAGTCTGTTTTATCATAATATTAGACAGCTATATCGGGTGTTATTTTTAATCTTTAAACTTCTAATTTATTATTTTCACCGACGCATTAATTTAAGGTGCAATTGAGACAGTTGAACGTTAGCTAGCTAACTTAGCAACGGTATTACCATCTATGACGGTATCACAGTGAATCCTCGTAGTAAAGGATTTGCAGGCTAAAGTGGGGCCTATACGATTGTTTCAACCAAGATATCTCCGTTCATTAGACTTGTCATGTTAAATTGGTTACTAGTATCAAAATACTAAGTACTAAGTTAACGTTAGCCTTGAAGTGTATAATTAACTAAATGGTCCCTTTTTTTGCAAGCTGTGGTGCCGTCGAATTGGGATTGCGTGCTATCGATATGTGTTCCAAGACACTAGCTAATCAGGTTAAAAATTCTTCATTTCGTTGACATATTGGATTAAAATGTTTTACAATGGGAGTTTTGGCAGCTTTTAAATCACTCCATAAATCAGGAAATACTGCCAACAGCCATTAATGCAATTTTTGTCGCATTTTTAGGTTTAAAAAAAATCTCTGTGATAACACACATAAATACCTGAACTCCATTTTAAAAAAACAGTCCATCAAAAGTAACCATAAAGTTATAAACTTTTTATAGGTTTTTAATTAAATTGTTTTACGTTTAGCCAGGTGCAGCGTAACCTAATAACAGAGAGAGGAGTATGGTTAGTTTCTACTATAGTGAAACTGGTTTGGCCAGATCGGGCTTATGTGTCTTTTGGTCTTGTTGATTGTTCAGTTTCACTAGTCATTCTCAACCCAGTTCTGGCTTAATGCTAAACAATTTTGACCATTTTTTTTAATGAATTACACAACTTCAAAAGTCTGGAACACAAGATCTTGTCTGTATTTGTCATTAGTAATAGATCTGTTACTAATTAACCTTGAACTTATACATACTGTAAAATATGTATAATTAACTTTTCGTTAAGTGAATCAACATACTGAGCTTCAAATATTGAACTATTTTTATTCTACTTTTCCCACTACTTTGGTTTAATGTTTACCTGGTCTTGTTTCCCCTTCTCAGCAGATAACAATGAGTGGTTGTCGCGTCTTCATCGGCCGCTTGAGCCCGCATGCCAGAGAGAGAGACGTGGAGAAGTTTTTCAAGGGATATGGACGTATTCGGGAAATCAACTTAAAGAATGGATTTGGCTTTGTGGTGAGTGTGCCTGATTACTTTGTGTGAATTAAGAGTTCTGATCCTGTTTTTGTGTTTAAATAACCTTTTTTGTGTCAACTCTTCTCAGGAATTTGATGATCACAGAGATGCAGATGATGCTGTGTACGAGTTAAATGGCAAAGAATTGTGCAGTGAAAGGTAAATATCTAATCTTACATGGCTTCTTTGTTCTGGGCCACTCATGGCATGTTCACACGGAATAAATTGTGGGCCTGTAACCAAAATGAAATGAAGCATCTGATTTCAGTTACTGTAATAATTTGGGTTTATACTAGGTTTGTTGTGTAGCTCAGCTTGTGGCGCCTTTTTACTTTTTTTGAGGAGCATGCAAGCCTTGTCTACTACCACTCAGTTCTTCATTTGGGAGGACATAATTTAGTCATACCAGTGGTTCTTACACACATAAAACAAATTAATCTACTGATTTGGGGGCCCAAAAACTCAGCCAAGTACAGTTTTGGTAGAAAAAGGTACAATACAGCAGTCTGTTTGGGCTAAATAACAAGCATAAAAACACTTTATAATCCAAAACTAATTATTTTTATTATGAATTATGCATAATACAATCTCAGGTACCCCTGCAGTACTCCAAAGTACCCCTAGTGGTACTATTATACTGCAGTATTCTTGCTGCACCATATTCTGTTGCAGTAATGCCTTTGCAACAAACTGTCCAATTTTCCAGCGAGAAAAGACAAAATTAAATTTTTCTACTTGTTTTAATAGTAAAATCGCCAGCATGTGTGTGTTTGGATGCTTAAGATTTAGCATTTGTCTCGAGATTACATCACTACAGACATTCTGTTACCTGTAAAGCAGGAGTCTGTTGATGCATGTTTTTTTTATCTGCCGTCAGCCCACACATAATACATCGCTGTGTATGTATATCATGGACCTACATTTCCTCCTTCATAGACATATTGGAACCATTTAGTTTGATAGTCATCTGATTGTGTTATCCTAAGGATTTCTCGCTCTTCATTTCAGGGTCACTATCGAGCACGCTCGCTCCAGAAGAGGAAGAGGTGGCGGCCCTGGAGGAATGGGACGTTCCAGTGGCGGCGGCTTTGGTGGTGGCGGAGGTGGCAGTGGTGGCGGTGGCGGCTATCGCCAATCTCGCAGCAGTGGATCCAGGTACATTTGCCCTTAAAATGAGTTTTCTCAAACCTAAACTAACTAGTAACTTACATCTACTCGTGACTTGTTTCGACGCAGAGGGAAAGTACAGTAAAACCAGTATTACAGATTTCTTGCCCCTTTCAGTCATGTGAAGGTGTGTCTTTCATTTTATCTAGTCACAAAGTGCAATAAACTGACAGCTGCCTAGCACTTAATCAAGATAAAATCATCTGATTTTATATGGACCGGATTTCTTCCTCCTAGATCAAATTCAAATATTGACATAGCTCTTTAAATAAAACAGAGGTGACTATGAAGCATAACAGGTTGTGCTGTGAGAATAAATTCTGTAGAATTTTACTGCCCATATTTAACACAGGGCTTTGCGTAGTGATTTGGATGTATTTTTTATATATAGTAAAGCAATCTACTTGTCCTTTTTTTCATTGAAAATGTTGTATTAAAGTCTTCTTTTTTGGTTTGTGTTGACTGGACAGGTATGGCCCTCCTGTACGAACGGACCACAGGCTTATTGTGGAGAACCTTTCTTCACGAATCAGCTGGCAGGTTACTAAGCTTTCTTATTCATCTTATCTGACAAACACAAAAAAAATTCTATATAACCCTGTAAGTACATGCTTTTTTTTAATGAAGCAGCATTCATTCGATCAAGCTGGGTTGATTTGTCTCTAGTCAGATTACAAAAAAAACTAAAAGTTAATCGCCCAATTACAATAGAAAGTGTTTTTTTGTTTTTTACTTTCTCTACCTACTTTTTTTGCAGACAACAGCATGTTACAGCTGCAAATAAGTATTCTCACCAAAAACATTGAACTGTTTCTTCTGATATATACTCTGATATGGTTTCCTTTTTAATACCAGAGGTGTATACACCTCTCCATGGAGGTGTCAGAAGTGTGTAGCGCCCTCTCCTGGTTGTTTTTCTGAATAGTGTCCATTTGGTGCCTCTCCTTACACGCAGTTGCCGCCGGTCTAAAGTCTTGGCTGGGCCCCGTAGCGGGTGAAAGTGGTCTAGCGCAGGATACGGTAGCCTTAGGAGGTCCGTAGCCACAGTCTGGAGGTTCTGTGGGCAGGCACCCCCGACTGCTGTAACCCCCCTCAAATCCACGGTCCCTACACTCTCCCGTTTGGGTCTTTTTCTGTTGCTGATGGAGCTGGGGGGGGTGTTGAGTTGGGCGCACACCCCTCCCCCTACTTGCTCTCTGGTGGTTCCTTACTTGTGGAGGCCGGATGCTGAGTCAAGGCCGAGGTCGTTTCTCAAGGGCTTAACACTGCATTGGTTCCCATTTGCTATTTGGACAAGTGGCTCTATGCTTATATCTTCCTGGGTATGGAGCGGTAAGTAGCATAAAACTCATGTGATTGGGTTTGTTTAGGGTCGGGTGGTAAAGGGGTGTAGATTTACAGTCTCAAATGGGAAGGAGGCAGTTTTACAATGTAAACACTAGGACTTTTAAGCCAAATCATTTTATAGGTCATATAAACCAAATCTTTGTCTACTTACCCAGAGTACTACTGTCCTCCTACCAACAATAAATACACAGGTTCATCTCACATGCTCAGACACAAAATCCAATATTAACTTGTACGCAACAATGCATTAAAAGTTTTAGACTTGAATACATTAAAACCTTACTGCTGTGTTAACCTGTCAGGCGTCTCACTATGGAGTTGAGTGTGTCTTTGCTGATGCAAAATCATGGAGCCAATTAATGGGGCTTTACAACTGTTTCAGTAAAGGCAACACTTGTCCACACAAAGCATTTTCAGTGGCTCTTTTGTTTACATGCCTTCCACTGAAATGGGAGATTATCACAGTGACAAAAGTCAGCATTAGATAACCCAAGTTTCAGTGTATGTGCTGGTTTCTTGCTGCCTGCTCATTTCTCTCCCTCCAGGTCTGAAAAGGCTCTCACTGACACCCCATTTTTTTGTTCCATGTCACTAATCCTATGTTATGCTTTGAAACAGGACCTGAAAGACCTAATGAGAAAAGCAGGTGAGGTTACCTTTGTGGACGCCCACAGGCCCAACAAAAATGAAGGGTGAGTTTCTCTTCTGTTAGTCAAACTCAAATGGTCTTTGTCTGCAGAGTTTGGTCCTAATACAAAGTTTCTGCTTTTATACAGAGTGGTTGAGTTTGCATCTCGCAGTGACATGAAGAATGCCATCTCCAAGCTTGATGGGTCAGAGCTAAATGGACGCAAGATTAAGATCTTTGAGGACAGCAGAAGGTGAGTTATTTTTTCACTGTTTTTCTTGAAGTGTTGTGTTAAAGCTGTACTTGCTCTTTTGTGGCCCCCAGTAGTAGCAGGCAAAAAATATGTGTAATTATGTAAAAACCTCAATTAACAGGACCACTCATCACAAGTAAACACTTTGGGGGAATAGTTAAACATTTAGGGAAATATTACATATATTGTAGCTTTTCCTAGTGTTAAACTTGTTTGCTATATATCTTAAATTATTTGAGAAACTTATTGTGTATTGAGTGTTAGTAATCAAACAGAACATGATGTGATTTGGGACAACTGTGCAGATGTATCAATGCCAGATTTTTACATGAAGACCCTGCCCAGTGCACTTTGAAGATTGTTGTTTTTGGTTCTTGTATTGTTGTTTTACATAATCAAATTGCATAATTCCACAGGATATATATTTAAAATGACTTCTCTCTCCAACAGTCACAGCAAGAGCCGCTCCCGCAGCTACTCTCGCTCAAGGAGTCGTTCCAGAAGTCGCAACCGGTCCAGGAGCCGATCCAGGTCTGTAAGTCGCACCCCTGAGAAGAAGACATCAGGAGGGGGCAGGGCCACAGGCAGATCCCCCTCCAGGTCCAAGTCTCGCTCCAAATCTCGCTCCAAGTCCCGCTCCAAATCTCGCTCCAAGTCCCGCTCCAAATCTCGCTCCAAGTCCCGCTCCAGGTCTCGCTCCCGTTCACCTGCTCCTGTTCAGAACAAACAGTCCCGCTCCCGTTCCCGCTCTCGTTCACGTTCCCGCTCCGCCTCTGCAGACAGCAAACACTGAGATTGGTACATCGGCCATAAAATAGACTGATAGTTGCTCACCACAGGCCTGTATGGTGACATGTGAATTTTTTTCTTTTCTTTTTTTTGTTGCAGGGGAGGAAATCACCTTTTTAAATGGGTTCTTTTAAAATAAGGTCTTCAGTCATTAATGTGACCACATTGGCTTTGATTTCTTTGTTTTTGTTAGTTTGGACGTGCTTCCACAGGAAAAAAAAATACATTGGTGTTCCTATTACTTAATGATGTCCCTCTTTTAAAATCCCCTTTATATTTTGATGAAATACTCGGTTTTGATCAGTGATTGTCAGTCCTGCAGCCTGTCCTAGCTGTCTGCCGTGTTATGATTCCATCCACTCCCCTGTGCTTTGTCTGAGTGTTCACAGCAGTCGAAGGTTAGGTGGGAATGGTATTCATTCCCCAAAATGTTTATAGGTATGTTTTTGTTTGTAACGCGAGCTCCTGGCATTGCCGTGAAACTGTGATTCTGCTTCTGTTGATCTACCGGGTTGTATCCCCGCCCTGATGTGTGAGCACAACAATGCAAACATCTCAGTTGGTGGTTTTAGCTTTCTTGTCGAATGATGTTTGAATCGAGCATTATTTTGTTCAACACTGCTGTATCAGGGTCTCGTGTTAGTGATTTATCTTCTTTGCTTTTTGTTTTATCTCCAGCTTGGCCTGTAGGTTTTGGTGGGTCTGTTTCAGGAGGAAGCAATGTCTCTAAATGACTTAATTTGATACTAATAAAACACTCACTGCATATTGTCATTTAATTTTTTTAGTAATGTCCAGAAAGAAGTGACTTTTTTTTAAAATACATTTTGTGAATGTGGGTCGAGAGACTCGTACGTATTTAAGTCTCTGCAGTTCAACCGAATAAAGCTTTCACAAACTGTTAAATCTGTCAGCCAATGTTGATTCTGTCCTGCAATTATTACAGCACAAAAGTTGAACTCCATGCAAACCCAAATAAAACTTTATTTATATTTATATACGGTTTTCTTAAATATGAATAAATGTGAATTCTTAAATGTTTTAAATATACACATTTATTTGACTTTATTTTAGTTATTTCTATCTCATAAAACTAAGATGCTTGTGGATTACAGAATATTCTTTATTAAAATTGTATAAATATTTAGTGGATATTGACAGACATAAAAGTTAAATGACTAACACCAACTACACACCATCACAGTGCACAGAATTACTTCTTCACTAACCTGTTAGGTAAAACAGACCGCATCAAAGCTGAAGTACTCTAATGTTGAATAGATTATAAAACCACCAATACAGGATGTAAAAAAATAAACAGTGAATTATTGTACTTTTGTTTTTAGGTAATATAAATCATAAAATCCTTCACCTGTGATCCATAAAGTGACAGGTTAGAGCGGGGTGCCATCTTACCTAGAGGTGCTCTTTATTATTTTTGAAAACTTGTATCAGAAAGTATACTCATTTTTTTAAGGAATGTTTTTCCTTGCCTCCAGTAGTGGAATGCAACTAAGTAGAATTACTTGTAGTACTTCTACTAGTAGGGAAACATTGTACTTTGTACTCCTTTACATTTATTTGCTACTAGTTATAGATTAAGATCTTGCATACAAAACACTAAGATTTATGAAATATGATGCTTTGTTATGAAATAAAATACACAATATATGCAAGTATATATTAAACCAAAGTTAAAGTAGGTTTTATTATGATTAGATTGACAGAAAATAAATTGGCAGCTATTTTGATAGTTTGTTACATTTTCTGCATGTACTTTTAAGTACATATTCCTGATTACACTTGCTTTTACTTAAGTAACATTTTCAATGCAAGACCTTTACTTGTAACAGAGTATTTTCACAGTGTGGTATTAGAACTTTTTGGGGTCGGACTGGAACCCAGACTGAGCCATGGTATGTGGGGCGCACGCTCAACCAGGTGAGTTATTATTAGTAAGCTACTTTTACGTGAGTAAGATGTGCAATAATTCCTCCACCACTCTTTATTAATGTATTTGGATTGTAAAGGGAACATGAATTGATCCAAGGTAGTCTTTTTTAAGTCTTTCTTTTTTAATACATACAAGACTGTAAGAAACACGTCTGCTACCAAGTAAGGATTTCTAGTGTAAGAGAGCGGTGACTATTTATAAAACAGAAAAGCTATACTTATATACAAGCTATCAATGCATTCATATAACAGCTTATCCACCAGCTCATATTAATCCTCAAAGTTACCAAGTCATGTCATACAGTCCCTGAAAATCTTGATTAGATAATACTTTATTCATCCCACAATGGGGAAATTCACTTATTACAGCAGCAGTTCTTCCACAATAAAACCAAAACAAACAAGAGGCAACAACAGACAATGTGCAAAAAGTACTGAATGAATGTAAAGTGACAAGATTTAATTTTACAAAATGATGTATTTGAGAACAAAAGCTCATTTAGTATTTCAACGTCAAACTGATCACCACATGGTGGCAGTACCTGTTTGTAGTAAGATGTCATTAAACTGGAGAATACATGGCAGTTTGCATAATGAAAATAAATAATCAATATTCATTATTATAACAAATATGAATTGACTTATTTATAATTTGAAAATTGTTGTCTTGTGTGATAGCAGGTTTAGCCTAGTTTGTAAAAGTGGCTGATTAAAAATTTAGGCTACAAGAAGTTGCATAATTAGGGGAGAAAATGTAACTCCTACACCTGGTTCTCTGCAAGCAGCACCGTGACATGTGCAGCAGTAGGGGGCCTGTGTTTCTGATTACTGTGCAGTGACATTTTTGGGAATTGATCTACCAACAGGGCTTGTGTCCACGGACCCCCCCCCTGGACTGGCTGCACCTGCCAACGAAGTGGGGAAAATGCAGCTTGGAGAGACCTTCAATTACGTTTTTCCTGGGAAAAGTATGAGGGGTGGTTAATGCCAGAGACAAGTCAGTTTAGGAAGACTCATAGTGCCACCCATAAGAAAAGAACTCTGCTCGGTTTCTCATTATACTGAGTACATTGTTTGATTACAGGACGTTTTTTATGACACATTTACACCTGTGTTTAATATTTCCATTTTATTTTTTACTTCTAATCTAATACATTTTCGAGGCCAGTATTGTAGTTTCCACTACATTTATTTTGACAGCTTTGACCAAGATTATTAATACCAAATATCAACTGAAATATATAGACACCCAGCACTACATAAAATAGTTACAATTAACCTTTACCAGCTGCAACATTAGTGATGCTTAGCCTACACATTAATCCATTAATCCAATAATATGATAAAAAATATTCTGAAGTGGGCCATTCTGCATGATGTGTACTTTAAAGGGTAATATTAATGCTAATACATTTGTACTTTTACATGTTGAGTTTGCAAGACTTTGAGAGTATTTGGTATTAGGGACCGTTTGGTATTTATGGAATGGACCACTGGAGGAAAATAACAGGGGTCATGTCTTTTTATTCTTTGTTGAGGGGGAGGGTCATCCAAAATTTTTTAGTCAAGGGGAGAGGGTCACCCAACTTTTGTATTCATGAAAACAGCAAAATAAGTGGCTTGTTTGGTGCATATTTTTCCATGTAGCTCTCTCAGACTCGCCCCCCCCCCTCATTGCTACAAGATGGGTCCTTCCCTGTTGAGTCAGCCAGACAGTTTGAGCTGTAGCTTTGTAGAGACCGTGCAATTTCCCAAACTGAATAAATCCTACCCGCACATATAAACACAAAACTGCTTTGCTAGTTCCATCATGTTGTAACTAAGACATCTGCTGAAAAAAGAATTGTATTCATTAGCATGATTCCGTACTGTTTAGTTCAAAAACATACAAAACACCAATGTTTGAAAACAAAGCGGACCAGATGCAAGCTTTTATTTTGAAAAGTCAAAGCTTGTAGCCAGCACACAGCCAGGAGGACATGAGACTGGAGGTCTCCAGGCTGCATCCATAGTTGACTCAAATATCCTTTCTGTCCCGGTGATTATTTGGGAAATTGTGCAAACAATAGCCTTTCCAATTCATGTGAGAAGGAACGAGTGACCAGTGGCATGCTAGCTCCCAAACTGACCCTCGTCTGAGAAAGGGAGTTTTGGACAATGTTCATCTTCAGCAGCTTTACCTATGCTAACATAATGACTGAGGAAGCCTAGTGACGGAGTCCATAGCAACCAGTTCACATGTTGAATTTGTTATTACCCAGTGAACATTGTTGAATGGTCTCAATGTTTTATTGGCTTATTTCATGTGAATACTAGTTTACTAGCCTAAAGGAGTAACTTAGTATTTGAAGTATTGCAGTAATGCAGTAATGTGTGTGAAGAGTGCATTTAGTTTCCATGCTTATTGTGTTTCCACAACACTGTTAGTGAGTAAATCTACTGAAATGCCACAATAATAATGGAGCGTGATGTGTAGGTTGAGAAGGCAGCTCATGTATGTCATAGTTGTAAAAAACAACAACAATGGCCATCTGTACATCTTTGCCAAATAAATAGTGGGGAGGCTCATGCCTTTTTTCCCAATCATTTTGGAGGGTCATATAAAAAAATATTATTACAAGGGAGGGTCAAGTATTTTAAGAAAGACCCAAAAACTCATCTGGTAGCCCCTTATATAAAAAACAAACAGTCCCTTAGTACTTTTAAACTTCGTCCACCACTGTCTAAAAGTAGTAAACATAAGAAAAAAATGAATTAAAAGGGAAAAAATAACTCAATTATCAGTCACATGAAGATTGAAAACCACTGAAACAACTTTTGATTGAACTAAGTTTTGTATATGGTGGCTTTTCCTGCCTCTCCTCTCTGCGTGGCACTAATCACCCCCCATACACCAGGAGCAGCGTGTTAGGCACAACAAGCTCCGCGGTCGGTCGGTTCACTTGTGCGCTGCTCCCACTGCAGTAGCTCCGCGGCACGGAAGGACCACAGCGACCTGCCCTGGCTCGACCAGGACGGAGAAATGAGCTTGTCCTCCGCCGTTCACATCGCACTAACGTGAGCGTGTCACGGCTTTATTAAACGGTCACACACGCACGCGCCCAGAAGACCCGCAACCGGTCTGCTGTTTACCAATTCCCAGTTCGGCGTCGGACAGTCCCACCCGCAGCCCGGACCATGGCGGAGAGAAGTGGCCGGTTGAGTTTCCCCGGGAGCGGGGCTCTCAACAGACCGGTCCCCATGAACCTGTTTGCAACATGGGAGATAGATGGATCCTCCCCGAACTGCATCCCGAGGTAGGGCGCCTCGCACGCACAGCACTCGTCCTTTTAAACTTTTAAAGCGTTTCCAATGCGCCATGCAGGCTGTCATGTAACAGATAGCTAACGTTCCAGCTGCACAGCGGCTTACCAGCAGCAGCTAGCTGGATGATATCATCATGCCAGGTGGATGCCAATGCAGGCCCTGCAGCGGGCGTATTCAGCCATGTTCTTATGTAGCCTAGTGGTAAATACAAATGTGTTTAACCATTCTGGTTCAGCCACCACCACAAACAACTTACAATCAAATACTGCAGCTCCAGCCTTGGGTGCACTGTTAGATCCCACTGTAAGTGTGTTTATTCTACAGATAGGCGTGTGTTGAAAGCCCTGAATGCTCATAATCACACACTCTGCTGTTAAGATAGATAACCAGCTTTATGCCAGATCATTGTGCCAGCAGGCTGCTCCATGGAGACCATTTGACTCTAGTGACCCCAGGAGACTCAGAGGATGCTGCTGTGTTCACACTTGAAAAAAACCCTCCTGCCAAATTCTGATGTAACCTACTGCTCAGCTCTGATTTGTATTATTAGATAAGTATTGCATCATTTTGATAAACCAATCTCATTTTGATTAAACAATCCCAAACTTCAGGTCATCTTGGTAGCTTTTTCTAGATCTTGCGACTGTATCCCATGGGCTTTGTCAGCATCATGGTGATGCATTTGTTAACATGGGAGCTCAGATTGATGAGGATTTCCACGATAGGGCTCCGAACTAACGAATCTTTGCATTATCTATATACTGTATTATCTATAGTCTTTAAAATGTATGTTGAAAATAATGTAAATGTCTCCCAGAGGTCAAGGTTACGTCTTCAAACTACTTGTTTTATCAGACCAACAACCCCATTACACCAAAGATATTCATTTTTACAGTAATATTACCTCTCTGTCACTCTGGTGTCCATTCTCCTGACGTGCAGCTTCATGGAGTCATGACAAAAGTTGCACTGGAATAACCACAAATCAGACATTCTTTTTTTTTTATGTGGGATTTAATGTGTTTAAGTCTTCTTTTTTTATAGATGTGAGGGGAAAATTTGGATCCAGATTGAAACGTTGTCCAATTAAAATGAATTTGTGGTTTAAAATCAGTTACCTTTCCAATTCCTTGATGCTGATTTCCAGTAACCTTTCTACGTGATGGATGCCATATAAAAGCACTTCTTCTTTAACCAAAGCCTCACTGGAGAAAAAAGACCAGAAGAAGACCAGTTATATTGGTTTTTGGTGATGTAATCAACACGTTTTAACATAATATAGAGTTTGTGGTTTAAACCCCACTTGGCTAATACCTGCTGTCAGAGTAATAAAACGCTGCTGTAATTAATATGAGAGTGGTGGATGTATATTGGAGTTTGTATTTATTTATTTTAAAGTGATGACTGTCTCTCCTTAGCCTCTCTCTATCCTCTTAAGTTAATACCTTCACTGGGTATGACATTGCATGGCTTTTAGCTGAAATTAGACTAATTCATTTTCAGGAAATAGCATAGCTGTGGCGTTGTTCAGTGAGTGGACAAAAAGCTTTCAGTGACTAAAACCAGTGGCAGGTTCAATCCCCTGCGTGTCTGTCGGCAGCATGAACAGTGTACGTTCAAGTCAAAAAGATCCACTTTGTTTTCTGTTAGTCTCCTACACAGTGGGGCTCAGCAGAGTCACCCTGCTGCCAATCAAGCTCACCGCCGCTCTCTATTGACCGCCCTCTGTCACAGTTTAGACAGGAGAAAGTCCGCCTGTCCGCCAGACGTCAAATCAGCGTCTCTTTCAGTGATATCAACCTCTCAAGGTGGATTAACAAACTGACTGCTGTCGATATCCCTTTTTTATTTATTTTAAATGAAAGGTTTCCTGTGGAGTTTGTGACCTCTGGTCACAGTTTTGTGCAGAAAGGAGAGCGCAAACTAGAAAACCTGGATGATAACAAAGCAGTATACAAAAAAATTAAAATAAATTGCCTTTGCAAGCGTTTAGGAGGAATTAGGTTAATTGCAAAGTCGGTTTTCACATAGAAGGAATTTGCATTGATATTTTTGTACATAACAATAAACATAGCAAGAGAAAAGAAATACAATACAATAAAAGTATGCCATATATATATATTTTTTTTTAAATGCAAACAGTTACAGTACAATAATAAAAAATATTTGAAACATACTGAGATAATACAAAAGGAAATGCATTGTTTGTCAGACCTCAGGGATACACACAATGTGTTTTGGGGAGTAAAACTGAATGCAATGTATTTGTTTGTTTACCTAAAAACTCCACAGGGCGCCTTTTTAATACTGTGTATATACTGTATTTATATATATCAAAACGGAAAGAAAGCTGAGAGAGACTCAGGGTAGAGGAGGCACATGGGAGAATGTGTTTTGCAGATCTTGGCAAAAGTGATAAATTGTGCACAATCAGTGTTTTCACCCATTTAATTAAAAATCTGTTTTAGGTTTATGATTCACACAGTCCTACACAGCCAAATGCCTACTCATCAAAAGCAGATTGTCCTGCAACATACTTTCTTCTGATTTAGGTTGTAATGAGACATGAAAAAACTGTGAAATGTATCTTGAGTAACGTTTAATTATCTCAGAGATTCCCTCGTGCCAGTAGCAGCCTGGGTAAGTGCTGGGCTGCTGTGTTCAAACTTTTTTTTTAGGAAAAACGCTTAATTGCTTTCTTGCCAAGAGTTGGATGAGAAGATCAATACCACTCTCATCTCTGGAGCTGGAGCTCCAGATCGTCACTGCTCCAAGAAAGGCTCTGGCATGTGACCTCTCGCAAAACTACAACTCAATGGTTTTTACACTTTTGCAATAAATAAACAGAGATTTATTTTTTGAGCTTTAGAGGTGCTAGGATTTTAGCTGTTTCCCTCTGCTTCCAGTCGTTATGCTAAGCTAAGCTAACCTCCAGGCTCCAACCTCATAGTTAACTTGTAAGACATGAGAGTAGAATCATTTTTCTCTCTGCAAGAAATGAAAAATATGCATATCGTGTTAGCTGCGGGAACATGCATGGAACAGACATGTTGGAAAGATGTGAGTTGAGTGTTTTTTGTGTGTGTGTGTCTTTTTTGTAAAGTATACAAAACTGCATGGACTGTGGTTAGCCCTGCATTTAAAGACAACTCTGATGTCAGAGTCTTGCTTGCCTTTACATAAGATGCGAAGACACAAGACAAAATATTCCAGGTAGAAAGTGTAGGGACTATAGTAACATGTTCCATCCGTGTCTGTGATCCAGGTGCAGGCCTCAAAGTAGACAGCACTCTGATTCTGTTTTGTTGCCAAAATGAGAGTAGATGTGATCCGTGCTACATACAGGATAAACCTTTTGTGTCTTAATCCCTTCCCGGGATTTCATTTACCTCACATGGGTTCATCACTGAAGCGAACTGCTGTACTTCATAAGGGACCAAGTAAACATTTGAATATCAAATGCTATACTGTGTCCTCTCCTGATTTGTTTTACCTCCTTTTTTTACCTTGTTTACCTGGTCTGTGAAGGCCAAGGCGATAAGGCCGGGAGGCTTTTAGAAGTGCTGCCTCTGCGCTGATCTCACGTTTCCCAGAGTCACTCCAGGACACATGCCAGCTCAACGCTGAGATGCTTAATAATCACTTATCATAGGTGGGGGAAGGGCTTTAATCACCTATCTTAGAAGGTGGTTGAATGATAATTACCTGCGGTCTGGAAATCCAGATGTTGGATTTAGAAGTGGCTGTTGGAATGCAAGTGTTGTCATGTGCACTTTTAATAAGAGAGTTTATGAGGATGTGGTCTGCTACTGCTCATAATGTGGATATGAAGAACATGAAGGTGTCCTCATTATACTCCTCGGCAGTCGGCCGTGTCATCTTAAGTGTTAATGTGAAATGTGCTCTTATGTTCTTTCATCTCATTGTGAAAGGCATTTGAATGAGCAACGAGTGCAGCTTTTCATCGCTCAAGGTGTCTGTGTTCCAGTAATTGCACACTTATTCCTAAAGATGGACGTGTTTTCTAAGAGAGAGTCTTCTCTTCAGCCTTCTAACCTGCGTATAAAATCATCCCGGCGGTGACGTTAACACCTAAGCCTGCTCTTAGGAGCCAAGGGAAGAAGCTGCGTTTCAACTTGGTATTTATTTGAAGTGGGCATGAGTTGCATTTCTGCACCCAAGCCTACAGGCGTGAGGCTAAGTGCTGCTAGAGATGGGGCCAATCTCTGAGACAGAGGCGGGATTGAACGGGGCCCTTGAGTGGCAGATTGACCCAGTAGGCTGTCATATTTGGGCCTGTTGGAGGCGAGAGTGCTGAGATGTCTCTCTGAGCCACAGCGAGACACTCGCTCTTTTGTCCCCTGGTTGCCTGGGATGCTCACACTGCGGGAATTTAGAGTAGGATGAATGAGAGGCAGTTAAAGCATGTCATTGTTTTATTTTCGCCCCCGTTCTTGTTGTCCTGCACTCAGTGCCATGTTCTGTACCAACGTTTGGGAGTTTAAACAAGACTAAGAGTCTACAGCCAGCAGCTGTGTGAGGCTGTACTTAAAGGTGCAAATGACAGTGTGCTTACATGCTGATATTTAGCGTACTTGACGAAAAGTTAAGCAGTCAATTTTGTGGCAAACCATCTAACAGTTGCTGAGATGTTTTGCTAAATAAACACAAATGTCAAACAAACTCATGACTGAGTAAAAGTCAGGAGATCACCAGGATTCATCCTCTAGGAACCATTAATGTCTGTGTATCCATCCATTGTCACTGACCTGCTGGTAGGAAAAGGTCCATTAATCCCAAAAGTTGTTAGGATTCATCCTCTGGGGACAGAATTCATTCAGTGATGTCCTTAAGTACAACCATTAATGTGGGTAAAATAAATTATGCCTTTTCATCCAGCAGGTGTTTTGATATTTTACTAAATAAGTGAAAATAATTTTTGGGGCCATGAATGTCTGTCCCAAATTTCAGTGCAATGTTATGTCATTTTACTAAAATACTAAAATGTCAACCTCATGGTGGCGCTAGAGGAAATGTCAGAGGATCACCAAAGTCCCTAGGATCCATCCTCTTTCAAAAATATCATGGCAATCCATCCAATAAGTGTTGAAAGTTCAGTCTCAACCAAAGCAGCAAAGACACACAAACGAGAACTTTAACACTTGTTTTCAGTCAGACGTCTGTACCTCTGCTGTGTTCTTTGAAGCAGTCCTTGGCCCTTATGTAAGTTATCCAGATATCCTCCATCTTGCTGATGCGGCGCGTCCTGGAGGACAGACGGAGCAGGACGGGGAAAGGGCAGTCGCCTCCACACACACACACACAAACGCACACATTTGAGATGCTTTGTGACTCTGCAGGCCGATGAATGTAGCCCCCAGCTGACTCTCCTCATGCCTCAGCGCCCTGCATCATGCCTGACTGCCTGCTTTTTGTATTCTACTATTATTTCCCCAAAGACAATATTTGATTTTAAGGAACAAGCTTTGATAATATCTGTTCAGCTCTCGTTTTGACCGCCTGGCTCTCTGCAGAATGAGTTTAGGGACATGAGAAAAGCTGCTGTGCAATTTCACAAAAACCTGAATACTTAACCGACAAAATAGGAATTGTTTATATAGTGTAGTGGCGTACTTAAGCTACCATGGCAGCTGATAATATACAGCTGATAAAATATAGACATAAACACCAGATTACTGTATATAGCCTGGTTTAACCCGGATCTTTGGTGTCAAGGATGTATTGGCATGGTATTGCATATTGGCAGCAACTAAGAAACAGCACAGTAACATAGAAAGGAGTTACTGTTGTTTCGGGTGAATAAAGGTGGGGAAAATTGCTAAAAAAATAAAAGACTTGTTTTGTGTGTGAGGTATTTAATGCCTCTGGGTTCAGCAGCTAAAAGCTATTACTTTGCAATATTCTACATGGAGCTACAGCACTGATGTTTTATTAGCAAATTAAATTCATGCTAATTGGAAAATGGGTATAAAAGTACATTATGGGCCGCTTGAGATATGGAGTGGAGTATTTCTTCGTAAACTCGGCAGTGTATTCTCCACCTTATGGAAAATGTCAGCTCTGATGCAGCAGAGCTAAACAAACCGCAACCAGTTTATATATCACTGTAAATGCTCAGTCCAGGGGCATAACGTCCTCTTCAGAGGGTCTTTTAGTCTTAATAGACCTCAGAGGGACAGGGAGCAGACTAAATGGCATCCAGCTGTACCCAAACACATGATAAGAACAGCTAAGTAGTGAGATATCAAACAGTGAGGTTTCCTTCATCAGCAGAAACGCCTCGGTAAAATCTAATGCCTCACCGATGTCTGCAGGGACAGATAAACATTTAATTTTCAGTATTAAAGAGGTTGTTGTTTGGCCCCCGTTGGTGGAGAAGCTTTCAAAAGGTTACATGCTTCAACTAAAGCAGCAATAACCTAAATCTTTATATTTAAAATGAAAAAGAATGATGTGTTTTGTGAAATAGGTCTTTCTTAGGGATAAAGCCTTTGATAATTATCAGCTCCACGTAGCTTTTAAGCGTCTTTCAGCTCATTGTTTTGGTTTTATGGCCCCGTTTTGATTCACTCTCACCACTCTCATTAGCTTAGATGTTTTAATTTCAGTGAAAAACTTTAAAAGCCCATTGGGTGCTTCCTTCTTCACTCCTCACAGCAGACAGGCACAGTTAGGAAACGGCTGGTAAACAGAACAAAGCCTTTAACAACATAAGAGACCGATATTTCACTCAGGAGTTGGTTGAGACCAAAAACAGAGCCAAAAGGACAGTGAATAATGGACTTACATTCAGGTGGACACAAGCACAGCTCCAAATAAATGCTAATGTTGCTTCATATTGTATAGATGTGCAAATAAGCAACTGTTTGCTTTCAACTTCATAAGGTGATAAGGTGAATATGTCAAAAAATAATAAAACAGGTTTAAAGCCCAATGTTCACATTCACTGGCTCCAGCTTCTGAAATGTGAGGATTTGTTGCATTTCCCGGCTACTTATTGTAATTGAATATATGGACTTTTGGATGGTTGGTCAGACAAAACAGGAAATTTGAAGATGTCCCTCAGGGCTCTAAAAAAAATTGTGATTGGTACAATTTTCCCGTTTTCTTCCTCGTCTTACTTTTTCGGTTTAAAGTGTAAATAATTCATCAGATCAGAAAAATGAATTAATGAAAATAATTCTTAGTCCTAACCCTAAAAAAACTTAAGGTTGTTCTGTCTTTTGTTCCATCTTTGTTGGGAGTCGCCCATGCTCAGTACGTAGGTAAGGACTACTCACCTAGGGCGTGCCACGCTAGCAGCTAGGCGAGCATTATAACGTGTGTTACAAAGCGCTGTGTTTGTCACGGAAGTAAAGGCTGCACTACAATAGAGCAGCTAGGAGCAGTGTAAATGGGTATGTTCTGTTGTCAGTGTCATGGCTCAAAAGAGAGAGAAAGGTTATGAATCTGGACCTTAAATTAATTACTTTCATTCAATATAAAAACAGCTGTTATGCAACTTTCATCAACATTATAACTGCAGATCATGTGTAATTTAATAGATAATGGCCACCTTGCTGATTGAACCTCAATTCTGATAATAGATCAATTCCATTTAGAGAGAGAGAAAGAGAGAGACTTTGTGCCAGATGTGACCTTGTGCCAGATGTAGATGAGAGTTCGAGGCTTAGTGCAGTGAAAAGGAAATGTGACATTTCTAGCGTGGCGTGTGCCGGCTGCCTCATCCCTCTTTGAATCATCCGTCCTTGAATACAATGTTCTGAGGTCTTTGTGGTCCAGTGACACATGTAAGGGGCCTCTTTTATAAAATGTTTTCGAGAACTATTCTTCTATTGACTTGAAAATCTTTTTGCGGACACAACCAGTTTTGATAAATTATGTTATTTTTCATCTTTTGAATGGTGAAAATCAGTGGTGGAAAGTAACAAAGTACATTTAGGCCTATTTAAGTTTCTGTACAATTTTGATGAACGTTACTTGAGTATTTTTCATTTTAAGCTGAGATTTTCAGTACTCTCTGTTGCAAATACGTTTTATGCTTTGAGTGTAGGACTTTTACTTGTAACAGAGTGTCTTTGCAGTGAGATATTGCTTGTATAAGATGCACTTATTTCTTCCATCATTTTTGGAAAATAGAATCTAGTGAACATTCTCTGGTGTTTTCACCAGAAATGCCCCTTTAATCTTTACTGTCCCACCATGGCACAGCAAATTAACGACATTAGCTTTTCCTGAATGATTGTCTGTGGCTGAAATGACATTTAAAGGCTTGCTATATGCAGCTGCTAAATTATCAGCCTCAAATGGGTGTAGTAATTCTGACATTTTTCATATTTACATTTTGCATACGAGACATTCAGTCGGCATTATTCTTCATTGTGCCGCATTTGGGAATTATTTCCCGCCGTCTTGATTTGTTCCTTCTTTCCCATATTGATTATTCGGGCCTGTGGAAACTTGGATTCCAGCGCTGAGTGGAGTTATTGTTGCCAGACACAGTCATATTGCCGCGGTGGTTTTGATTTGTGTGTGCAAACAATGACTTCCAGGGAAATCCTGGTAATACATTAGTCACTGATTTCCATAGCAACGGTGTTTGTGTTACTTTGCCCTTTGGCAGAAAAAAAACATCCAACGTATCTGACACTAGTTGTTGATTCTAAATGTCGTGCACATTTTTCTGCAGTGTGTTTGCAGATTTGATATCTTGGTTATTACCTTGGTTTTTCATAAAAATGAAATCTACTTAATGGCATCCTTGTCACTCTGTTTATTTTCTACAATCTCCCATGGAAACACTCCTTATTCTTTTAGCTGTGGTTAACTGCAGGAAGGCCCTCGTGGCTGTGTTTTGCCGCCTCTTTCGGCAGGCGGTGTGAAAAGAGGGAGTTGCTATTCCAGTTCTTCCTTCACTGAGGCTTAAAGAACCTTTTTTGAATTCAGAGCATGGAGACGAAAAATGTAGGTCAGGTTCCTCTTTAGAAAACCTTCGGCCGGGAAGAGAGCTTAGCAGGTTTAACATATTGTAGTAATTAGGAAAGCTGCTGTGCCACGTCTGGCATCTTGCTCCTGGGTGGCTAAGGAAAATGACCTCTTCCATGTTTCCACTGGACTCCTCTCTGATGCATTGGCTGGACACAGCCAAAATCCTGAGTTTGGCATGGCCGGATTGGATGACGCTTGAAATGAGCATTCATTATTGCTGCCAGTCAGAAATAGGAATCGCTTTACAAGCCTGTAAACATAACCGCTGTGGCCTCCCACAGCAGCAGGGTCAATCTAATCTGTTGCAATACAGACGTCCACTGGACTTGTAAACATTTTAATAATGAAACTATGTGACTCATCAAGACAGAAGACAAACCCCTCATTCTGTCCCATCTGGTGTATAATTCCCCTGTAGTGCTGTTTATACAGATTTTATCCAGAGAGGAGGGATGTTTTTTTTATCTGACCTGTCTGTAAAATACATCTCTACTGTCTCTTTAATCCATATTTGTTTTAGCAGACAGAGGATATAAACAACTTCGCTTACAGCTTACAGAATAGATGGGAACAATTGGTTACCGTGTGATGTGTGACCCCATAAAAGAAATAAATAAATATATATATATATATATATATATATATATATATATATATATATATATATATATATATATATATATATATATATATATATATATATATATAGTACAGGCCAAGGTGTGTCCAACCTTTTGGCCTGTACTGTATATACATACATACATAGCATACATACACACACACACACACATATATATATATGTGTATATATATAATGTATATACTGTGTGTGTATATGTGTATACATGTATGTATGTGTGTGTATATATATGTGTGTGTGTGTGTGTGTGTATATATATACAGTATAATATATACAGTCCTGTGTATGGAGGACCATGTCTTTCATATTTAAAAATAAATACAGAAATAAATAAATGCTCAATAAATAAATAAGCACACAATTAATTGCCCCAAAAAATACAATGAAGAAATAAATGTAGGTAGAAATTAAATTATGCAGTGAGACATAAATGTATATATCTCTTTTAATTAGCTTCTTTATTTATTCACCTTTGTAATAATTACCTTATTTATTTATTGTCCGTTATAATCTTCAACTTTATTTATTCCTTACTTATTTTTTAAATGTATTTATTTCTGTGTGTGTTTAATTTTTTTGTCTGTTTTATTCTTCCGTTGCATTTTCTACCCTATTTATTTTCACCCCTGGTATTTATTTCTGCCTGTCACTTTTACATTTCTGCCTGTCACTTTTACATTTCTACATGCATTTCTGCCTCATTATGCAAATGAGGAGGGGCTGGTCTTAAGGGGTTAACTTCTGCCCATTGGTTGGTTAGCATTTTACTCCCTCGGTCGAATTTACATGCCACCGGCCACAGACACAACAAAGATGGCTACCTACGGTGAAGTTGTCAGTGAGCTCAGGCATTTAGCAACTGTTTTTGAAAACAATGCTAACGTTATAAGTATTGACTTTATAATTTTTCGTTTAGATGCTCTGACAGAACGTGTGTTTCAGTCAGCGGTGTCGTGCCAATGTACTCGTGTATCCCCTGGCCGCGGGAGCGCGCATGCACACAGAGCGGAGCTTCTGCTGCCCTTCGAATTGTTTAACTGCTGCACTTTGAATTAAACGGAACAAACAGCGACGTGGAAGACTCGGCAGGGTTACCATAGTAACAGGGGTCTCAGTTAACTACATAAATACGTGTATTTGTCTGTTACATTAAGGCGACGTGTCAAATGTTTATAGCGTGGTTTAATATCGAGTGATAGGCGTATCCTCCCTGTCCCTGTCTACCATATGAGTTACATAGGAGGTAGGGGAGAGCCGGGACAGTTGAAACACTTTTTAATTAAACGTAATTTACAAAGCGGTCGTATCACACTGAAAGCTGATATTTTGTCACTAGCAACCTACACGCCCCATCTGTCAAATACAGTTGCATTTTCAGCTTTGAACAAAACCGTTGAGGAGTTATTACCGCAAAAGTGGGACGTGCGTAATGTTTCATCCGTCCCTCCTGGACGGGACGGATGAAACAGCATTCGGGACGAATGAAACATACAGTTTAAGCCATATAAACTTCCAACAACTTTAATATTTTACTGTATATGATGGATGGCACTTCCAAAAGGTGTTAATTTAGATAAATTGTTGCAGGGCTATGCGTCTTTCTAAATGTCTGTTAACAACTCATTGCCGTCATCCTGAAGCGCGTATGAAGCGGTTATTGAAATATCATGCACTGTGGATGATTATGACATTTTTATAGCTAGAACAGTTGGTTTTTCCATTTATATCATGTTTCTATTGTGGAATATGTCGTTTCACTAGGTTTTTACGTGGGTTATACCACTGGACATAAAAATAACGCGCCCCAGCCCGTCAGTCTCCATAGGATAACATGGGAAAACTCGACCCCCCCTACCTGGTGGGCTGTAATATACTTTCTAAAACTGCTTTTCCATGTCTCACCTCCTTAAATAATTGTATAAACACAGATATTTGTGCATTTACTTAAAATCCATGGAGTTCCAGCCAGGTCGGGGACAGTTGAAACAACTGTTTCATCCGTCCCGACATAGACACATGTCATTACAGCCTGTTTTGCTTCTCATGTAAACAAGCATGCAATACGAAAGTCTGGGATTGTGGAGAACACTAACTGGTCTACTGAATGAGCATGTAGTCAAACCTTTAAATGAAAAACCCTCGTTAATAATCGAAAAAAAATGTGACCGCTAATGAAGTTTACTTTTGACCATCAAAACTTCGTTTATCGGCTGTAACTCCGCGATAAAAAGGAAATAACAGGGAGATATTTGGCTGATAGGAGGAGGGTAACATGCTCTATGTTCAGACCTAAGGAAGTCTGTCTATCATCATTGTACTCGGAGAAAACTGGAATGTTTCATCCGTCCCGCGTTTCAATCGTCCCAGCTCTCAAATATCAGGCCGTTTTTTCACCTGATATTTGGGTATCCCCTATGTAACTTTTGATAAACAACAGCAAACCTCTCCAAATTGTGTCAGGTTGTTTATTGTGACCTATTAAACACACAAAATAACACCCATGATGACAGGACAGACCCTTTGCATGTTAGGGATGGGATACATAAAATATCAATATCATTTTTCACCTGACATGACTGCATGTCAGGAGCAGAGCCGGGCTGAGCGACGTGGGGCTCCGCGTCCGTCTGTCCTCAGTCTCTTATCTCTCTCGCTCTCCACCTCTCCTCTCCGTCGCTCCGGTAGCAACTGTTGAGGACGGAGCCCGGGGCTTTGCCGTGCACGAACACACACATTTAGTGCCTGACGCGTATGCACACGCACTCCGCGATGCGAATTTCTACTGGCCATCCAGGCGCGCAACGCGTGGGGGATTTCCCTTGCTAGAAGCGGCCCGGGAGTGGGTTGTCTGTCTCCAAATCCACTCCTCTCTCTGGCTTCCTGTCGCACATCAGAAGAGACAGAATGATAACAGCCGCAGTTCGTTCAAAGAAGGTTGCACTACAAAAACCCGATGAAATTTAGCAGGTGGATGTTTAGAATAAATCCGATGGAGAAGTCCTAAGTTGTGCGCCGCTTCTAACGGCGAACAAGTTGATTAGTATTTCTCACGGCGGTGTGTGTGTGTGTGTAACCTAACATGCAAAGGGTCTGTCCTGTCATCATGGGTGTTATTTTGTGTGTTTAATAGGTCACAATAAACAACCTGACACAATTTGGAGAGGTTTGCTGTTGTTTATCAAAAGTTACATAGGGGATACCCAAATATCAGGTGAAAAAACGGCCTGATATTTGAGTACCTCCTATGTAACTCATATGGTAGACAGGGACAGGGAGGATACGCCTATCACTCGATATTAAACCACGCTATAAACATTTGACACGTCGCCTTAATGTAACAGACAAATACACGTATTTATGTAGTTAACTGAGACCCCTGTTACTATGGTAACCCTGCCGAGTCTTCCACGTCGCTGTTTGTTCCGTTTAATTCAAAGTGCAGCAGTTAAACAATTCGAAGGGCAGCAGAAGCTCCGCTCTGTGTGCATGCGCGCTCCCGCGGCCAGGGGATACACGAGTACATTGGCACGACACCGCTGACTGAAACACACGTTCTGTCAGAGCGTCTAAACGAAAAATTATAAAGTAAATACTTATAACGTTAGCATTGTTTTCAAAAACAGTTGCTAAATGCCTGAGCTCACTGACAACTTCACCGTAGCTAGCCATCTGTGTTGTGTCTGTGGCCGGTGGCATGTAAATTCGACCGAGGGAGTAAAATGCTAACCAACCAATGGGCAGAAGTTAACCCCTTAAGACCAGCCCCTCCTCATTTGCATAATGAGGCAGAAATGCATGTAGAAATGTAAAAGTGACAGGCAGAAATGTAAAAGTGACAGGCAGAAATAAATACCAGGGGTGAAAATAAATAGGGTAGAAAATGCAACGGAAGAATAAAACAGACAAAAAAATTAAACACACACAGAAATAAATACATTTAAAAAATAAGTAAGGAATAAATAAAGTTGAAGATTATAACGGACAATAAATAAATAAGGTAATTATTACAAAGGTGAATAAATAAAGAAGCTAATTAAAAGAGATATATACATTTATGTCTCACTGTATAATTTAATTTCTACCTACATTTATTTCTTCATTGTATTTTTTGGGGCAATTAATTGTGTGCTTATTTATTTATTGAGCATTTATTTATTTCTGTATTTATTTTTAAATATGAAAGACATGGTCCTCCATACCTGTGTGTGTGTGTGTGTGTGTGTGTGTGTGTGTGTATGTATATATATATATATATATATATATATATATATATATATATATATTGTGTGTGTGTGTGTATATTTAAAAATAAAAAAAGGTTTATGGAGAATCTGACACTTATCCTGTAAAATATGGAAGGACATTTCCAACAATGTGTCCTGTAAGTGGTAGACTGTGAACATAAGGCCACCCTATGCTCTGGCCTTTCAGTTTGTTAAGACATTACAAATGAACATGCTAACATGCCATAGTGGTCCAATTTAGTGTGGAAAAAAATCTCCCGCAATAAAATGCATGAGAAACTGGATGTTTCTTGGCTCCGATACACAGCCGCGTCCTTTCATGAATAAGCAAGCTACAACTGTTTCCGAGCCATTAAACATTCACTTGAGCCACAAAATGTAGACTCACATTTAGTCCATAAAGAGCTTTAACAGACCGACAGATTGAAATAGTTATAGATCCAGGTGGCTGAAATGTCACACTTTCAGCCACTTCAGTCAATACACACTTGTAGAAATGGACTGAATGCTTTGCGTTTTCCCTTTTATCCAACCTGAAATACAAAAACCCGTCAGAGCAACAATGAGAGATCCTGCCGAAGAGCTCTTCAGCCAAACAATTCGGAGAATTGTGCAGACGTGGTTTCACTGTTGTGACTGCACAGTTGATTTGCAGACTGCTCTATAATTACTCAGACAAAAGAGCTAGGACAACTTTCTTTTTAGTTTTGCAATTATAGGTCCTTTTAACAAACTTGACTGGTATGAAAATCATTATGTAGGACACTTCAGATCCTGCTGTAATAGACAGCTCAGACACCATGGCTCATAAATCTCATAGTGGTCTGGCTTTTTAAAAATGGGCCGCAGATTATTTGATTAATTATTTGGGAGAGGAAATAAATCCAAAGAGTTGTGAAAAAATGGCAATCACAACTTCATATGTCTTGTATGGACAAAAGTCCAAAACTTAAAAGTATGCAGTCTTCTATTATATTACAAAGGTAAGCAGGGAATTATTGTTGCTTGAAAACTGAAATGACTGTGGTAAATGTAGTTTATTGGAGTTGATGATGATGTATCCTTTATTAGTCCCACAAGTGGAAATTACAATGTACACTCTGTTGTTATTACACACATTACACACAGGCCTGAATTACACACTCATTACTTATACATGCACTAAATGGAGAGATGTCAGTTACCATATTTCCATATTTTTGTAGTAGTATGCCTGACTGAACTAACTAGTATTTCAGAAACAAACCTATGCAAATGTTTATCAGTATTTTCATCTGACAGTTTGAATATTTCTGCTTGCATGAAGTAACCACACATGGACGTCTTGTTTCAAAATGATTTCAGAGGTCCTGGATATGAGCACAGACTGTTGTTTTTTTTTGCCTAGAGGTGATTTAAGCTGGGATAAGCATTTTGGCGTTGTTGGGTAAAACATCCATTATAATCTTTTACCATATTGTAATTCAAGTGGTCTGAGAGAAAACTAGACTGCTAGCCTGTGAATTTGGCCAATTACAGGTCATTTTAGAGAGCGAGCGCTCCTATTGGCTGTTCTGCAAATGCAGATGCACGTGCACACGTCCCTTTGGTGAAGGTTCTGTTCAACGTAGCCAAAGGCTCAGGGCTGCAGCTAATTCAAGATAAAACCATGAGAACAGGTACTTTGTTGTGATCAATCTCTATACAGTACAACTTCCTGTTTATATATAACTGACTTGAGCCTCGATTCCCAGTATGTCATCTCACAGAGCTTTACAATACAAACAGGACGGCTATTGAATTGCTGCTATATCATTTGGATGAAAGAATAATTTGTCCTCCTAGAGGTTACTGTTCGTCTGATGGGTGGGGCTGGACAGAGAGGAGAGAGTTGCAGGAGAAGGTCTCGCTCTACTTCAAATTCAGCCTCCCACAGCTTTAAAGTGGGCTTCCAGTGGTGTGGCATCATGGGTGGAGCAGGGTGCTGCAGATGGCTGCATACAAAGCTCTCATTTGTATTCCAGGTTCTGCTGCGCCCCCCCGGGGCTCTCAGAGGCCCCGGATCTTTGTTGAGTTCTTTAGTGCATAGGAGTCCCCACACTTTGCTTCGAAACATAACACAACAACTTGGCGCTCAAAATTGGCTGCTTACTGTTTCTTTGCCCGCCTCTGTTCTGCATCAGATTTTTATTAAACCACAGACATCATAGCCGACGCATAGCCTACTTACCTTCACCTTTTTTATTTTTAATAAACACACATAAGAGCAAAATACTCTTGCGCAACCACAGACACGTACAAATCTCCCTGGGGATAAATCAGTATCACCATCCATAGTGGTTTTATTGTTTGTAGGTTACTCTTACTCTGAGAAAGGGAATTCATGTCTCTCCATCCTGCATTTTTAATGGATCGCATTCATTATACATAAAAGAAAACCTCACATATCTTCTTCTGGTTTAGTGAATGTAGCTCTACATCAGTGCTACTCCGGTGTTTTCTCCCTCCTCTTCTCCTCCCCCATCATGGCCAAGGGTATTTGGCACAGAGTGCGGAGATTTGATTATTAACCTCTTACTTAGTGGATGGCTCTTCAGTATTCAACAGCTTGTTATTTGTGTTGCAGAGAACACTTCAGAAATAACTGCTGTAAAAGGAAGGGATGTCTAATCCTCAGAGGAAATCATCAATGGAGATGGATGGATGGATAGTTTTGTGTAATACAGACAAAAAGACAACAACAAAACCACGGCTGGAGAGCAACCGTTGTCTAATTTTCAACTACAACAACAACAGAGTTGTAGATAATTGGTTTCTTTTCTTTTTTTTTTTTTTTTAGTTCAAGACAGAAACAATTTATTCACACATTTTCCACCCAAATTTCAATTTCTGCTTCAGATGTTTGAAGTTCATGCATGCATGTCATGTCGACGCGTAACGCCTGCAGCATCCTCCAGATGGATTATACAGTCCAAAGAAGTAGTAGTCATGGTACAGTAACCAGGATGTGGCAGTCTGGGAAGTGAATGTGATAACACTACTGTTTAACTGGAGTGTTGAAGCAGGTGGACTCTGGGAAATACAAGAATGCTGATGAGTTGATGCGCGTCATAGCAGGTTGACGGGTGCCGTTAAGGAGTGTATATGTTCTAGAATCACTGCTTCTCTGGAGATTTGCCAGTTTGTCTGCATACATAGAAAGCAGTGGTGTCCCAATGGTTCAGGGGATGTAAGATGAAACGTCTGACACATGCTGTTAAATTAATGAATGAATCTGTTTCATGACAGTCAATCCAATAGTTGTCTCGATACTTCACTTTGGACCAGAGTGATGGGGCCGGCTGTCTGATATTGCCATCCATAGAGCAAAAAAAAATAAGTTGTTTCTCAGAATCCATATATGACATGTAAGATTGAACCCTTTCATTTAAAGCCCAGTGAATCTCATCCTCAGTTTGCAGAAAGCTGTTAGGTTCATTTGATCAGCTCGAGGAAATCTGCAGGGCAGACATCTTGAAACACAGAGCCGGAGATCTGCGTTTGCTCAAGTGCACCTTCCAATAACTCTTATTCTCCCCCACAGAGCCTCACTTTACTGGGATTCTGGTCAGCAACTGTGATGTCTGTAGGTAGTAAAAGCCATAAACAACTGCTGGCCTCAGTTCCAATTTACACACAGGCTTGGAGATAACGAGGGTCGCTGATATTGATCTTTGTGTGTTTTTCACTCCAGGGTTCCAAAAAAATTAACCAGCTCACTACTGTTGTTTAGATTGACTAATAAACATGTTCATTCGCTTTTACTGGTCAGTTGGGAAAGTATACTCAATGTGTGTCCAATACATGTTTTTTTCCAGCATAATCTTTTATCTCTCATCTCATTATTTTGTATCGCATAATATCTAACCCTCATACTCTGATTCTGACTGGCTAGTAGTCCTTACCTAGCTACTGCGTATGCGACTCCCAACGAAGAGGGAACAGAAGTGAGATGTCTCACTCTGTAGCTAAAACACAGGGTGAAAAGAGGAGCCGCAGCAATGTGCAGTACAACAAAAATATGGTGTTTTTTGCAAATGAAACCACATAAATATATTCTGATACATCTAAATACAATTATGATCCTGAATATGAGCAGAATATGAGCACAATACTTTCTTTTGCTAAGATTAGATACTGTTTATACACAGCTAAAGCCATATTTAGCATTAAAGATTTTTTTTATGGTGTTCACTTGTCTGTTTTTGCAAGAGTTTGTTGCTGAGACAGAAACAAAGTCTCAAACAAAGTTTCTTTTTTTCCTGATGTGTCTGTCTGAAAAATGCCATTTAGTGAATGTTCTAGAGATATGTGGTTTGTGAAAAATGGGTCCAGTATTTAAGCTGGTGGCTTAGATGGTGGTGCTAGACTCCTAAAGAGGCGTGGCAGTGCAGGAACCCATGTGACACAGATACAGGAAATTATCTATTTAGGAGTTAGAGCGCCTCGGTTCTAAACCGTCTCTGATTATACCTACAAAAATAAGCGATGTCATTGTGAGTATATTGCCATGCTTAGGTTAGCATTTGGAGCTCAAAAGCAAGTTAATTTAGTCTTGTCTACATAAAGGCAGAGAAGTCACGGATGTTATAATTTCATATATACTGTATATAATTATAATTTCTTCATCCTGAGATAATTGCTGTTTACACATTATTACAGAGTAATTAGGTTTTTTAATGTTGCATTGAGGTGATATAATCATTCCCCAATCACATTTAAAGAAACAGATTAATACGATTTTCAATTATCGAAAAATACGTGTTTAATGTAAGAAAGAATCTTCTGCCCTCAGTGCTGTGTGACCTCTGTGAATCCTGCCTTTTAGCCTGTATCGGATCAGAGATTGATTAAATTCAAATGTGATCCTTTGATCAGTCGCTGTCAGACTGAACCTGATGCAACATCCGTGAGGCAACATGTTTGGATCTCTGAATTGGTTATCTCTAATCTAAATGATGTGATATTTGATGTAGTCGGTATCTTTGGACTACAGAGGCCACTCTCATTGTCTGTAGTTAGGAAAAATTAAGATGAATGCATCTTTCCCCATTTTGTGCTTAGGGCTAATGGCATTTCTTCTTGGGTAACATGGCAACACAACACAGGACACCTCTGTTGTTTATGAGACTAATCAAGAAGCCATGCTATGAGACAAAAGGAAAGAGGAGGTGTCTGATGTTAGGGCCGTCGGTGCTTTGTCTCGCAGCGTACGCAGACCGAACACCAGACGCGTCTCCGTGCCCTAATGGCTCCCTCTATTAATAAAAAATAAGCAGTCAATTATTGAGCCGTCAAAGTGACGTTAGGGACGGCCCAAGCCGGAACGGGAGGGCGCAGGGGAGTCAAGGAGGCGCGTGTGTGAGGAATTTTATGGCTGAGTTTCAGTAGAGGAAGGACTGCCTGTATCCTCAGGGATATACAGTTTGTTCCCAGTCTCAGGAAAACGTGACCTCCCCCATCTAATCCACCTTTATCGTCTTTATTCTTCTGTCTTTAACGCGCCTTCACACCCTGTCTTCCCCTGTTTTATCTTTTTCTGTCTTTCTATATCTATTTCTGTCCATCCCTTTGTCTCCTTTACTTTATTTCTTGCTGCAAAAACATCAAACTGACTGCAAGCTGGCAAAGGATTGTCTTAAACGAACACAGCGATTTATTGGGAGCTTGTTCACCGTATCCCCCAGAGTTAGATACATCCATAAATACTCTTCCACATACTCTTCACAGAAGGCTAAGCACTGCTACTTCTGCTACTTGGGCGGAGTGACTCGCTCAGAGTTGGAGTAATAATCACTCCGCCCAAGCAGCAGTGCTTCGCTCTCTGAGAATATAGATCACAGTATGTATACGGTTAGAAGATGGATACATAACATATATGATGTAGGCTACAATAGGTATAAATACCCCTACATCACATATATGATGTAGGCTATAATAGGTATAAATACCTATTATAGAAAAATAATTTGCACACACATTATAAATATGATAGGGAAGAAGAAACAGATAGTGACCGTAAAGTCAGATATTTAAGTACAAGAAACAATATGATTATATTATTAGAGTCTACTTGAAGCTTTTTATATTTGTCTCTCTCTCTGTCACACACACACACACACACACACATACGCAAGCTCACACTACCACGTTGTTCTGCATCAATTGCCTCCCAGACCTTGACATTTAGCAGCCCCACTCCCAACACACACACACACACACACACACACACACACACACTAGGGTTGCACAACATTGACAAAATGTGATATTGCAACATCGATATGAATTCCGATATTTTTAAACATATATAAAATTACAAAATAGATTCATAACAAATTAAACAAGTTTTCTTACAACACAAGGTTTATTTTAACTGAAAGTTATATTGGACTGGTCCAACATGAATAAATAACTAAGGACCATGTCTACAGAACAGGACAGGTTGGACAGTATAAAATATATAAATAAAGTTATAATATAAATAACTAAGGACCATGTCTACAGAACAGGACGGGTTCTACTGGTTGGACAGTATAAAATACATAAATAAAGTTATAATATAAATAACTAAGGACCATGTCTACAGAACAGGACGTGTTCTAATGGTTGGACAGTATAAAATATATAAATAAAGTTATAATATAAATAACTAAGGACCATGTCTACAGAACAGGACGTGTTCTACTGGTTGGACAGTATACAATATATAAATAAAGTTATAATATAAATAACTAAGGACCATGTCTACAGAACAGGACGTGTTCTACTGGTTGGACAGTATACAATATATAAATAAAGTTATAATATAAATAACTAAGGACCATGTCTACAGAACAGGACGGGTTCTAATGGTTGGACAGTATAAAATACATAAATAAAGTTATAATATAAATAACTAAGGACCATGTCTACAGAACAGGACGGGTTCTACTGGTTGGACAGTATACAATATATAAAATCAAGTTATAATATAAATAACTAAGGACCATGTCTACAGAACAGGACGGGTTCTACTGGTTGGACAGTATAAAATACATAAATAAAGTTATAATATAAATAACTAAGGACCATGTCTACAGAACAGGACGTGTTCTAATGGTTGGACAGTATAAAATATATAAATAAAGTTATAATATAAATAACTAAGGACCATGTCTACAGAACAGGGCGTGTTCTACTGGTTGGACAGTATACAATATATAAATAAAGTTATAATATAAATAACTAAGGACCATGTCTACAGAACAGGACGGTTCTACTGGTTGGACAGTATACAATATATAAATAAAGTTATAATATAAATAACTAAGGACCATGTCTACAGAACAGGACCGTTCTAATGGTTGGACAGTATAAAATACATAAATAAAGTTATAATATAAATAACTAAGGACCATGTCTACAGAACAGGACTACTGGTTGGACAGTATACAATATATAAATCAAGTTATAATATAAATAACTAAGGACCATGTCTACAGAACAGGACGGGTTCTACTGGTTGGACAGTATACAATATATAAATCAAAGTTATAATATAAATAACTAAGGACCATGTCTACAGAACAGGACGGGTTCTACTGGTTGGACAGTATAAAATACATAAATAAAGTTAACAGGACAGCTCCACAAAATAAACTAAATATTGCATACTTATTGCGACTTTCGATATATTTGATAAATGACCAGCTGTCTCAGCTCTTATTACATAAGTATTTGGACAGATACACCTCTTTTATGTTGTGTTGACTCTGTACTCAAGCACATTGCTATTGAAAAGGCTATATAATTATATATATATATATATATATATATATATATATATATATATATATATATATATATATATATATATATCTATATATCTTATAAGAGTAACGTGCAAGTCTTATCAAACAAATCCCAACTAAACCAGAGACAATCCCAATGTAATAACAACACAAGCATACATTAGTGCTGCTTTTGGAACTTAACTTATGTAGCAATTTTCAAAACACAGATAGGCCTACAAAATGCTTCACAGAACCCAGAGTGAAAGAGATAAGATCTGAGCAGGAATATGCTGCACAGTGCTCTGGCATCTTGTATCTTCTGCTGCCAAGTAACGAGTATGACCGGTCCAAGATGGCGGCTGGATTTCTCGCGCTCAGCAGCCAATGCGGCGTCTTCTCTTTATTATGTCTATGGTTTAAACCTCCAATTGTCTCAGTTTCCGTGCAAACCAAAATTTCCAAAATCTCCACTCTGTGCCGTAGGTTTTAGAAAGACTTGTTTTTAAAGGAGAATTCTCCGTTTTCGTGTAAACGGAGGGCACAAAGGAAGGGAAATGTCTCCGTTTTTCAAAATAACATGTACATGTAAATGGGGCATAAGACGGCATTTCCTTTAATGTCAACCTGCAAACTCCTTTTCCCATGTAACCTATTAGGAAAGCAACACATCCAAATACCTTTTACCTGCTACAAATGGATAGTTTTTTTCTTTCCGTGGTTTCCGTCATTTAGTTTTAGTTTCAGCCTCATGAAATTTAGTTTAGATGTTTGTCATGTTACTGTAGTTCTTTTCTTCTTTTCTCTTGCATTTTCAGACACCTTTATGTTCTACACCCCTGGGGGGTTATACTTTTGAAGCTTGCACAATTCCTTCTTGTGCTCATTATTATCCTGCTGAGCAAATTAAAAATTAAAACTCTTTGTCACACTCATACACACACACACGCAGGTTGTTTACATCGGAACAATAACAGGAATACTATGTTTAAATGCAGCTGCTGCTTTCTATTTCTCCTCCATTTAATTGTGCATACGTGTCAGAAAACCTCTTTGATTTTTGGAATCAATACGTCCACTAAACGACCAACTGTTTATTTCAGTATATTTAAGCATGCATAAATTGCATGGATGGCTATGTTCTCTTTCTTTCTCTTTCTATTTCTTTCTTTCCATCATTCACATTCACATTGGCTTCCTCTAATGCAGCTTTCCTCCTTTACAGCCAATTAGGAACTCCAAGGTATAATCTCAACCTACATGTTTCTCTCTATGCTTGAAAGATAAAACATTTGAAGCATCTTTCTCTCTCTATATTCCCTCACCTTGATAAGTAATGGCATTGCTGTGTTTGGTACTGTCAGGGGAAAGCCTCTGCCTGCTTTCTCCTCTCACCTCCTTTCATGATAAGAGCTGCTTGTTGGGGAGACAGAGGGAGAGGTGTGAAAAGGCTGAAGCAGGGCTGTATCTATCTGCTGTAGCTTCGTTGGCCTTCAGAGCTTAATGATCTACTGACACCGATTCAATGAGCAAATATGAGCGTGATTTATAGGACGTCAGGGTACTGTGCAGAGTTCAGACTTTGCCTCTAGTTGTTTATTATTCATGAGCAACAGAGGGAGACAGTTACTGTATGAAGCTCAGCGACTTCAAAGAGGGCATGAATGTGTATGACGTACAGACCGCTGTCACTGAATTACTTTTGTCAGTCTGCAGGTCAGTTCTGTGTGTGTGTGTGTGTGTGTGTGGAGACACTGCACTTCAGCACACATTCATTCACAGACTTGTTCTCTTCCTGTCAAAGCTCTCTTCTCTTGTGAGATAGGTTGAACTCAAATCTATTTTAGGGCTCGGTGTGTCCTGAGCTTAGTGCCCAATACACACACACACACTCACACACACACCTACCACACTCTGCTCTGACACTTCACCACACTGTCTTCCCAGCCAGACGGTAAATCCCAGGGCTGAATATTACATGAGCAGCTGAGAGCCCCCAGCACACATCTGAATAATGGGAAGCAACCACAGCAGATTTGTGTGTGTGTGTGTGTGTGATTGTGATTGTGTGTGTGTGTGTGTGACATTACGAGTGCTTGGTCTGACTCCCACAGCAAAGCTCGACTTGGACCTTTTTCACCTACTGCATCAGGACTTATGCGTTTTCTGACACGTTGTTATCAGGGTGATAACATGATGTGATATGTCCTGTGAATCAAGTCACTAACACCGCAGTGAATAAGGGTCAACTCTCACTGGGGCCACAGATACTCAACTAAATGCTAATGTGCTTATTTCAGTGTCAGCGCTCCAAAAAAATAAAAATACTGAAGTGTGCAGCAACCAAAAGGTGCTGCAGCATAATTAAAAGTTCTATTTGACTTTGTATATCAATGAGGGTAGACACAATAACACAAACTCCTCTCTGTATAAAGCAGCACAAACTACATCCTCCAAAATGACATTGAAGATGAATAGACTCCTTTTTAAAGTTTTAACAAAAACATTGTGAAAGTAGGATTTATTGCCTACCTAAAAGTACATTATTATCTATTTAGTAGGGGTCAAAAGGAAGACATTTACCAACAGGGATTAATAAAGTGTAACTTAAAGTATGCAGACTTAGATATTTCCAGGTCAAGTGTTGTTATGACAAAAGTGATGCAGGAGCAGTGGTGGAAGAAGCATTCATTACTCAAGTAACCTTCTGAACATAGTCATACTGAGGAATCCAGAGAGAGAGAGAGTTGTGTGGAGCTGAAAGTCTTAATCAGCTTTGTAGCAACTCATCTGACGATGGCTTGAATGTAACAGACGTTCATTAATATCAAACACGCGCTACAGCGTTAACTTGTAGAAGCAGACCTGACCTCCTGAACTAAAGTACTTGTACTTACTGTAAGTGTACAGTATATAAAGTAGCTCCTCTTCCAGCTGCAACAGTAAAATGCTGCTTATACACTGTTGCATCAGTATTAACAGTATAATGATGTCATACATAATAATATATCAGTCGCAGGAGACATTTTACTGCAGAAAACTTTTGACTTATATTTTGCTGATAATACTTCTGTACTTAACTACTTTAGTAGGGCATGCAATAGTTAGTCACGGTTATGGTTATGCTTATAGTTATGTGTAGATTTTAAGTAGGCTTACTTCTTCCACCACTATAAGGAGTTCAATTGTTTATTATTTTAAAATGTATTATTGTTACTTCTGGCTTTTTTTGTCCTCCTGGCCTTTCATTTTCTTTTTTACATATTTTAAAAAATTCTCATTAACACTTAACCATGCAATTAACACTGGCTTTAGAGCTTCATTGATTGATTTAATAGACCTGTAAACACAGAGGAGGTTTTCAGATTGAATGGTTATTTTGTGCTCTTTTGTCAGCCTTTAACTCTGTTAAAACCACAGGTGCCATAACAACAATCAGTCCCTCACTGAGTATAAACAACCTTTCCTGTCAGAGTTGTGTTCTGGTATTCCTGCTGTGATGTTGCTCCTCCAGAAAGGGGCAGCGATTGGGAATTGTAGGCTGGCACATGTCAGCGCCTGAAACCAAAATCCTGTCAAAGACAGTCTGGCTGTCAAATCTGTTTTTGCATTGGGCTGTGACTGTGCAAATGCGGCTCTCTTTCTCTTTCCCTTTCTCTTTCTGTGCTCTCACTCACTTTCATTATGTAGCTTTGACTTTCCTCTTCTTACCTTTTTTGCTTGGTCGTTTTCTGTTTTGTTTCTCTCATTCCTCATTTGTCTCTGTCTTCTCTAAATATAATCTCTCCGTCACAAACCTGCAACCTCATGGATGTTAGCTGAGTTCACAGATGTAGGGCCGGTGTTTTGCGGAGGGGGGTGGTGGGTGGTGGGGGGGTGGTGCCAATCTGGGAGCCGATCCAGCCCAGGACTCTTTCTGGCATCTCGCCTCGTGTCTAAACCTGGATAATGCCAACCCAAAGGAGGGAAGAAAAACAAGAAAAGAGTGCCTAATCATCGCTCTGAGACTTTCTCAACTTTAATCAATTCATGGCTTTTACAAATTTAGCACTTGTCCTCGCCACAACAACACATGCTTCTTTTAGGAACGTTGAATATGTCAGAAAATGTCACATTTAAGTGTACTTTAACCTGAGGGAAAATAATATAGCTTTACAGTAATGCCTGCAACAACAAAACACAAATGCATCTGTTTTAACTTGTATCATGACGCTCTCATACCCATGCAAATCATAAAGCTTATTTTAAAGGGGATACAAGATTGTATTGTTATGTTACATTACATTTCATTTAGCTGATGCTTTTATCCAAAGCGACTTCCAATAAGTGTATTCAACCATGAAGGTACAAAACTGTTGGTAGCATCATCTACTTAGCTTAAGTGCAGTTGAAAGAGATGTGTTTTTATCCTGTGGCGGAGGATGTGTAGACTTTCAGTTGTCCTGATTTCAATGGAAAACTAGTTTCGCTATTAAGGAGCCAGGACAGGAAACAGTTGGGATTTGGTTGAGTGATTAGGTGTGCCTCGCAGTGAGGAAGCAGCAAGCAGGTTGGCCGACGGGGCCTGATCTGTTCGCAGAGAGGTGTGTAGTGGGTATTTACATTATATAACTTTTAATTGTAAAGTCATTGGGAATTATCCTATACTGCTTAATATTACCAGTAATGTCTCATAATGCTGAGGCCTGTTGAGTTTTAGTCGAGCTGTGTTGAAGCCAGCGGGGGAGAAGAGCCCTCAATGCAGTTCTGCTAACAGCTGATAGACAGCGGCTCCAAAATGTATGAGGTAAATAGAAAAAAAACCAAGTTCTCTTTCAAAATAAGTGTCATTACGCAAGTAAGTTGGGCTTTTGGGCCTCAAATTTAACTTCATTTTGAAAGTAATTGTTTTATGAGAAACTTTTAGGTGGACAGAAACACAACTCCAAAAAGACGTAAATGTTGTTTAATATCTGCTGGATGTGTAAAAAAGCCAACTGTTTGCTAAGAAAATTGCAATATCAACTCACAAAGTCAATTCACAGCTTGTTCTGCTTCACCCAAGTGGATTTAAGTAAGATTTTGAAGAAAGTATTATCTATCAGTTGAAGTTGAGTCTTTTTCCATTGCAGTATTGCTACTTTCATGAGTACTTCTTCCACTAATGCAGTCTAGTAGATTCATTCTACATACCAAAACAGTGCCACTGTTAACATTGGTGTTAACGCAGTGTCTAGTACAGTATGCTTGTGGGACTCAGCTGAAGTCTGTGCATTCAAGTGTGGCCTCAAACCTCTGTCACATCTCTTCTCAACAAAGCAGAAATACCTTGAAAGAAAGTATTCCCTCATGCATCTTGTATACCAACTGTGTTGTGTGTCTGCAGTGGGCGAGGCATGCGGCGGGGGGCTGCTGGTGACTGGGGTGTTACAGAAGGTGTTTGTATGGTATGTTGCTCATTCCTGCCTGAGTGTGTAAGGCATGTTCAGAGTGGGCCTGGCGGGCCGGACACCATGTGGCAGCTGCTGCTGCTTCTGCCTTCTTTGATGTCAAAGCATGCAAAATGATCTCCTTTCAGTATTAACACGTGTACAGCAGCGCTGCAGTCTGTGTAATCCTATGGTGACAGTAACCCCGTGTCTCCGTAGTTTGCGACGAGTGCAAGATGTTTCCTCACAAAGTCTCACTCTAAAGTGTGAAAGGGTGTGATGAAGTGGCCATCACCAGAGGAACAGACTGCACACCTCGATGGAAAGATAAACGCAGCAACTCCAATCACATCTCGCATGTTCAGCAGCTACTACATGGGCTTTATGAAGCCTTTCACTTGCTGGCAGATGTGAAGGCAACGGAACAGAAAATGACACAGGTCTGATTATCTTTTTAGAAGTTAATGGCACACACACAAAGAGAGAGAGACACAGACACACACACACACAAAGGGAGAGAGACAGAGAGACACACACACACACACAAAGAGAGAGAGACACTGAGGCGCACACACACACAAAGAGAGAGAGAGAGAGGCACACACACACACAAAGAGAGAGAGACACAGAGAAACGCACACACACTTTTGATGGCCATATAAGCTGCTACAGGGACAGGGATTGGAGTTGTTACTTTAACGGTGTGGCAAAATCTTAGTTAAGTGCAACAAATGTTTTAGGTTTTAATGTGGTCTGACAGAGGCATTTACCCCCCCACAAATAATAATTGTTTTGTTCTTTTTCGAAGATGATCTTTGGGCTTTTTATTACAGATATACTGTATGTATATACAGTGGGTACGGAAAGTATTCAGACCCCTTTAAATTTTTCACTCTTTGTTTCATTGCAGCCTTTTTCCAAAAATCAAAAAAGTTCATTTTATTTCTCAGTAATGTACACTCAGCAACCCATCTTGACAGAAAAAAACAGAAATTTAGAAATTTTTGCATATTTATTAAAAAACAAAAACTGAAATATCACATGGTCATAAGTATTCAGACCCTTTGTTCAGTATTTAGTAGAAGCACCCTTTTGATCTAATACAGCCATGAGTCGTTTTGGGAAAGATGCAACAAGTTTCTCACATCTGGATTTGGGTATCCTCTGCCATTCCTCCTTGCAGATCCTCTCCAGTTCTGTCAGGTTGGATGGTAAACGTTGGTGGACAGTCATTTTCAGGTCTCTCCAGAGATGCTCAATTGGGTTTAAGTCAGGGCTCTGGCTGGGCCATTCAAGAACAGCCACAGAGTTGTTGTGAAGCCACTCCTTCGTTATTTTAGCGGTGTGCTTAGGGTCATTGTCTTGTTGGAAGGTAAACCTTCGGCCCAGTCTGAGGTCCAGAGCACTCTGGAAAAGGTTTTCGTCCAGGATATCCCTGTACTTGGCCGCATTCATCTTTCCCTCGATTGCAACCAGTCGTCCTGTCCCTGCAGCTGAAAAACACCCCCACAGCATGATGCTGCCACCACCATGCTTCACTGTTGAGACTGTATTGGACAGGTGATGAGCAGTGCCTGGTTTTCTCCACACATACCGCTTAGAATTAAGGCCAAAAAGTTCTATCTTGGTCTCATCAGACCAGAGGATTTTATTTATCACCATCTTGGAGTCCTTCAGGTGTTTTTTAGCAAACTCCATGCGGGCTTTCATGTGTCTTGCACTGAGGAGAGGCTTCCTTCGGGCCACTCTGCCATAAAGCCCCGACTGGTGGATTGCTGCAGTGATGGTTGACTTACTACAACTTTCTCCCATCTCCCGACTGCATCTCTGGAGCTTAGCCACAGTGACCATTGGGTTCTTCTTTGCCTCTCTCACCAAGGCTCTTCTCCCCCGATAGCTCAGTTTGGCCGGACGGCCAGCTCTAGGAAGGGTTCTGGTCGTCCCAAACGTCTTCCATTTGAGGATTATGGAGGCCACTGTGCTCTTAGGAACCTTAAGTGCAGCAGAAATTTTTTTTGTAACCTTGACCAGATCTGTGCCTTGCCACAATTCTGTCTCTGAGCTCTTCAGGCAGTTCCTTTGACCTCATGATTGTCATTTGCTCTGACATGCACTGTGAGCTGTAAGGTCTTATATAGACAGGTGTGTGGCTTTCCTAATCAAGTCCTATCAGTATAATCATACACAGCTGGACTCCAATGAAGGTGTAGAACCATCTCAAGGATGATCAGAAGAAATAGACAGCACCTGAGTTACATATGAGGGTCACGGCAAAGGGTCTGAATACATATGACCATGTGATATTTCAGTTTTTGTTTTTTAATAAATATGCAAAAATTTCTAAATTTCTGTTTTTTCTGTCAAGATGGGTTGCTGAGTGTACATTACTGAGAAATAAAATGAACTTTTTTGATTTTTGGAAAAAGGCTGCAATGAAACAAAGAGTGAAAAATTTAAAGGGGTCTGAATACTTTCCGTACCCACTGTATATATATATATATATATATATATATATATATATATATATACACACACACACACACATCTTTAATTGTAAGTAAATATTTGTTTACAGTACCGTAAATTCCTGTATGCAGCAAACATCTCTCCACAGAAAGTTAATGTGCAGTTGAGAAAGTGAGACTTTCTCCTATTTGGTTTCCCAAGGCCTCTATGGGTACCTGTACCATTTTTCCTATGTCACATACTTTGCTCACTGCCGGATAAAGGATTTCTGTTCCGACTCTGGAAGGTAATCTTTTTCCCTGCACAGCCGCTTCAAGTTTACTCTTAGTCTGTTGAAAAATGGGATCTCTCAAAATACACCTCACTTTCTTCAGCTGAGGAGTTGTTTTCAAAGTGCCTCTGATGGCTTGTTTTCACATTTATTCTCAGTGAGTCCCAAAGTGAGAGATGGTTTGAGTCAGACAGCGAGAGAGAGACAGAGAGAGAGAGAAAGGGAAGGATTGCCAAACTGAAAGAAAGATAGACAGAGGGGATGTCGGTTCTCCAGAGAATGTAGTTCACTTCAGCTCACACATTAATGAAACTGGAAAACCTATGAGCTGCATGAGAGGGGGATCCAGGCAGAATCAGGATGATGACTTCTAAACATTCTGATTCTCAGATGTCGGAATGAAGAATGAACACACACAACAGATTTTCCATATAAACATTTGTTGAGTCTTTATAGACGCTGTACTTATACTAATAAATGCACTCAAGCGTTCACATAAATTAGCCCTCAATCACAAACACATGTATACATGCAAAAACTAAATCCACAAAAAGTAATACTTTACTTATTTTCCAGTTATGCCATAGCTATGAATAATAAAAGATCTGATCAACAGTAAACATTATTTTAACGAATGGCAGCAGTATTGTTGTATTGTTGCTATGGTTACCCACATTCTGATATTCCGTTCCCACTGCTTTAGAGCTCTTCCACCATCCTTGTCCTATAGTGACCACAGCTGATGTGTGTGGTAGGGAGTGGTGGTGGTAAGACAGGATGGATTATCTTCAGAGCAGGTTCTAGCTCTAGATGCATAGTGGGAGTGTTTCCCCTGTGCTACATTACCGTGGTGTAGCAGGAAACGTTAACCCTCTCCTTGATTTCATAATATTTCTGGAGAAAGAGATCCAGGAAACGAGTAGGAAATGCACCACTACCAAGCCACGGCCAAGCGGACCAATCACAGTAGTTGTGGTCTGCGTCGCCAAGACTTGCAATTACATTTTTTGAGAGGTGCAAGTCAGGCTGTGGCGTAGGAGCCGGATCTCCACATACCTACGTATTTACCCATAGCGTACTGTAGATTTAACACAGGACTATAAATTGCCCGGCCCAAGCCTACATTACCCGCCGCCCCTGCCCAGGGTCTACTACCTGCTTAATCCAGCATTGGTCAGAGTACTTCTTTGTGTATTATCCCTTTTTTAATTCACAATCATGACAAGTCAACAGGCTAGCCAACTAACTTCCCTACAGTAGATTACTGTAGACTAATATGGCTCATTAGTCAACTTGAAAAGCCAGATAGATTAACTGCATTTCACCAAGTAAATGAATGTGACATGTTGGGTTGGCAGCGGCCATAACATATTAACATGCCTGGCTATGACGGGTGACGTCATCCCTTGTGTGTGGTAGCCTACATGTCAAACTGCAGGGGGTAATAACAGCAGAGAACCTTTCCTGTCCAGATTAATGGAAACATTAACAGAAACGTTAACACAGGACTGTGATATTGGACAAAGATTGCCTGGTCTAAAAGGGACAAGCTTTAAATGCACCAGCACAACAGTAGACTCAGTTTGTGGTATAAAAAAAACATGAGGTGATAGAACCAGTATTATATGAATATGACTATATACATGCCACCTCTAGGGCAGTGATTCCCAAAGTGGGGGTCGGGACCCACAGGGGGGTCGCGAGCCAGAGAGGGGGGGTCGCAAGTTGATTTCCAGAAATAAAATAAAAATTTAAAAACGATTAGAAATAGCATATGTTAGCCATGATTTTAACACAAGATAAAACTAGTGACTAGTGGCTATCCAACATTAAACCCAGATTGGACTTGCTGTGCTCCAAACATATTGCACATCCATCTCATTAGGTGAGGTTAAATTAAAATTAAAGTAATGAGTAAATTACTGCAGAATAATGTTATGGCTGTTGTGTTATTTTGTGTTGTCAATATGCTCGTGTTTGGATACTCCTATAGTGCGTGAGCATTTATATACGTTTTTTAGTGGGGGGATCGCAAGTCACTTGCACCGTTACTTTGGGGGTCATGGGCTGAAAGTTTTGGGAACCCCTGCTCTAGGGGATGGGTACTTTCCCTTGTTATGGTGTAAGAGTAAGAGTGAAGATGAATGTCCTTAATTCTTTGATCAGCTTTGGCAATGAAGCATATATCCATCAACCTTTTGGCTGTGGTGCACAACACTGGGGTTTAAATGGTTAACTTTAACATGTCAGCAGGTCCAGTTTGGTTGAGTCATTGGCCCAATCCCAAAGTGAGTCCTGAGGACTAAGGACTAAAGACTCAGACTTAATTGATCTCAGGTGCTAAGTGAGTGAGTGAGTGTGTGAGACTACATTAGAGGATGGATACCCGACCCGAGCCCGACGGGACCCGACGGTACCCGACGGGTCGGGCCGGGTTCGGGACAGATTTTTAGAAAGGATGCTCGGGTTCGGGTCGGGCTCGGTCACATCAGCGCGATAAGGCATTGAACATTTTGAATTTAAAACAGCTTATTATGTAGGTAACCAATGGGCCTGTTTCACCTGATGCAAATGTTCGTTTATGGATTAAAATAAATGTCAAATATTACCCTAACATCCGTCTTCCTGTGTGCGGAAATTTGTTAAACTAGCTGTGACAACGAAAGACGTGCGTATTAAGCTACATGTGGCAGCGCAACTATGGAAGATTTTAAAACTATTGAAAACGAAGGAAAGTCAGCTGTGCATTGATGCGCTCATCTGTTGACATTTCCGAATGCCTTCCTACAATTGCTTAATAAAAGCGGTCTTTCCACACAAACAAACGTACATGTCATTAGTATGAGAAAAAAATGCGATTTTAACTGTGTCGGGCTCGGGCCGGGCTCGGACAGAAATATCTTAATGCCTGTCGGGCTCGGGTCGGGTTCGGTTACTGCTCTGTCGGACGCGGGCCGGGCTCGGGACAGAAAAATCCGGCCCGATCCGCACTCTAGACTACATGGGCTCAGATATGTATAAATGGGATTGGGACAGCGCTTCACAAGATCACGTTGCCATGGCATTTTAAGTTTGTTTTCTTTCCACACGGCCAAGGCACAGGAGACGGCTGCCTAATTCCAATTTTTTTTTACAAGCTGGACAGCAGGTCTGTTCCATTCCGTGGTCGTGTGGCTTGCTGTTGTTTACCTTTTGTAATTTCCGGATTTCCCAATGGTCTCCGCGGTAAACGCCCCAAAGCTTTGAACTGTGGGTATTTCCCTTTGGTGAAGTCTGCATCGATGCAGACTCGCGGGAAAGGGCTCGGTAAGTGTGTACTCAAACCCTCATGCCCTTTGACATTCGACATTGTGACAACCCTTACAAATTTTGTGAGAAAGCACGCCAAAGTCGGTGAGTCTGTGAGTCCGGACTTTGGGATTGGGCCAGAGTCACAGTGTGTGGACTCTGTTATCAGGGCCGCAATCAGTCCAATGCAGTACTGAACTTGGGTATGCATATTTGAATCACTGGGTTTTTATAGCTTGTTTGTAGTTTACTTTTTTCCCAGGAAATTAGCGATGTGATTTGCTGTTTTAAAACACTTTTTGCTTTGGGGAACAACAACAAACTCCGAGCTAGCAAGCTACACGCTGAAAACGGCAAGTTTTAAAGAACATTTGGATCGTGCAGCAAGGCAGGCCTGCTTGGTTCATTTGGGGAATGATTGCAAAGATTTTCAAAGAATATTACAGCATTTTTAGTAAACCTAAAACAACCGTAACCGCTGTAAAAGTTCGCTTGGGTGGACTAGAATTGATAATTGTTGAGGTATTTAAGTATTTGGGAGTAATGATAGACTTGAAATTGTCCTTTAAACATGTTAAAAAAGTTGTGAAAACAGTAAATGTTAATATACGGAATTTTAGGCAGGTTCGTTCATCACTAACAGATATAGCAGTGATTACATTCCTGCACTCTATGATACTGGCTAATATTGAGTACTGTATCACAAGTTGGTCCTATACGACAGGGCATGTGTAAAATTGTGGTTTGTATAAAATTGTTTCTCTGTATATAGCCTGTGTATAGTGTATTTGTATGTATTTATTTATTTTTTTTTTTTTTTGTGTACCACCAACCTGCCAGGGGGTCTGCAGATGGAAATTAGCCTAAGGCTAATGTGGCATATTTACATTTGCGAAAATGTTCATTAATATGTATTGTCCCCCTTTTGTAAACAATAAATAAATAAAATTTAATCTCTAACTGGGACTATATTGTTTGAACAGTTACCTTCATTTAATATTGTATGTGGCGTTTTCTTTTTCGGGTTACCGAAGTTCCACCAAAACATTTCCTTGCCAAGACTTGCAGAGCCACCGCCGCTGTGTCCGGAGCTTAGGGCCGCCAAGACGATTGTGATTGGTTTAAAGAAATGCAAACAACCTTTTTCTTTTTTTCTCCTATCCCAGAATGTATGTGTGGTGTAGCCAGACCTTACTCCACAGGGCTGTGGAGATAGGTCTGGTAATGCATGACTAGAAAGCTTGTGAAAAGTAGTGATCTCTTTGTAAGGACAGGCAATAGAATTACAGACACACACACACACACACACACACACACACACTGTCTGACTGCACTCTGTGCATAAGTGATGGTTAACCTGCATCAAAGAAAGAGAAAATATTTCCATGGCAACCCTGAAAATCCATGCAGTGTGTGAGGAGCTACCAATATGTCTGGATTAAGCAACATTATCACAGGCTGTCCAGGCCGTCAGTGGTCACTTTGGACACATTCATTTGGTTGCTTCACATTAACAAATCCCAAAGCACCCCAAGCCCTTTTTCCCCCCCCATCAGTGCTGGTTTTGTGTGAGAGTGTGAGTGTGTGTGTGAGTGTGTATATATGTGTGTTCACATATGTGTGTGGGACTGCATGTGCGGCATCTGTCGATTTACTGCCAGTCTTGTGTTTCAAATATTAGAGGTAATCAGATCCTTCCGCTCTTCTTGGTTCGAGCTGGACTCAGCCGGCCTGGAGCGGTCAAGTGTGAAAACATTACAGTGACCCAGACGTCGCTGCATGCTGTGAATCCATGAACTGATTGAAACAAGAGCAGTTAGATGCCATAAAACAAGAAAGTTTGCTCTTCCTAAAGAAGTAGACATTTTAAGAAATACACATAAAGTTAGAAAATCAATCTGTATGTGTGTTAAGTATGGAGTTTGAGCCTAGCTTAGTTTAAAGACTTATCCAAATCCACCTTTCAGAACCTTTTTAAAGTAGGGATGGGAGAAAAAAATCGATACAGCACATTATTGTGATATTTACAATATATGTATTGCTATACATGGACGCATAGTATCGATCTTTTATTACACTAATTGTTATGTGTTCTTGTTGTTGGTCAGTTTGTCTGCTTGACAATCCCTTTTTGCAGCAGTAAAATTGAAGTGAGATGAGCAAACGGAGAAATTTTAACTTTTTAGATAAAACAGATGTTGACTTTGGGGACATAATTTGAATTTGGGGGGAAAAAGGTAATGAATTGCAATATATAGCATGATTAAAATCGCAATATCATATCGTGACCTACCTTTAAAACTCACTAATTAACGCTGCTCTTAGTGAATGTGTCAGTTTGGGGTTTTTAGGGGGAGTTATGTGGTATTACTTTATTGACAAATTTTAAGTCTAAACTGCTATTTGTGAGGCTCAGCTGAACGCTAATGTATAGCTTTTTAACCTGCTGCTAACATGCTACTTTTAGCATATTTATATGTTGCTGTTCAGCATGGGATTTTAAGCAGGTCAGTGTGTTAAAGTGTATTCATGAAGTAGCATTGCATTTAGCAGCATAAGGGTGTTGTTTAGCATTGTGGCATGCTAAAGTTAGCATGGACAAATCGATTGATGATAAAGGATAATAATCAGTGTATAACAACTTCAATCAAACTTGGCTGTGGAACATTTCAGGCGGGTGGGCATATGTGGCCTGTTTCTCTGACAGACTTAACCTAACTTATCCCTCAAATTACCCAAAATAACATGAGTGATTCCACACAACGCTCCTTGGCAGATACAAATCTCTATTTTCATGAATTTCGGGGTGTCTTTTTCAATTTTATAGCTTTGGAGAAGTGGTTTTGAAATAGTATTGAGTAAAAGTTGACATATTCCAGTCTGTGATTATCCATCAACATACATTCCTTTAATTTTAGTCTAAATAATTCCTAATTTCTGCTTTTCTAACTCAAACATTAGGCATCATTTCCTAAAAATTAGGTTTATTGACCACAAATTCAAAAAATAACTGTAAAACTAAAGTTAATAAGTGAGTGTTATGTAGTGTTAAACGTAAAAAAAAAGTGAAAAACATTGAAAAAAAAGCATCAACTAAAATACAACACAAGGGTTGAAGGAACAACTATGACAAGTCATTCCTTGTGGCTTACAGCTGTGGGGAAAATAATTCACTTTTTAAAAGGAAAACGTGGACTGAAGTTATGCCAGTATGCTGTGTGTAATCTAGGAAAGAGCAGTGAGTGCTGACGTGTGGCTTTTTCGCCACAATCTATAACGGAGATATTGGGAAAGCTAAACGTACTGTAATCTCAAAAGGCTGCCTGACTTCAGCGAGAGCTGCAATAATTCAAATGCAAAACACTGAACACATGTTCTCAAGAAACAATGACAATTTTAGAATTTTTTAACCACTATTGAAGAAGTCCAGATCAGGTGTCAAGTTTAAGTCAGAATAATAACAGTGAAGTTGCAGAAAAGAGGCGGTTCAGTATAATTTGATGCAGTCTGGCGTGCCAGCTCAGCCAGCCTGAGGTTTGTGAAAGAAGTGGGAGTGTTGGAGGTCAGGGGAGTCACAACTGCTGTGCTCTGAAATCCTTTTCTTCTTTTGCTCAGTGCTGAAGTGTTGTTGAACATCGCAGAGTAGGCCTGAATCCAATTTCAATTTGTCAGATTCAGAAATTGGATTTTCTTTCAGAGATTGAAAGTATATAAAAGCATGACATGTCCAATCTCTTATACCACAGTTTCACTATACAGGACTGAAACAGCACTGACTGTCTTTAAATCCTATTATAGAACTACAGTACAGAGATGGGGCTGTAACTTTAAATAACACCTTTGAGCTTTGTCCAAGCTTGTCTGTGACGTTTAATCACAAATAATTCAGAAATATGAAATTATAAATCCTCCAGTTTATCCTTTACCCTTCGGTTGCTATGCCTCACTCTCAATCATACTGTACACAACACACAGTATTAAATATAAAATCATGTATAAAGTATAAAATCATGTCATCAGTTTGCCAGAATACAGAAAAGCAGATTCATTTTTAGGGGTCCAAGCCCGAAGGATGCGTGGACCGCTGTAACGCAAAGCGTACGCGGTTCACACAGCAGGGCTGTGGAACCCTATTGTAATCGCTAGGTTTTCTCTTTTCCTTCTTCATTATTCTTCTCCGCATAAAACTGCCGCTGGAGCCTAAACCGTACATGGTGGCGACACGCCATTTTCAGGACTGGTCCCAAACTCCGCAAAGACCTCAGCTGCAAAAATTGACCCACGTCCACCACTAGGTGGCGCTATACCAGAAGAAACGCGTTTGGCCCTATAACTCCCAAACCGTACATCGGATATTTAAAAACCATATATATGGACGCGTTCCCTGGAGCCTACTGAATCTCGTGATATAGGCCACGCCCATTTCCGCCTAGACTTTTATGCCTGAAAAATAGCGAACTTTTTCTTTTTCGAACTCCTCCTAGACCGTGCAATGGATTGGCACGAAACTTGGCACGTAGCGTGACAAAAAGTTGCGTGACAAAAAGTTGTATAAAGATTTTTAATGAATAAAAATTGCGCATATTACGCCCAAACAAATTTGTGTTGTTAACTACAAAAACACCGTCTTTGCCATATCTCGCCCAAGATAAATGCTATTGAAGCCAAACTTTAGAATATTACTTGTTATGACCCTCTGAAACAAATTTCACAAAGATTGGCCACTAGGGGGCGCTACTGATACAACAAGTTTATATCTCATGAACCGCTCATCCAAATTTTACAAAATTTGATGGATACCATCTAGGCCCACTCCTGAGGTGGTACTCACAGTGGGGTACTGATTGGTTCAAGTGGGCGTGGCCTATGGGCCAATGTTTGGATTAACCACTTCCACTAAAGTGAATTACTTGAAATTAACAGGGTAGATGTACAGTGGGTAGCTGACCTGACTTACCGAATATTATACATGTGGAACACTAGGTGGCGCTACAATGATGTCAAACGTGTTTTTGCCTATAACTTCTACATTATACATCACACATTAAATATCTTAATGTCCACGTGTTCACTACATCAAGCTGAGTCACATGGTATAGGCCACGCCCATTTCCGTTCAGAATAATTTTCGCAGTATTGCGACAAGTGCAAAACCAACTTTTACGAACTCGTCCTAGGCCGTGCGACAGATCTGCACGAAACCTGGTGTATAGCATCTCCAGATGGCCCTGACAAAAAGTTGTATAAAGAATTTTGCTACGTTAACGTGTGCACATTTGACGACCAAACACATTTTCTGTAGCAAGCTACCAAACACATATCATATCATATCTCGGCCAAATTAAAAGTTATCAACATATCACTTGTGAGCAGTGTTGACCATGCCTTTCCGATGCTCTGTACCAAATTTGGTAAAGATGAGCCATTAGGGGGGCGCTATAATCAACATTTATTGGTTTCGTCAACACACTCAATGCATTTAAATGGGAAATTTGCAATTGCAATATCTCTGCCACAATAAAAGCTATTGACACCAAACCTCTGATGATTGTTTGGCATGCCGCCCGGAGGCGCTGTACCAAATTTGGTAAAGATAGGCCATTAGGGGAGCGCTATGATCAACGTAGACAATTTTGGGCCATTTTATCAAGGTTTTTGTTTCCAGCCTAGGAGACCAAAGTTTTTCTGGGTCATTGCGCTATCGTACCGTTACGTGCGCCTCTTGATGTTTCCCGACGTTTGCCCTCCCGCCGCTTCGCTTTGGGTTCTGCTTTTGTGCGCTCCCCGGTTGCCGAGGTCGACTGGCGCGGGGAGGCTTGAACCCCGTTGTAACTGCTTGCAGTTCTAGTCTTTTTTCTTTTTAGCAAAATTATCATTTGTTTTAGTGTTGTTGTTTGTTTTTTAGCTCAAATTTCCTGGAATACCCATCGTTCGGTCGAGGAATCAAATGGAAGCCCTTCGATGGCTCCTCTCATGATATCGCTACAGATTCCAGCAATGTCAGGACTTGCAGTCATAAATAAGGCGCCACAGTCCTAGTGTGTGTATCCTCCCCTGCCTAGCACAACCATTGAAAACCAGTGAAAGCGAGTGCCTATGGTGGCAAAACAAAACGTAACCCATCCATCTGTGTGTTTGTGGTAGTTAATGAATAGATGCTTCAGGTATGACACCACCCTCTGGACTGGAGATATGGCCTGTCTCAATTTGCATTTGACACAGGAAAGTATCTCTGAATGGTATTAAATAACAAATAAGTGTCTGAACACGTCTAACGGCAAAAGTGTTTGTATACTTTTAAGAGAATCTCTCCTTTCATTTGTGTTAATAGTGAAAAAAGAGAGCTTAAGAGATAAGTTCAAGCCCTTGTGTAGTTTCACACAATTGATTGCTGCGTAAGGTGGTCGTGATTGTTGGATTTACTATATTAAAAAGTTCTAAATTTGCACGCAGATGTACTCCTGCTCATTCCGCAGTTGAAATGCCGGTTTCAGACACTGTTCCACGGACACTGTTTGAAGCGTACTGACACTTTTTGCTATTGCGTATCACTCCAAAATGCCAGATTCAGTAGAGATCAGTATGGAGCCCTCGAAAAAAAAAAAAAAAAAATACTTTAAATAATACCACTTTAAGTTGCACTCATCTCAACCAAAGAGAAATGGGTCAGTACAGATCCTCTTACAAATGAAGTGCTGTTTCATTACACATATCATTTCAGTGATGTTCCTTTTGGACAGATTAGCTGCTCGAACAGACAGTACTTAAATTATAAAGCCATTATGTGGGATAAAATGGGACTTTTTAGCAGAACAGTCTGTGTGGCAGATATAATTTGGCCGCCTACGCAAACCAACATCCAGTCACCTAGCATAACTGAAATAGATGTAGTTGTGGGCTTGGGACCAACGGGAACAGTGTAGAATACAAAACGGGAGTACAAGAATGCTGCGTATTGTCTGTGTGAGAACTGAAGACAATGCAAGCCTTCATTGGCTTGTGCCCATTGTGCTTGAGATTTCTTGAGCTCAGCTGAAGAAGAGAAAGGTCTTCATTCAGCCTGCTGGGCCTTCTTCAAACCTGCCATTGTCATTGCTTCTTCTCTCTACGTCCCAATGTTTTCCTTTCTCTCGAGGCTGATTGATACCCGTCTGCTGCAGAGACGCAGCGTTATGTCACTCAGCACGCTATGGTTTTCAAAGCCCTTGACTTGTTAGCCCTGCTGCTTCTTTTGTTTGGTGCCTCACCTTTTCTCGTCAGGGTTTTGCCTCCAGTTCTCAAAGTAGGAGAATTGGAGAGGAGTTAAATTACATCCAAAGTCAACTCCTCAGTCCTTAATTGATAGTGGATATTGGTGTATTACTGTTACTTCCCTCCACTCAGTGCTGAGCACATTTCTCTCTCCTCTTGTCACACAGTTTTGTTCCACACCTTTTACTCTGTGTGACATTAAACCTTTGATTAAAAACATCAAATCGTGAAGGGGTTCTTGGGAAGGTAACACCAAAGTTAAAAAAGGCACTCTTGCAAAAAGTTTTAAAAAAAAGAAGCCTTTATTAAAATTGCAATTTCATATTGAAATTGTTAGTATATTAATGTGTATCTATTTTTAATGCACTAACAATTTCAACATGTCAAAGCCATGTAAATTAAGGCTTTTAAAAAAAAGTTGTTGAATAGCCTTTCCTGCTGCTGAACGGCATTCAATGTTTAAAAAAAAAATGGCTGGAGAAAATAAGCCTTCAGATTGTGAGCCCGTTCAGAGCAGCTCTACTGATTGATTCAGTCAAAGGAACCAAAGAGTGTCTGAAAAGAAAAGCCTCCTTTAAAAAAAAAAAATAACTTTCTTTTTCACTTTCTGTCTCAAAAAGAATCGTGACAGGCTTGTTAAAGTAGCAGCGCCCCACCCACCACCACGTTGCCACCATCCTGCTCTAGTGGCTGTATCCTGCTCTGCTCACAGAGCCCTGTCTACTGGACCCCTCAGACAAAGTAGTGGTAAAGGGGGATTTAGCTCAGCCTGCCGCGACACCCTCGGGTCACATTAAGTTAGTAGAACAAGTGCAGGAATTTCTAAATGTTTCTGTGAACTGTAGCCAATTCTTCCTCCATCTCTCTGGTGACCAGTTTAGTCTTTTGTTGAGAAAACGATGAGCTGGCTGCCTCATAACCTAAAGGTCATATGTTTGATGACTTCTTAGAGCCTTAGAACTGATACTGTATAATTTTTTTGAATAGGTTTTGAAATGTGATGGTATATTGGCTAATATTTATTATTCAAAAGGTAATTTTTTGGGGACTTTTCACTATATTTGATAGCAGTGGGTAGACAGGAAAGTATGGGAGAGAGATGGGGGATGACACATAGCAAAGGGCCGCAGGTCGGACTCAAACCCGGGCCACGGGAAAGGACTCAGCCTACATGGGGCAAATGCTCTTACTGGGAGAGCTAGAGCTTGCCCCACTCAAAGGTACTCTTTTGGGTAGTGTTTTGCAGGTGACTTGACACCATAGACTGTAAACATAGTGGATGTCTCATCGGATGACGTCCCCCATTGGTTGGTGGACTAATGTTTTGAATAAGGTGACCAGATTTCTCAGACAAAATCCGGGGACATTTTCAGCTCAGAAGCGTATATGCCTCCAAAACACGTCATGTTTTGATTTTTGTAAAACTTAAAATGGGGACACTAGACCTAGAGGTGTTCTCATTAGGTGCTGAGCCCCCCCCTCCACAAAGGTCTGATCCTAGACTCACCCCTGCTGCTATTCATACTCCACTCCACTACACCTCAGAGGGGAATGTTTCAAGATAGAAAGTCCTAATATTTCAAGAAAGAAAGTCCTAATATTTCAAGATATAAAGTCCCAATATGTCATAATGTTGTAATGTTTATTGAACTACATTTATTTCAATTCAATTCAATTCAATTCAATTTTATTTATAGTATCAATTCATAACAAGAGTTATCTCAAGACACTTTACAAGGACCCAACAGTTTTAGTAGTTTCCTCCATTTATCTGATAGCTTTTGCTTTATTGCTTCAGGCTTGTTTCTGCAACAGCTCATTGAGTATCAGATACAATAAAAACTATTGGACATATTTTCCTTTGACATTGATGCAGTATGAAACGAGATCGCTGCATTCGGCAGAAACAAGCTACAATGGAAGTTAATATAGGATAATTGTCCAGCTTGTATTTACGTTCATAAAAGTGCTCGTTTTGCTACTGACAGACTCAGATTAATATTCTAAGTGTCTGACAACATTATGGAAAGGATTTCTAAGGAGGTCGACCTTTCTGTTAAAGATTAAGATCCTTTTTTAAAACATAACTCCGAAATTGTGTTCGCTAAACCACCAGAATCCATATAAATAATCAAGAATTTTAGCATCGTAAAATATGCTTTCTAAAACATCTCTGAGCTCTGAGCTCTGTTTGGTCAACGTTTTCTTTCTTTCATTCCAATTTCGGGTCTGTCAGAAAACCGGGGACAGAACCAGCCGGGGACAGGTCACCAAAACCGGGGACTGTCCCTGGAAACCGGGGACGTCTGGTCACCCTAGTTTTGAAGCCATGAGTTTGCATTTTGGCTGTTGCCATCTTGGTATTTTTTTATCCAGAGATGACAATATTTCGACAAAAGGGCAAAGCTAGGGAGAATGACACGTCTAGTGCTGCGTTCCAGGCAACCCGTAACCCTTGTTTTCACAACTTTCTACCCGTGAAAATGCCCTGGAACGGCAGTTAAACCCGTAACTTACTACCCGTGTACTCGTACCAGATCGTTCTACTCCCAGTTACAGTTTTTGAAGTTACACACACTTAAACAAGCGGTGAGAAATAGAAATAGACAGACATAAATAGGCAATAAAAAGGAATGCCAGACGTTGTTATCAAAATATACATGCCATTGTGTACTACTACAGGTTATGTTTATTAAATATGTCACAGACTAGAAATTGCTAATATCAACTAGCGATAGCTAACGGCAACGTTAGGTAGCCCCTAGCTAACACTAGCTAGAAGGGTTTGTGGTGACTTTGCCAGGAATGCAACCAAGTTGTGAGTCGTGACTTGGAGTCTTAACTTACGGGCTAAAAACTGTTTGAAACGCAGCATTAGCCAGTGGTTTGTATGGGTTTAACAGTGCTGCACTAAGCTAAACGCTAAGGAAGGAAACTTGCCAAATTTCAACCGTTCTAATGTGAGTCATCAAGCGGAGTTTTACTGGCAGGGTAAAGACTGGAAGCAGGGAGAATTACCTCGCCTGGCTATTAAATACTGTACATGATATCTCTTTTGTCTCCTTTCGTACACCTACAGAAAGAAGAAACGAGTTGTAATTTTACAGGGAGTATTTCTGTTTGTGTGCAGATTTAACAACTGAAAAGGATATTTTACACCTAGAGAAATAAATGTGGCACTATGCTCTCTGTCGGACAAATTACAGTATGTAACATTTGAATTACCTTAAACATACTTTTGGCATTTCTGTCCTGCAACTTTTTATTATGTATAAAAAGCCTACACAAATACACAGATATCAATAAATCTGTGATAAGCTAATGATGTCAGCCAAGCTAATGTAATGGTCTGATCTGGTAAAACGCTGCCTGCTCACACATTTCTAGCCACTCTGCATAAGAGCGTCACATTAACACCTGCTGTAAGTTGTGAAATGATCATGCCAGCTCAGAGTCATTAAACCTGTTGATTGATGATGACATGCAATGTTTTCAGTTGTAAATCGTGTAATGAATACACAGTCTGTTTTTGTGTGTGTGTGTGTGAATGACACATCTGTTTTTGCATCTTAAAAAACAGCCCAATGGTGCTAAACTCTCTCTCTCTCTCTCTCTCTCTCTTCAGGTTATGCAGTCTGACTCTTAAGAAGCTGATTGTGATGAGGGAACTTGATAAAGAGCTGATCTCTGTGGTCATTGCTGTTAAAATCCAGGTATGTTGTACAGAAACGGACACAATTGAGTGGGGCGTGTACAAACCTGCTACACACAAACATGGATGGATATATATGAATAATATCTAATACATGTATGTCCACCTGTGCTGTATATCTCACCCTCTGATGAAGGGCAGAAAAAGGGTTAGGGTTAGGTTTTTTTTTTAACTGCTGAGCATTTTAAATCCATGTTTAATTGTTCTTTTAGTTTTTTCCACCTTCAAACAAGTTGTAAGAGACTTGTTTGAGATTTGACTCGATATTCTGAACATTATATTGGGGTCTATTGTTTTGCCAAAGATATGTTCACAGGCAGCGCTGACCAGTTACTGAAAATAGGTCAAATGCATCAAACATGCACAGTAACATAGATTGGCTTGCTTTGTAAAATTGTAGGATTTATACTATGTTCTCACAGGTTTTAAAATGTGTTGAATCCTGTTGAATTAATTCTACTTGCATTGCACCACTGCTGCAGAGGGAAGAACGGAGAGTTCCCACTAAATTTAACACCAACCTTCTTTTTATGTTTTTCCACAGGGCTCCAAACGCGTTTTGAGGTCCCATGAGATAGTGCTGCCCCCCAGTGGGTCTGTGGAGACTGACCTGGCTCTCACCTTCTCACTGCAGGTAAAAAATTAAAAAAAAGAAAGTCCCCATGCTGCTGTTTGGCTCTAAATAAACATCGTAGGTCGACAAATAAACCATTTATTCATATTTTGAAGGTCTTTATTTGCTGTTTTTTTATTGACATGAGATCTTACAGATTTAAGTATGTGTGGGATGACTTTTTAATAAACCGGTTACTATGGCAACTGTTCAAACATGCATTCGATATCAATGAGATATGAAGCTCTCTTTTTTTGCTGAAATACACAGTGTTAAAAGATAAGGTTAAAAGATTTGTTGGCAATAACAAAAATACAGAATATCTCCAGATTCTGTATTTTTGTTATTGCCAACAAATCCAAGTCCTTCTCTCAATGCTTTTACGACTTCTCCAGCTTCCCCCGTTCCTATGGAAGATGTAAAACTTTAAAAATAATCACAAATAAAGAAGATGAAATCATTTCAGAAAACAGCAGAGGACTGTAGTTTTACCTATACCTATTCTTCCAATCATCTTCTCACCAACAGCTTTGGTTATGTCAGATGAGAGAATTCTGTGGGTGCGGCTCAATTTGAAAGAGGTGATAATAGTCACATAATTAGCTGTGTTTAAATCAGAATATTATGACAGGGCGCCTGGGTAGCTCACCTGGTAGAGTGCAGGCCCATGGGCAGAGGCTCAGTCCTTGACCAGGTGGCCGTGGGTTTGGTTCTGACCTTCCCCTTTCATGTCTAGTCTGTCCTATCAGATGAAGGCCTATAATGCCAAGAAAAATTTTAATAAAAAAAAAACATTTATATAATTAATTGACAAATCAATATTTAAAAAACCCCGCCCACAGTTTTTTAGTGTTACATCTTTATGAGTCTTTTTAATTCTTATTACGTCCTGCATATTCCACATATTAGAAAAATGCTTATATTTAAAGCCGAGTTTTCAGGGGCATAACAAGCATTACCCAAAAATGGTGTTTTTTGGGGACTATTTTCAACTGATTTGGTGCTGTGGTGAGTATTTACAGTACCCTTAGTGAAGGAACATGTAACCCAGTGCAGCAGAGGGGCTCTCTGGTATTTTTTTGTTTAATAGATTTTGTACGACAGCAGAGCTCTATACACACAGAGCAATAAGATTCATCATGCAATGCTCAGACAATACTTATAAAGGGTTGATTCTTTGCGGGTTTTGGTCTTTTTATGGGATTTGCTGACAATAAGAAAAATAATTTGTAATTTTTTGTTTTTTTTGTAACAATCAGTACCCTCACTTTTTAAAACGAGAAGGAAACAAGCTGCAGATCCTGCTGCAAAGGCGGAAGAGATACAAGAACCGAACTATCTTGGGCTACAAGACTCTGGCATTGGGATCTATCGATATGGCAGAGGTACAGTATGACGTCGCTGTAACAAGCCTGCATCCATCTTATCTACTGATTTTAATTTGATTTATTTTATTTTCACAACAGAAACATTAAAACAGTGTTATATGTTTCACAAAAAAAAACCCTCAAGTGGCTTAAATAAGTGGCAATATTCATAGAAACAATTATATTTAACAATTTAAAAACATTTCTATGTTATAATGTAAAAAAACAAATTGCATTTAGAGCACAAACCCATATGGAAAATTCAGACAACAATTTTACTCTCTGTGTAAACTGTTCTTTAGAAATTTCAATGAGTGATGTGGGAAGACTGTTCCATATTTTGACCCTCTGTATAATACACTAAACTGGGTTTGAGTTGTACAAGAGTAGGGAGGCCTAATAAGACTGTATGAGAAGGTTTGTGATTCATGGTTGCTATTGTTTTTAGTAGAAAACCAGGTTGTAGCTTACTCCCGTTGCCCTTTTTTGTCTGTGTCTTGTAGTGCCGGCAGGAGCATGAGAGTGCATCAGCTCTAACAACCTTTGTGTCAGGACCGCTGCGGAAATATTATAAGAAAATGGTGGATGTTGGAGCTGCACATTGACATTTACTAGACTTGGTCCTCCTCATCTTTACCTGGGGATTGGCAGTGCCTCCTGTCCTATAAATCCTAGCTCTTTTGCCCTTTAATTAGTTAGAAAATAATACTTTTATCTTTGAAAGACTACAGATAATTTCACCTTTTCTCAGTACTAATTAATTTTGTTCAAATCATCCTTAGAGAAATAAGGAAAACTCCCTTGTTTAAAAAAAAAAAAAAGACAAGTAATCTTCTTTCTTGTGTTTTAAGAAAACCAAGAATAACATACTTCCTTTAGATGGATATCTTCCAGTGCAGATGCTGCCGTTCCCATATGGCTGACAAGGCTCTGTGGAGCTTATTAAGGTCATGTTTCAGCAGCTGAGGGAAGAAAAATGTTGGCGCCTGTGAGGAAAAAAGAAACACACTGTACCACAACAAGAAAAGAAGAATAAATGGTTCTCAGTTTTTTAAGTCAAGGATATAAAGAGGCTCTAACAGGATATACCACACAAGATATGTACCGTGTAAACGGCTAAAGGCCGACTGGTTTCGCATCAGAACCAACAGACTCATCCACATTTGGGTCGGCGCTGTCCTGAAGTGACCTGGTTGGAGATGAGAGTTTTTAATCTCTGGAGTGTAAAATATGTCCAGAATTTATTGGCACTGAGTAAATAATTGGGTCCTGTTGAGCCAAACACTCAGCTGCGTCAGTAGAGCCTCTCAAGGCGTGCATATTTCTTGTAATGGGCAATTGTGACGTACAAAGAATCAAAAGATCTGCAAAGCAAGCTTGGATCATTCAGTCTCATGGACCATCCACATGCTGTGGAGCGGAGGCAGGTCTGGTTAGTCCACACTGGTTTATTGGCATTTCTTTAAACCAATCACAATCGTCTTGGGGTGGCGCTAAGCTCCGCACAGAGCAGCTGCAGAATAGCCTCTGGAAGGAACTTGTTTCGGTTTTAGTCTTGCAACAGAAAACTCAGATTGGACAGATAGACTAACTAGCTGTCTGGATTTACCCTGCAGAGATCTGAAGAGCAGGTAACCATAGTCCTCAGAAATCAACCAGAGCTTAAAAGTCAGACACAAGGAAACGGAAGGAAACGGACCTCTGCGAAAATGGAATTGCCTGGGGCACCGGAGCAAACCCGGAAGTGAAATGTCGAGGAAAAAGACTACACAGACGTGAAATATCCCGCTCACTAAAATCCCCCCCTCACCCCCCTCCCCCACATTTTTCTCATGTTCTGCCTCTGCTCTCCTATCTCCCTGCTCCCAGGTGATGCAGCACCCGACCGAGGGAGGCCAGGTTCTGCCTCTCTGCAGCAACCAGAAAGACATGCTGGGCAAGGTGGCCGAGATCTGGATTTTCTCCCTGTCCAGTCAGCCAATAGACCATGAGGAGGCAGCCATGCAGGGAGGCCAGAAGATCAAATGCTCCGGTACACTCTGCATCTCATTACTCCCCCCCGGTGATCTGAGGTTAACGCAGCAGGAAGCCATCGTAATCACCCAATGTGCTCGACAGGCTAAACAGATCACAGGGTTCAGGGTGTTTTATTTCCCTCTAATTGGGCAGAAAGTGGTGCAATATTTGTAAAAGGCAAAATATGTGTCAAACCATTCTGAATGAAAGTACTGTGGTGCTGCAGAGATGTCCTGGGCCTACAAATCCTATCCTACAGTCTAATGTAAAATACTTAGGTTGGTACAGATCCTCGGATAAATCACACTATAGTAATTGTAATTATTGAAATAGTTTTATTTTTCAATGAAAATGGGAATAATGATTTACAAATGATCATTCCCTCCGATATCATGAATCATATCGCAATCACAATATCTGTCGAAAAAATCGCAATGAGATATTTTCCTCATATCGTGCAGCCCTAGTTTCTGTATTTATTGTTTATTTCTGATTTATGTTTGTTTGTGTATGTATGCACCATCCACCAAGGCAAATGTCCACGTAGGTGTAACTTACTGTGGCAATAAACCCTTTCTCTGATTTCTGATGTCAAATTTAAAAGGTCACTGAAATATGTCTTCTGCGTCTTCTGCACGACAGCCGTTTATTAACCTCCCTGCTTGTCCTCTCTCTGCTTTAGATAACTACTCGGAGGAAGAATACGAGAGCTTCTCCTCAGAGCAGGAGGCCAGCGATGACGCCGTGCAGGTACAGGTGAGTCGGCTCTGGGAATCACTGAGGCACGCAGGCTGGTAACGTTCATCGTGAGGCAAAGAAAATCAATTCACCTCTTGCTGAGTAGTGGCAAGCCGGTTATAACAGAGCACTCAGTTGGAATAAAGATCTGTACTTGCACTGCATGAGTTGGTAAGAAAAACTTTCAGTGGTGGAAGAAACATTCAGATCCTTTATTTAAGTAAAATCACTAATACCACACGGTATAAATACTCTGTTTGAAGTAAAAATCCTGAATTGAAAATGTTACATAAAAATATGTAAGTATCATCATGAAAATGTACTTAAAGTATTAAAAGTAAAAGTATTTAATGCAGAAAAATCCTCCCATTTTAGAAACTGGAAACAATCCCAACAGTTCTGTCAATCAAATAAGTGTTTAATGGTCTAATCATTTCACCTGGAGTTATAGGCCGTCATATTATTGGGTAGTTCAGTTTATAATAAAACATTATAATTTAGAAATTACATGTGTTCTGTGGGCACACATCTTAATTTGTAAAGCATTAGTTAGACATGTTAATAGACAAATACAGTGGTTAGAATAAGTTTACACACCCTTGCTTAAGTTGATTAAAAAGAGGAATAAAAAAACATCTTTTGGGAAATTGATCTTATAATTATAATGTATACTGTTTATTTATCCCCAATGGGGAAATTACAATTTACACTCTGTTAGTAATCATTACACACAAGTCTCCATGACACTAGTAACTAAAGCTGTCAGATGAATGTAGTGGAGTAAAAAGTATAATATTTCTCTCTGAGATGTGGCGGAGTAGAAGTAGAAAGTGGCATGAAAAGAAAAGATTCAAGTAAATTTGTACTTAAGTACAGTACTTGAGTAGATATACTTACTTGAGTATATATGCTTAGTTAGATTCCCCGTTGTCTGTTTTATGAAAGGCTGTATTTTAACGTCATTGTGTGTTGATTCCAGGATCTGGAGGATGACGAGTACGATGTGAGAAAGCCAAAGAAGCAGAGGAGGTCGATTGTAAGGACCCCCTCCATCACCAGAGTAAGAAGCCCGGCTATACTATAAAGAAAGTTAGAGCTTCCCTACCCACAAGGGGTGAATGTATTGTGATTTTTCGCGCACATATTTAAATAGATTCTTTCCCTAGAATTCTTTTTTTTTTTTTTACCACAAATGATTCATCTATATCATTTGTCTGTGTGAAAACAAGGCGGTGCTCTTTGGTAAAGGCACATAAACAAATCCAGTAAGCACCAGGAAAAAAATCCAAAGGCACTCTTTCAAAAAAAGGCAAATCCGGAACATTCAACAAGAATAAAATTAAAACCATCACTTCGCATTTTGGCGTCCAGCCTTCATTACAGGAAAGGGTATGACAATAAATAATATAATGCACCAGTTGTGAGCTACACGGTAGTTATTTAGTGTTTATTTAGTAAGAATGTAATGCTTTCAGCACAGACAAACCCACCTGGCGTAAGCTTTCCTGTTGTATGACAGGTGACGGGGATCAAGACTTCTCTTTCAGTTCAGCAGACAGTGTGTTCTTTTGCATACTTTTATTGCTAAAGAATACAGTATTCATACACAGACACACCTTTCAATGAGCTATAACTACACAGTTTAGATATGTTTTTGCTTGTGGGTGATATAGTTGTATCAGTATGCAGAAGCAGGAGATAAAAGCCCCAGAAAGCAGATCTGAGGCATGATGTTGCTTGATTATTGATTTACATGAGCATACGAAGGGAAATCAATACCCAGGCAACACTGCAAATGCATCTACTGCCGGTAAAATGACTGAAATGCAGGAGCTCAGCGGCTGTATCTGTTTTCACTGTATTGGATGGCTGATGGGTACTGTAGTAAATCCTACACACTGTAGGGCCCAGGCTGACTTGTGATTGTGTGTTTGTTCTGTATTTTAGCAGCAGAACTTTAAGCAGCGTGTGGTGGCTCTTCTGAAGCGGTTCCGAGTTTCAGATGAGGTGAGTGTTTCTGTCTTGTTTTGCTCTGGCAGTTTAGTTTTTTCTTGTATTTCTACTATGAACTATTAGCCCCCGCCCCCCGACTCCATCAGGATCAGCACTGGTCATTTTATAAAAAACACTCATAACCACTTTCACTTTAATTTGATGTGTTTCCTTTATATTGTTATTCTTCAGTTTTTTTCTCACTTTTGCACTATTCAGAATGTATCATTGTATTGTGTGTGTCTGTGTGCGTGTCTGAAGGTGCTGGACTCTGAGCAGGACCCTGCAGAGCCGCCCCCTGAGGTGGAGGAGGAGGACCTGGACCTGGACAGCGTAGAGTTTGAGAACCCGAGTGACAGCGGCCCGGAGCTAGACGACGACAGCGTCCTCAGCACGCCAAAACCCAAACTCAAGTGAGTTGTTTCCCCAGCAGCAGTATTGAGGATGTGTGTGTGTGTGTGTTTGTGAAACACTTGTCTTACTGTATATTGGGTGTTGCAGGCCAGATAATGATGATGATGATAAAGGTAAAATGCTGAATTCGATTATTACACTGATATTCCGATGTCCATGTCCTTTCTTAAACGTGCAGAATACACTGACTGAAACTACCAAAGGCTGCTTTACGATACATACAGCCTTGTTATTAAAGGCTGTACGTACCTAATATTTTGTGCTAATGCGTTATTGCAATGACATTTTAATGTCACTTTTTAAAAATGCATATATTCAGGGTTTTCATTCTCTGCAGGGTTGGAAACAGACACAACTTTAAGTTAATTAAGTCATTAAAACATATAATCATAAACATAAGAATACTCCAGCAGTTTTGTATCACATTTCAATAATAAAAAAAGAATGATTAAAATCAATACAGCTGAGGCTAATAAATCCTTACTTGCTTGGTTTCATGCTCCTTTATGTTCATGTAAACGGTTTATGGCATAACACGTCATACTGACATTTGTGAACTCCATGAAATAAAAAACTTTTCTCATTACAAACAATAGCAGAAGGGAGGGTGTGAAGGGGTGGCTTCTGGGGCTTCAGCCTTGAATGTTCCTACCCTGTCACTATACATTATTAAACAGTAATGTCAATTTCTGACTCTTCTTAGGTGGCAGGAGTGCCATTTGTCATGTTCTGGTCTCAAAATGATGAAGACAGATGGAGAAGAATTAGATACCAAACAGGCTGTATGATCTACAGAATGTTTTTCTCCCCTGGCAACTATCATTATCACACAGTTGTGTAATATCGTTGTGCACATTGCACTAATGGCACTGAGCACAATGAGCATGAAACCCGTTTTAGGGTGCCGTCACTGACCGTACATGCCACTTAACTTAAATTGTTGCTGTTCTTAAAATAGCCTGATGTGCTGTGTACAGAGCCACTGGCCCAGAGAAGACTCCTCATATCTCTCAATCACAGTCGATAGTCATGTTAAGACAAAGGGATTTGTCTCAGCCAGATGGATTCTTGTGTTTCAGGCCATATTTCGAGGGTCTCTCCCTCTCCAGCTCTCAAACTGAGATCGGCAGCATCCACAGCGTCCGGAGCCACAGGGAGCCTCCGAGCCCGGTGAGACAAATGTCACTGCAACAGTGTGTAAAACAGTCCTAAATAACTTCAGCAGGATTTTACCTCCTGCATATATTAAACATGCGACTTGATACATGAAATGACATCAACCTGTTTTTAGCTTGTGTTTCTGATCACAAGGCCACCTCAAACCCCTGCTTCCCTACATCAGAAAGTTTTTCTTATTAGCAAATATAATTCAGCATTTGTGGAAAAAACCCATTAATGATGTTCTTACTGGCCAATAGGTGAGGTAGTCTCTAAGGTAGCATCCACAAATACAGTTCATCCTAAAGATTACCTGTGCCACATGTATGTGTAACATTAAAACATGATTTAATATTATTTTAATAGCTTGGTACTCTATGGTAGGCCTGCATGAATTGTGATCTTGATTCACCCTGTTCACGATTTAATTGTTAAATAATTTAGTTTTTTTTTTTATGACTTTGATTCTTATTTAATCTTACAAGCCGAATGCATTACAAACTCTACTACTTTCTTCTGTGAGTTCTAAACAGACTGTAAAAACTAGGTTTTAAATGCTCTCCCTTCTTTTCATTAAAGCCTCAATGTGTACAAGCTTGTGGTCATGTGCAATGTGATCTAGGTGCCAAAAGAAATCTATGTTTGGTACTGCCAATTAGTTTTGTTTTGTCATTATTCAAGTGTGCAATAAAAATTACAATTAGTGAAAAAAATAATCCTGACAGAGAATCGTGATATTGATTCTAAGCTAAAGAATTGTGATTCATATTTTCCCCTGAATCGTGCAGACCTATTCTATGCCCCAAAAAGGTACGCATAAAGGCTTGGGTTGCCCTACACATGATTGCAACTAGATTTTATAAAATATATGTAGTAGGGGGCCCCTGATCCATCTAAAAAAAAGTTGAAGAGCCCTGCTCTACATAACCTAAATAAACTGGGTTAGTATCACCACAGTGAAACAGCTGGAGGCCGACCTGTGTAACCACTGAACTGCACGATAGCCGAGGAGCAAATCCACCAGAGCAGAAAGGCGTCAATTATCCTGCTTAATGGCATCTTTTACCGGAGTACAAGAGGAGTAACACTCAGATTTTCCCATCAGTCCGTACTTTTAAACCAGTTATAACGTGATCACCAGTTTGTTTGGGAAACTGTAGGGCTTCTATTGAACCAAGGATCCACCTCGAGGTGTTTAATAAAACGGTGCTTTGTGTGAAATGAAAGGCCCTGGGTTTATTATTCTTCTCACCATCTCATTCCAGCTTGACCCAGATAAAACCAAGTGCGCTGGGGTCAAATTTCCAGATGACGGCGTGTCTGATAACATCTCCTTTGTGAGTATGATGTGAAAATGCAATTGATTTGAAAATGCAACGTAGGTAAGCTTTCGCGATGCATTGTCATTAGCCCAATATTTTTCTACACTTAATCAGAGGGGACACAGTCTATATAAAAGTGTGTCATTACCCTGGTTAAATTACATTGTAGCAGTCCATATACTGTACAATGTAATTGTTAACTTAGGGTCCAATGTGACTGTATAGTCTCTATAGCTATAATACCACTGGAAGAAGAGACACATTTAGTAAATCAAAATGGAAAGCAACTAAAATCCTCTGGCACAGTTGAGACATTTAAGGTGTGAAAAAGTGTTGTTTTGAAAAGAAAATGTCATAATACATGTTTGTCGGCTCTGACTAATTACTCATAAACCCGTTTTTTGCTCTCTCATTCTGTGTCCTCTAAGGAGCAGCCGGAGGCGGTGACTCCGACCACAGAGCTGGAGATGGACAACATGGACACGTTTCTAGAGAGACTGCCACCGAGTGGCAAAATGACCAAGACAGAGTCTCTGATCATTTCATCCAACAGGTAGAATTACATCAACAACAATAATCCACTTTAACCCTCGGAGGTCAAAGGGCATTTCCTTGATTTGTTTTTTTCCCCCCACATCTTCTTAAATTCTCCTTTTAAGCGTACCTGCATAGAACCTGCATAGAAAAAGTAGTAAAATATATATAAAAAAATAGTAGATAAATAATTTTTTACTATTGCTTTTTGTGTCTTTTGTCCACAGAGGTTTAAAGCACTAAATGCACATCTGCAGGATAGTTTTAGAGCTGGCTGAAATCTTTACCAAAGACATTCGCAGAGAAGAGCATGCCAGATGCATCATCAGATGTCTGATGTAAAAGGGAACTTTTAGTGAATCAGTTTTTGGATTTGAATTAATATTAGTGGATGTGTGCCTTTCTGTAATCATCTCCTACAGATCGGAACAGGGTTTATGCTTCGTGTCGTTGACCATTACGTCGCTGCCTCTGCTTCTGGCACTCCAGTCCTCCACCTCTCTTGCTCTGCTGTTTTTTGTTTTCAGGCAGGAACCCAAGTTGGCAGGGAGGCGAGGCCGGAGCACGTCGCTGAAGGAGCGCCAGCCCAGCAGGCCGCAGAACGAGAGGGCCAACAGCCTGGACAACGAGCGGTCCCTGGACACACGCTGCCACCTACAGGTAGGAGGGCCAACTGCAGGACGATCCATAAACATCGCACTCGGTCCTTTCTGTGGTATGGATTTTATCAGTAGTGAACAACTGTCTAACTGTCTATTCAAGTACACATTTGAGGTACTTGTACTTTACTTGAGTCTTTTCTTTTCATGCCACTTTCTACTTCTGAGAAATATTGTACTTTTTACTCCACTACATTCATCTGACAGTTTTAGTTATTAGTTACTTTACAAGTTAAGATTTTTGCACACAAAACACATGAAGTTTATAAAATACCATGTTTTATTATAAATTAAGCTGCTAATCAATATGACGGCCTACAAGTCCAGCTGAGATGATGAGCCGAGTAAACACTTAGTTGATTGACAGAACGGTTTTGATTGTACATTTACTTTTAATACTTTAATACTACATTTTTCTGATGATACTTACATACTTTTACTTATTTAACATTTTCAATGCCAGCCTGTTATTCATTTAATGTTAATTTTTGTTTTGTTTTATTTAATGTTAAAAAAAACTGAAAATTTGAAAATTTCATGCCATGGGACCTTTTTAAAAGTTTGGAATCTGGAAGATTCACTTTGTCAAACATATTGTATGTTCCCTTAATCACAAATATGGGTCCCTATTTTAACTCCTAGATTTCTTATTTTACCCGCCTAGATCCCAAGAAAGACAGTGTATGACCAACTCAACCACATCCTGGTGTCTGATACCAACCTCCCTGACAGCATCATCCTCATCAACACGTCAGACTGGCAGGGCCAGGTGAGGAGAAGCTGCACCATAATACTGTATAATTGAAAGAAGTGTTCATTTTTGTAGGAATGTGAAAGTAAGATTACAATCATGAATCTGTATAAAGAACATTAAGTGCAAAAATACAGAATTAAAACAAAGAACAGGAAAAACAAAACATTCCCCATACACTCCCCGTTCCTAAACATACTTTACTCATTCTACTCACTAAAGAAATACAACAGTGTGTATGTGTATTCTACAACTTTCACGGTGTCAGGTGTGATATAAAGGGCTGCTAAATCTTACTGGGTTTTTTCTTAAATACATACTGTATCTTATCCTTGCAATGCAATGTACTGTTAAAACGTTTATTTTTGGTGTTATTCTTATAATTAAAGTAGAAAGCACTACTTATTAGGATACAGTAGGTCTAATAAATGATTTGTCAAATAAATGTATGACGGTGAAATATTTTTTAAAATTAAGTTATATACTTTTTTTTACGCTATTTATCCTCCTCCCCCTTTCTCAGTATCTATCAGATATGCTGCAAAACCACCATCTACCAGTAGTCTGCACCTGCACCACGGCCGACATCCAAGCTGCATTCAACACTATTGTCTCCCGCATCCAGCGATTGTAAGTCGTTCTCTCAGTCACTCTCTCTGCTGCCCTCCTATTGTCTCGCATTGCCAGACCTTGATGTGAAATCCCAACACAAAGGAAGCCCGAGGCAACAGATATTCGGCCTAAATTAGTGAAATTCGGCTAAATTTCAGTTGGCTTTGGAGCAATCCCAGAAGTGGATTGCTGTGGATATAGACTAGCCTTCATATACTGTACATCACCACCAAGCATCACACTGTTCTCATGAACCATTCGTACATACAGCTACAAAAAGCTGTTGTAATTTGTATTCCGCATTTTATTGTTGCTGTATGGCAGCTCAATGACTGGCGCTCTATAAAAACACTTGAGTGGGAGCGAAGTTAGCTTCCCAGTGAAAACAGAATACTCACCTAGGAAACCTCTGGAGTGTTTTAATCCAAACCATGATTCTTTTTCTAATCTTTAACTAGTTGCTTTGGTTCATAAAATTTACTGTCGGCTGACTTTTTGTCGGCTAAATTACCAACCGCTGATACGAGCGGAAGCTCACTAAGCTCTGTAGCCGATGTCACGTGACCAGCCAGCAGTTGCCAAATTAATAGGATATCATCTGAATTGGTGTGCATACATTCCCGTGCTATATCGGACAAACCTGTTCATGAGAATGCTTCGCTATACACCCAAAATTGATGACATTGATTATAAAAACTGTAAGCTGTCTATTTACTTTCTTTCCTAGTTGCAACTGTAACTCCCAGACGCCCATTCCCATTAAGATCGCAGTGGCCGGAGCGCAGCACTACCTCAGTGCTGTTCTGAGGCTTTTTGTGGACCACCTTTCCCATAAGACCCCTGACTGGCTTGGCTACATGAGGTTCCTCATCATCCCTCTAGGTTAGGAGCAGCCTTACATTAATGTTGCTTTTATGTTTCTTTGTTTTTACTTGCAGTATCTAAAGGTGCTATTATTGTTCAAACATTAATGTAGAACTTGTATTTGTCAGATAAATAAATTGTAAAATTTACTGAAAATGTATAGTATAATGGGGGAGTCTTCTAGTAGCTTTTCAAACTTAAAAGGGGAGAGAGAGAGGGACATGCAGCAAAGGGCTGCAGGTTGGAGTAAAACCTGCAGCTGCTGCGACCAGGACTGAACCTTTGTATATGGGGTGCACGCTCTCCCAGGTGAGCTATTCCAGGTGCTCATCCAGTGGAATTCTGCATCTGCAGATTCCATGTGGCCCTGACAATGACTTAACGCCGCACCTTTAAAGCTGTTTGCTGTGTGATTTTGACTGTTTTTCGTTGATTGGTTTAGGTGCACATCCAGTCTCCAAATATCTCGGCACTATTGACTATCGATACAACAGTTTGTTCCAAGATGCCGCTTGGAGGGACCTGTTTCACAAGCCAGAGGCTCCTGTTATAGGTGGGCTCTTAAGTCTCACTGACTTTTACATTATTAAACATTTTATAAAGTTTACAGCAGTCGTAGGAAATCATCTACAACCAGGAAAACAAGAACTTGAAAAGGAATATGAACACCTTAAAGCTATAGTGTGTTGTTTCTGTCTCCCCCAAGAGGAATCTAAGTAATGACAACAACACTGTTGGCGCATCCACATGATACAAGCCTTCTGTGATCATACCCTCACCCCATCTCCATTTAGCTGCTAGTGGTGTTTATCCCATTAAATCAAGGACAAAACATGGTAGACTCTAAGAAGAGATAATTATCTTGTGATTGTTATGTTCTCTTTGTCTCCAAAGCTGAACGTTGCTGTTGTCCTGGTGGCGTAAAACACATCACTCGAGCAGCTGCGATGCGAATGTTGCAGGACTACGCCATTTTGTAAACATAGCCATATTGAGAGAGAGTTCTGTAGATAGTCTGATAGTCCTAATTAGCTTTGTATCCACTCATTTGGCAATGGCTTGAATGTAACAGACATTCATTAATTTAAACAGTTGTACAGTATAGCTTTAAATGATGTTTGTGACTATGTAGTCGGATATAAAGTAAGTATTAGAGAATGAATGAATCCATGTGTGCTGTGCAGCCCAGGAGAACCCAGACGTGGTGTCGCGGGTGACTCAGTACATGGTGGGAGCTAATGGAGCACACCAGCTCCCCATCGCAGAGGCCATGCTCACCTACAAACAGAGGAGGTATGTCTTCATACATGATTTCACCCTCATTTAGTAACAGATTGGAGAAATTGTCACACTGAGCTGTACAAAAGTGGAATGTTATTAAATGTGGTTTTGTGAAAAAGTTTGAATTTAGTAAAGTCTGGGAGTTATGTCTAATAAATGCTTCTGATGCAGAGTTTTTACTCGTTTTTCACAAGGGGGTTGAACTATTCTGTAAACTCTATAAATCATCCATTTGATACATCAGCTGGCTTTTTCAAATACATTTCAAATTTAGGCTTGCAATCAAAATGAATTAATCCGCAGGATTTTCACGCTAACAAAAAGTGATGACATTTTATAAATTACACAAGATAGATAGTCTGCCTTCAATTTTGTTTAGTGGAAGCCATTGTGAAACAAATAAATTAAAAATATCACAAGTGGAGCTTGCTTGGCTTTGTTCCAAGGTAACCTACAAAGACTCCAACAAATATTCTGGCAACGCTGTGTAAAAAAAAAAAAAGTCAATTTTGTTTTTTTTTACACTTACATACTTACTACAGATAAGACAATCAAAATATAACACGTAAATGAGTGTTTAGTATGGGGGGGATCATGTATTTTTATTCTTTGTTGAGGGGAGGGTCATCAAACATTTTTTAGTCTGGGGGGAGGGTCACCCAACTTTTATTTACTGTATTCATGAAAACGGCACAATTTCAAAGTGACTTGTTTGGTGCATATTTTTCCATGTCGCTCTCTCGGTCTCGGCCCCCCCATCGCTAGCAGATTTCTCAATTTCAATCAAAAACTGAATACATCTCACCTGTACATATAAACACAAAACTGCTTTGCTAGTTCCATTGTGTTGGAACTAAGACATCTGCTGAATTATTTTTTGTTGTTGTAGTTGTAAAAAAGCAATGGCTATCTGTACATCTTTGCCAAGCGCAAACCAGAACAGTCAATCAATAACTAGTGGGGAGGGTCATGCCTTTTTTCCCAATCATCTTGGAGGGTCGAAAAAATGTATTCTTGGGAGGGTCAAGTATTTTTTGTGGTGCAGGTGCAACAAATGGGATCATCCGTGGAGCACGTGAATGCAGCATTAGCCACACATTAGCTTGAGAAAGCTATCTTAGTTTAATGGCTAGCCAGGTTAACACTAAATGATCAACAAATCAAAAACAGAAAGGCAAACCCCAGGAGCATTTGGGGGTGGGGTGAGGGTGGATACATAATGTTTTTCAAAATTTACTTAGTCACAGATCTGAAAGTATGGCAGATGTGACAATGTCGGGGGACTGCTATGGTACTGTGCCAGAAGCAGTTGCTACAAGCAACCAAATGTTCAACTGAAACCAGCTGCTGGTGGCAACTTATACTTCAGTTACATAGTTAACCATTGGGACGTTTTCAACTCCCTTGTGAAAAACAAAATGGAGGTAAAAGTTTCACTAATGTGGTGGAGTTTGTGTGTTTGTGTGGGAGCGGCGGTGTCCATCTTTTAAACATCACTGTCTTTCCATCACTGTGTGTGTGAATAACATGTTTTTATCTTTTTTGTTGTATTTTTTTCCTTTTCTTTCTTTGAAGGAAAAAGAGCTTTCATTTTGATTTTGCAGTAAGGTATTGTGGTCGATTGAGTTTTTTTCTCACGTAGCCTGGTGATTCATGTGCTTACTGTGTGTTGGAGCCATTTCCCCTTGAACCTTCTCAACCTTTTCCTGGAGCTTGCCACTTTATCAGCTGCCTAAATTTTTTGCTTCCTCTATTAACAGTTTGAGCCATAAACTTCTCAGATAAGATCTGCTATACAGGCCACTGCACACACACAGTTGTAAAGAGCATGAGCACACAGACACACTATGAGATTCCTGGAACTAATTAAATCTGCGTTAGGTCAAGTCTGTATTTTATCAGCCTAGACACAAGAGAGGCAATAAGGAAGAGTGGCCTAATCCATACCAAGACACTCTTTGTCCTTTTTGTCCAAATTATGTCTAATTGCACCTAATAATAATAATAATAATAATAATAATATTAGTTCATATAAATGTCAGGAATCTGTCTGGTTTTGTCAAGCAGCCACTTCAACTCACTAATTGAAAGTGACATATTGTAGTTTTATCTGGAGTTATGTGTTTGACTATTTCCCTGACACATAGTTTCCTGTTACACTTTATTTAAAAAAATGTGTTTTAATAATTGAGTTTTAGAGATTCTGGTAGGCATATTTAAAAAAAAGTTTGAACAGTACCAGGCTAGCTGTCTGCCCCTGTTTACAGACTTCATGCTAAGCTAGGATAATCAGCTCTTGGCTGCAGCTTTATATTTACCGTACAGACATGAGAGTCTATCAATCTAACTCTCGGGAAGAAAGCGAATAAGCTCGTAGCCCAAAATGTTGAACTAACTATTCCTTTTTTAAAATGCTTTATGCTATAGTTTGGTGCACATTTTCTAAATGTATGTGTCACTCTGTGTGCTCTTGTTGTAAAGATTATTATTCCTGGCTTAATGAAAGAATGCCCTCAACAAAGAAAGAGAATTCAGACTTGCCAGTTTCTCCTCCAAAACGATCCCCATTGACAAGATATCAGAGGACTGACTGAAGGGTGCTGATAAAGTGGCAAGAGACCAAATTCAATCAGCTCTGTGTTCCCTCCTCTGGAGCTGTTCCCTCCCCATGATCTCCTTGTGCTTCTGGCCATCCATGTCTGTCTGCTATTTGTCCAGTTAGAAGTAGAAAACCTGCACACGTCAAACTACCATTAACACTTTTCTTCGTAAATGAATCATAAACCTCAACCATTTAAGTTGCATGTTTGGTTTAATGTAGTCAGATGATCGACATTGGTGTCATCATAGCTAGAGGGCCTGTTTTACAATTCTCTTCATATCTTTAGATATGGTTCATGTTTAAATGCTGTAGTCTATAAGTATATTTTATGGTCAATGTAGCTAAGCTGAGTCTATTTTTAGCAAGTGGAGCTAACATCTTTTTGTTTCAGAAAGAGAGACATTTTAAATGTCTTTTTGTTTAAATCGAGCTTTCCTTTTCCCCCTGCAATTAGCACCAAATGACATAGTTCTTTCAAGGAAACTTGTTGGAAATATTTAGAAAATGATGGACCAGTGAAATACAGTAAAGTGTTTCATTTTTTTTGACTTGGATAAGGTTTATACAAAAACTAACTGTGCAAAAAATGTAAAAAAGTGTTTAGAGACAGCAAAAAAAAAACATGGAATGGACACGTAAAAATAGAAACATTTAGAATATGGAAACTAATTTCCATAATGCTACATTCTACAAAATGTAAAGTAAAATCATTACTGTGACAGGTTTTGCTGGTAGCTACAACAATAATAATATTAATAACTTTATTTTGAAAGCGTCAAAGGCAAGGTTACAAAGTTACCTTACACTATAACAAGGAATACAAAGTAATAAAATGCAAAATGTAAAAGATAAAATGACATAAATGATAATTACTATAATTACTTACTATATTATTACTATAACTATTTTTCAGTTAGAATCATAAAAAGAAAATTGTTTTAGGAAAAGATTTCCAAGAAGATACTAACTTCATCAGCAGGGAATTTCACACCTCCTGTTAAACCAGGTTCATTCCAAATCTGGGTGAGACAACACATGTCCAGTGTAATATTGGACCATTCTGATGTAGGATTTTAAAATTAAAGGCTTAAATGTCCAAGTAAAGCTATATTTGAAATATTTTTCAGCCTGTTAAAGCCATATTTGTACTCTTTTTCAGGCTACTCTAAAAAGGAATCATCCTGTTAAGCCAGCTTCATTCCAACTCTGTGTGAGACAACACAGATATATATAGCTATGGAGCCGTTGACCTTCATAAGTGTCCTTTTGCTATACATAAATGCACAAGATAATGGTGTATAATCTGTAATTGATGGTACAAATATTAGAAAAAAAAACTAATTTGACTGCTTGTCAACCTAGAAACTAGTTTTGACCGAGTTGCAGAACTAGATTAGACCTTTATCTGAAAAGTGCATGTGTTATGTCCATATTTGTACATCCATCTACATGGATTGGCATGCATGTGCATCTTTTAACTCATATATCCCACATTTAAGCTAATATCTGGATCAGACACATCAAACAGAAGTCATGTGATCTGTCATAATCCATCCGTGCAAGGCCAGATGAACACAACTCACGCACATACCAGGCAGACATCTGGCTTTCTCTCTCTGGCTGCTCTGAAAGTGATTACAGCCGAGATGTGTTGTGTTGGGAAAAGAAAACGTGGCCTTGATGTGCAAACTGTGACCTACTGTGGACTGTCTTCTCTCTTTCCCCCCCTCCCCTCCTTCTCTGTAGTCTATCTGTTTCTTCCCTGGGGGGGCGATGGCAGGTTTCTTCAAGGCAAGAGCAACAACCTTTCACATCATCAAATGCTTTTGCATTTAGAAAAGCATAGAAGTAGAACCATTTAGGCTACTTTTCTGACAATTGCCAGGAAAATAGTTCATGGAAGGCTTGTAAGTGTAGTCATACACTACCGCCCACAGGTAGGGTATGGAACTGGAGAGTTGTGGATTTAAGTTGGTGCTCTTCCTTCTCATTCACTTCTTTAGGACTCAGTAAATCAGTTCAGTGATTCCCAACCAGGGGTTACTTCTGCAGTTGCTGGGGTAGGGCTGTGCAATTAATCAGATTTTAATCGTGGTTATAATTTCGGCTCTTAAAGATCATTGATTTGTTTACCTGTTTTACTGTTTTTTAAGTTCAATAATCTCAACATCTTTACAAAAGTCAATGAGTAATTGTGTTAATAATTGTGATTTCAATATTGACCGAAATAATCGCAATTATTATTTTTTTTCCCCACATATTCAAGCAGCATTAGCCAGGCAGTACATAGTAAGATTGTAGAGTAGCTCATCTAATAAAAAAAAATAGAAATTAGATCGAAAGAATATATCCACATATTAACATGAAGGAACCCCTGAACACTACATGTTGCAGTTATGTGAGAGTGCGTAGAAAGTAGTTAGCAAGCGAGCACAGAAGTTTAGCTTAAAGTCATGACTAAATGGTCAAAATAACTACCTAAAAGTAATGACTAAATGGTCAAAATAACTACCTAAAAGTCATGACTAAATGGTCTAAATGGTCATAATAACTACCTAAAGGTCATGACTAAATGGTCTAAATAACTACCTAAAAATCATGACTAAATGGTCTAAATGGTCATAATAACTACCTAAAAGTAATGACTAAATGGTCATAATAACTACCTAAAAGTAAGGACTAAACAACAGAAATGGGTAAAATAGCTAAAAGTTAAAGTAAAGGTTGAAACGGGTAGCTTAAAGTAATGGTTTAATGTAATGAAAATATAGAAATAGTGAATGGTTGAAACATTCAGCGCAGTAGTAGTAGTAGTAGTAGTAGCAGCAGCAGCAGCAGCAGCAGCACAGCAGCAGCAGCAGCAGCAGCAGCAGCAGCAGCAGCAGCAGCAGCAGCAGCAGCAGCAGCAGCCTAGAAGGCATGTAGTACTAGGATTACTTGATTAAATGATTAACAATACACACTTTCATATAATGAATAGTACTAAACATTTGGAACATCCATTGTGAATTGGGGGACAGGTGGTCTTCTGACAGGGCTGTGGGGTTGGGAGGGTGGGGGTGGGGGGGGGACCTTAGACCAAAACAAGTTGGGAACCGCTGGTTTAGGGGATCCCTTGATGGACTTGCTTTCCCCTTGAATGCCTCTGCCTTTGGTTGGGTAGATCCAGTCTGTGTCTGCTGTAACTGGATGGCTTTGTTGCAGGCCTCAAATCAGCCGGTACCCTGCATGTTCTGCTCTCTGCTTCTCCAGATACTTTAAGGGCGCCTGCAGTTGGAGATGGAATGTGCTTTAGTGGAGGTTTAAATGCCAGCACTGTGCAGCATGCTCTGTTGATTCTATGCAATGGAAGACAGTATTTCCACATGTCAAACATTGGAAATCCGCATCATCAAAAGTGACTAATTACGACAACTCAATGCTACTAACTCTAGATTTCTTTAAATAATCTCTTATGATCTTTGACTTGCCAAGCATTTGGAAATGCTTGTAGGAGACAGTCTCTTTTGATTCAATTAGATTTTTCACCTTTCCTTTTTTTTCACGACACATTGATTAGTTTCTTGCCTCTTTCTCACTTGAACTCTCTTTTGGATGGCCTCTCCACAGCCCTGATGAGGACTCATGTCAGAAATTCATCCCTTTCATCGGGGTGAGTAACCTCTCTATTTCCCGATTTGCCCTAAATATTTACTGTGTGTTGATTTTGTTGTTTTAGCCCATATTTGATACTGACATAACACATAATAATGCTTTCCCCTGTGTTTTGAATTCTGCAGATTGTGAAAGTTGGCCTCGTGGAGCAACCATCTGCAGCATCAGGCAAGCAATGAGTTTGT